>JAENPR010001109.1:0-219135 GCA_018135685.1 Themeda triandra | reverse complement strand
TTAATTTGTGAAACTTTTTGTTTTCTTTGGTTGTATATGGGTTCGGTTGTTGATTGTTACTTTGTATTTCCTTACAAAGTTCCTTTTTTCTCTCGGGGTGATTATTTGCGAATGACTTTTCCAAATCCATTGTGGTACCTATTTGTTATATAACTGGATTCTTGTGCATACATAACACATGCATAAATTCAGAAGTACGTCTGAGAAGAAGATGGTTAAGAAGAAGAAGGAGACCAAAAAATGATGGAATCACATGCAAGTTAAACATCGTACTTATATAGGAAACAATTAACATACTTCTGACATTCATAACTAAAGGTCCCCAAGAAGTCTTGATAAGTGCACATAATAATACAAAATACATTACACAGCTACTACAAATGGACAGATAACGCGAAGACACATCTGATGTTTGGCGACCAAACTCTCTAGTCTTCATTATTTTCTTGCGTTTGATCCATTATAGGTTGCACATAGTAGAGAACACTAATGTGTACCTGTAATATAGTTGTAGGCATGCATTAGTCCTCAAATTGTAATTTTGTATTGCGCAGTAATAAACAAATCTACCACTTTAACAATTCACCCGCACCATAACGCTCACGTTGGAGCCAATAGCTATCAAGATCATCCAAGTTTTCTTCCTTCCAAATAGTATGAACATGTATTAATTATGCCTTAATCATGATTACGAAGTTTTGGTACAAAAATATATCGAGTTGTTACCATCGACGCCTTCATCCGTCGAAGATTCCCGGACTTGGATGTTCTGGATAAGGACTCATCATAGCTTTTGTCTTTGTTTCATATTCAAGTGGCCACATGCTTAGAAAAATCACCAACAGGCATTTTTTTAGGACAAATATGTGCAACAAGAGGGTATAGTATTTGGGAAGGCCTTGTGCTAAAACAAACTAGGATAAATCATAGTGTATGAATGTTGGCGGTCCTTATTGCATATCTAACCCCGCTAACTTAGGTTCATAGTTCACCAAAAACCACCTAGATAGGAGATTTATACTAATGAAATTCCATAGTTTAGGTGAACATTTGTTTTGCAGGAGCATTCATGGAATACATATATTTTGGGCCAAAAACTAGAGAAAAGAGAATAAATATTTGAATTATAGAAAAGGCACAAAAGCAAGACAAGAAGAAAAGAAGAGAAAGGCCAAACCGATGTGCCAACACGACGAAACACCACATGGGCCAACTCGTCCCTTAACCAAGCTCCGCCAGCCTGTTTAGGTCGGTGGTCGGCTCACCCGGCGCGACGAGCATGTGGGCGCGGCGCGCAAGGAACCGTCCGCGGCCCACCTTCCCGGAGGCGGTACATTCAATGCTCTAGAGGGCAAGGGGTGCTTGGTCATTTGGACGTGCGGGAACCGACCATCTCCACATATAAAAGCCCTTCTCTCTTTCATTTCACACATTCACTTTTCATTCTTCATTCTCATTCCTCCCTCTCCACTTCCACAAGCCTACACTAGAGGAAGAGTAGAGCCATTATACCTAGCTTCTAGCTAGGAATAGAAGTAGGAGAGTGAGAGAGGTAAAGAGTGGAGTAACTCTTTTCGAGTACTCCCGGAGGCTAGTCTTCCACGGGTGGAGGCCGGGATTTGCCGGCTCCCTCCTCACTTGTACCTCGGCGACTTCTTTACGCTTGGAAGTAAGAGGTTCGTGTTAATCTATTCGTACGTTCTTCTTGCAGTTATCTTTATCGTCGCCGCTTGCGGGTTCGCCGACCGTCCTTGTGGTTGTAGTTCTAGTAGAGGACTCGATAGAGACGGATGTTCCCGGCCAACGCTAGAACCGTAACATTGGCGTAGACGTGCCGCTTGCCAATAGTTACCTTCGTTTGCCTCGTACTCCATGGCTTCAGTGGTAGGCAGGGTCAGGTCGTGATGCCTCGTCCTTCCTTTGTAATCCCCACGCCCGGCACGGCTAGAGCTACAGCCGGGCATCACTTCTGCGATCAGTGCGATCCTAAGGTTCAAGCAAGTGAATAGCGGTGAGTTACCTTTCTCTAAGGATTCGTCCTATAGAAAACCTCACTTTCCCGCTTACCTACTCTCTCCTCTAGGCAACCTAGCTAAGACCTAAACCCGACCATACCGTTCTTCGTGAAGTTTACGATACCCTTCATCAATGCAAGAAGTGCTACAACGGTTCTTTCCGTGCGCTTGCGGAATTTATCGCTTTCGCTAAGAAATACCAACAAGCATTTCGCACCGTTGTCTGGGAACGATTGTCAAGTTTATCTCTCGAACCTAGTTGCCCGTGTACCTTGTTCTACCTTGCTTCTATTTTATATTTTTCATCTTACAAAATGGAGCTACCAACCATTGCCAAACCTCACCTCCTAAGGGCGAGCTCGTTAAAAAGCTACAATCCTCGAAGCCAATCACAAACTTTTCTAGTTACGAGCTCCGTCTCCGGCCTCATAGCCATGGTTCAGACTGTCTTTTTAGGCTTGGATTAAAATCCATATCATCACCTAAGGGAGTTTGAGCAACTCGTGAATGCCTAACCATTTGTGGCATGTCACAAGAAACGCTGCGTTGAAGTTGTTTCCCTTCTCACTCAATGAGGGGCGAAACAATGGTACGACCAAACCGTAGGAAAGGTAAATGGAGATTGGGAAGAACTTCGTGATAGTTTTTGTGTTGCATTCTTCTATATTCGAATCGCTTCCCTACGGCCCGAGATTCTCAACTTCCAACAACTAGAAATGAAACTACAAAAGAGCAGCCAACCGATTTTCCGACTCGACTGTGTCCGGTCCTCGACTGCTATTCCAAGCCATGTGTTATTACAGCACTTTGGCCGGGTTAGGCGCAGAATCCGCCCCGCTGCTCGATGCGCTCGCGCTTGATCTTATACATAAGACCACAAATGGAGAAGCTCTCCTAAATCGTATTCTAGAGAACACTCCCCGCTAAAACCCATCCGGTTTGAGCCCTCGAGCGCTATAGAGGAAGCCTCTTCGGCAATTGCAAAACCCGTGATAGAGACTACCTCTCCCCGAACTGTGGTTACGTAGGAAGTTTCCAATAAACGGAACTTCCTCAGTATTCGAGGATGAATTTTTCAAGATTTGAAATGCCTCAAAATACTAATGTCATAGAGACCACCAACTCCCACTCCTAGCGATCCTCTTTGATGAATTATTTCTCGAGAATCCATTAAGGAGTTGATCGCTATAATGAGCTCAAAATGGGTGGCAGAAGGAGAGCTCTCACCTGAAGAAATTCAGATTCGTGCTCCTTCCTCAACCCTTCGATGCAAAATCCAAGGAGATTGGGGATACCAGACAATCCCACTCTTGGAACAAACATCATGTCAAAATCCTACGCATTCATGTGTTTAGAAGAAAACCACGTACTCCAACAAATAAATCCTTTAGAGTAGCACCTCGGTCTGCTCTTAATGGACTTGGGATTCTACACAACATAACTCTCCACCATCAAGAAGTCAAAATGGCCCTGGACTTTCACGTCTTCGACATCCAGGATTTCGACATTCTAATCGGTCATCCCCTAGAAAAACTTGTTACTAGTCCATCGAAATGTGGGAATTGGGAGTCAAACTAGGAGAGAGCGATTCTCTATTCAAGTCACGCTGAGCTAAAAACTCGGGCATTTTGAACCTCCCCTAGTAAAACCTAGAGGTTATGTCGGTAATTCCTTTGAAACCCCGTGAGATGTCTTTAGAAAGCGATGCCCTCACTTTGTAGAAGAGGAAAGACGAACCGGAGAAACCATAGAATTACCCAAAGAGGAGAAACCGACGCGACCTCCACCGAGCTTAAACCCTTGCACTCGCGGACGCGCTATGCCTTCTTAAATGGCGATTCGCAAACTCCTATCATCATAAGCGACAAGCTTAGCGACAAGGAGACGGCCGAACTCATCGCTGTGCTAGAAAAGCATAGAACGGTCTTCGGGTATTCCTTGAATGATCTCAAGGGTATAACCCCTCGAACACACCAACTCAAGAACCTCAGCGAAGGCTGAATAATGCGATGCGTGAAGTCATGAAAAAGAAGGTTTTGAAACTTTTTCACGCCGGGATTATCTATCCCGTACCACATAGCGACTGGGTTAGCCCCGTCCAAGTGGTTCCCAAGAAAGGAGGTATGACTCGTAGTTAAGAACGGCTAAAAATGAGCTTATCCCGCAAAGAACCGTCACGGGTGGAAGAATGTATTGATTACCGGAAACTTAACACGGCAACAAATAAAGATCACTTTCTCGCTCCCTTCATTGATGAAATGTTGGAGCGGTTAGCTAAATATTTTTTCTTTTGTTTCCCTAGATGGGTATTCTAAGTTATCATCAAATACTTATCCACCCCGATGATCAAAGCAAGACGACATTTACTTGTCCATATGGAACATATGCCTATAGAGATGTCGCTTTTAAGTTGTGTAACGCACCCGCATCTTTCCAATGGTGTATGATGTCTATCTTTTTCGGACATGATTGAGGAGATCATGGAAGTTTTCATGGACGATTTCTTAGTCTATGGAAAAACTTTCTACCATTGTCTTGAAATTTTAGATAGAGTCTTGCAAAGGTGCCAGGAGAAAGATTTGGTATTTAATTGGGAAAAGTGTCATTTCATGGTCCGCGTGGGCATTGTCCTAGGCCACCTAGTGTCGGAACGAGGGATAGAGGTAGATAAGGCTAAGATAGAAGTTATCGAGCAACTACCTCCCCCCGTGAACGTAAAGGAATCCGCAGCTTTCTAGACCATGCGGAGGTTCTATAGGAGATTTATCAAAGACTTTTCCCAAATCTCTAGACCCCCTCACAAGCCTACTAGCTAAGGACGTACCTTTCGAATTCACATGAGTGCTTGCACGCATTCAATACCCTAAAGAATGCACTCATCTCGCCTCCGATCATCCAACCTCCCGATTGGACCCTACCATTCGAGATCATGTGTGATGCTAGTGACTATGCCGTTGGTGCGGTCCTTGGCCAAACCAAAGATAAGAAGCATCATGCAATCGCTTACGCTAGCAAAACGCTAACAGAGCTCACCAATTACGCTACCACAAAGAAGGAGCTCATGGCAGCTCGTTTATGCTATCGATAGTTCAGTCTTACTTAGTGGGAGCAAAAGTCATAGTCTACACGGACCATGCAAACGCTTTGAAATATTTGCTCACTAAGAAAGACGCAAAAACCTCGCTTGATTCGGATTCTTCTACTCCAGGAATTTGATCTTGAAATAAAAGATAAAAAGGAGTAGAAAATACCGCTAAGGATCATTTGTCGCAAGCGTATGCAAGTTACTAAGATGCAGGAACTACCTATAAATGACTTCCTAACGACATGCTACTAAAGGTGACAGACAACAACCCTTGGTATCACGAACATCGTCAACTATATGGTTGCCGATATGTACCGCCGGGAGAACAGAGAAAGTTACAAGTTGAAAGCCGACGTCACCTTTGGGATGACCCATACCCGATTGTATGTTCGATGGTCCTGCTGAGGAGATACGTACCAGCAATGGAAGGCCTACAAATCATTGAGAAGTGTCACTCCGCACCGTACGGAGGCCATTATGGAGCATTCCGCACACAAGCAAAAATCTGGCAATGCGGATTCTTCTAGCCAACGATGTACGAGGACACCAAAGAATTCATTCGAAGGTGTCGCAAGTGTCATTTCCAAGGAGGCATCACAGCTCGCAACGCAATGCCACTTCACTACAACCTTCAAATTGAGATATTTGATGTGTGGGGCATTGACTACATGGGACCATTCCAGAAGTCCCAAGATTGTGAGTACATCCTAGTGGCTGTTGACTATGTATCCAAATGGGTGGAAGCCATGCCCTGCAGAGCAGCTGACGCCAAGCACGCCAGGAAGATGTTTCATGAAGTGATCTTTCCTCGCTTTGGAACACCACGCATAGTGATAAGCGATGGAGGATCCCACTTCATTGATAAAACATTCAGAACATTCTTGAAAGGGCTTGGAGCCAAGCACAACATAGCTACCCCCTATCATCCTCAAACTAGTGGTCAAGCAGAGACCTCCAATAAAAGATCAAGAACATCCCGTTAAAACCTGGCCAACGATATAGGAAAGGCTGGAAAGTAAGCTTCCCGATGCACTCGGGCATACAGACCGCTTACAAAACCCCTATCGGCATGTCACCATTCCAGCTCGTGTAACAGAAAAGTTGCCACTTACCCATAGAGCTCGAACATCGAGCTTATTGGGCTATCAAGAGCCGGAATATGGATCTCAAACTAGCGGTAGAAATCGACAAAGAACATATTTCCGAACCGGAGGAATGGCGAGAGAAGGCTTATCATAGTGCCAAGCTCTACAAAGAAAGAACCAAGAGATGGCACGATCACCGAATCAAGCTCAAAACTCAAACAAGGTGAAAAGGTTTTGCTCTTCAATTCGAAGGTGAAATTATTCTATGAAGGAAAGTTGCGGCAAATGGAAAGGACCGGGTACACCAGAGTCATCGACACGTCGACTCATGGGGCCATCACAATTCAAGATGATGACGGTAATATCTTCAAAGTTAACGGTCACGTCTCAAACCTTTCCTTGAGTCTTCCCGTAATTTAAAATTTCAGCGAAGAGCTAGATCGAATAGATTTAATTATGCCTAGATTTTGAGTGCTCTCGCTTTTTGATTAGGCTAGTTTTTTCTATTCTTTTCGTATCAAAAATATTTTCAAAAATATTTCCTTTATCATAGAAATATTCCAAAGATTTATCCTTGGGTTTCCCATCTTTTTATAAGTCTTGGATATTTCAAATAAATATTTTACAAAATATTCCCCGAAAATCCTCTTTTATCCATTCAAAAATTGGAGTACACCGTGAGCCTCAAACACCTAACTCGGTCAAAACACCGCATTTTGGAAACAAAACCGTTGGGGGCTGCAGACGAAACCCGATCGAGTTGCACACTTCTTGGCCGCGCCAAGAAGCGAGCCGTTGCTCCCCAAATTTCGTCCCTTGATCCTCAGCCCTTCTCTGATGCTCACCATATGGAGTTTGATCCTGCTGCATTTGCGAGAGACAGAGATGTCACATCCACCTATAAATTGAACCATCTCCTCGTCTCCTCTCTTCACAAAAGCTCAAGCCATTCATCTCTTTCTCTCTTGCTCATACCCATACTCCAAGTTCTTTCTCCTATCAAGTAGCCATGGCCCTTGTTCCTTTCGATAGAGAAAAAGCCCTCTTTTCGCTAAAGATTACTTAGAAAGGAGGGAAAAGAGCAACCAAATGGTGGCACCCCTCGCCATCGAAGGTCCTCCTATAGCGCCATTGGCAAGAGCAGCAAGAGCAGCCTCGACGGATCACCAACCAAGCAAGCGCCCTAGGAATTCATCTCCCCAAACCTCTTCCTTCAAAACCCCCGATCTTTCCTATACCGTGCAAGGGATTGATCGAAAGGGGCTTGCGGGAAGGGAAGGAGGCGTCTACACTCCTCGTCTCCTTTGCCATCCTCCTATCCAAGGGCAGCCCGCTGGTTTCTTTGGTGAGGCTTTGCCCCTACCAAAAGGTCCAACAAAGGAGGGGTTGCACAAGAAGATTAAAGAGCTCTCTAGTTACATTCGTTATCTTAGAGGTAGGCTTGCCGAAAGGAGCTCGCAAATTCATGCTAGAGCAAGAAATTGACTCCCTTCATATAGAGATGTATGAGGAGTTAGAGGAGTCACCACCAAATTGGAAGTTGTCGACGTCCTCGAGCTGCCTTTCTAGAGCCTTCCGCTCCACCCAAATAATTAGGCGCGCACTTAGTTTTAAATTTTAGCTTGTTGCATTTCCCTTCTCAATTTACTTTGTAATCGTGCGCCTATATGTAATTTTCAGTTTTATAATTGAATAAATATATTTATATTTTCTATCTTGTATATACTTGTTTTTGTCCTATGTGTTGCACAAAAATTCAAGAGACAGTACAAAAACAAGTGTGGGGAGGCTACCCAACCTCTCAAAGAGATGCACAAAAATTCGCGCCTTAAAAATCATCGGTTTGTGCATCTTCTCACTCCCTACAAATACTTTTATTCTTTCTAGAAATAATTTGGTTTTATAACTAAAAATTGGCCGCTCTACCTCGTGTTCGCGATCGATTACGACTTCGCATACTTTTTATTCCTCGCCAAAATTCTATCTTTCGTGAGCAACTAATTTGATTTTAGGGACCCCTTGAAAATCTAAGTTATTGTGGGATGAGAGATAGTAGGATGATATGATACTTGTTTATCTCTTTGCGTAGACTTGGGTTTTTCTTTGCAAAAATATTTAAATTTATAGCATGATCCTCAAGTGATGATTAATTTCCTACGTAGCCAAATATTAGTGTTACATTTATAAACCTTGCCACATAGCTATTTATCCTTGCACCAAAGTTGTGTCCCACTTTATCGGATCGTTGCGAGAGAAGTTTCATATCCCCAAGATCGAATATCACACACACCCACCAAATAAAATTGCCGACTTTTACCCTGAAGGTCGCGCACAACATCCTCTCATCCATCCACCATAAAATTGCTGACTCTTACACTGAGAGTTACGCAGTCATCTTCACCACAAATAAAAACTCCATCCACTACGCTCATGGTTCTCTCTCTCAAGTATCTTTCACCTGCAGAAATATGGGCTTCATTAGAAATTATTATCCCTATCAGAATAGAAAAAAAAGAGAGAAGAGAAAGAGAAAGAAAAAAGAGGAAAAGAAAGAAAGAAAAAAAGAGATCTCCCCCATACTTTTATCTAAAAAAAAGAGAAAGAGATCTCCCCCATGCTAGTATCTAAAAAAAAGGGGGGGAAGAGAGAAGGGGGAGAATAATAGAAAGAAATGTCTTTCATAGGGAAGCCCATATTTTCCTTCAAATAAAAAGAGAGAGAAACATAGCAAAAAGGAGTTCCACCCACATTTATATTCCACACACTTGCACAAATTCGATCTAAGGCTATGTCCTTCCCTCCATTGATCCACTTTTTGACACAACAACAATCGCAAGGAAAGCATGCACCTCATCCATACCTATGAACTCCAGATATTAGCCATTAGAGGTAGGATGAGTAGCAAGGCAACAAAAGCTTTCTGATAAGGATCAAACACCCACAAAAAGAGCGACTTGAGAGCATCACTTGAGGAATTCATCGCTATCTTTTCCTACAAAAATTTCAATAACCCCAAGTTTTGAAAGCAGGGAGACACGAGTTGACTTGAAATCCAGTACTGCTCCATCCCTCAATAAGCTCAAAGATTACTTGGTAGACATCAGTGAATGCTCACGAGATAACCGGTGAGGCTTGGAATAATCTGTATGTGCAGGTTAATATCTCGGAAGACAAACCACCTTAGTGACTTTTGCTTCACTCGAGACGAGCAAAGCGCTAAGTGTGGGGGAGCTTGTTGGTGGTCCTTATTGCATATCTAACCCCGCCAACTTAGGTTCATAGTTCACCAAACCACCTAGATAGGAGATTTATACTAATGAAATTCCATAGTTTTGGTGAACATTTGTTTTGCGAGGGGTATTCATGGAATACATATATTTTGGGCCAAAAACTAGAGAAAAGAGAATAAATATTTGAATTATAAAAAAGGCCCAAAAGCAAGACAAGAAGAAAAGAAGAGAAAGGCCAAATCGACGTGCCAACACGACGAAACACCACATGGGCCAACTCCGCCCGTAACCAAGCCCGCCCAAGGTCGGTGGCGGGGCGGTAGCCATCTGCGCGAGCGCGCCCAGGCGCGGGCGCGCCAAGGAACCGGCCGCCCGTGCCCACCTTCCCCGGAGGTGGTACATTCAATGCTCCGAGGGCGGTGCGGGGTGTTTTGGTCATTTGGACGTGCAGGAACCCACCATCTCCACATATAAAAGCCCTTCTCTCTTTCATTTCACACATTCACTTTTCATTCTTCATTCTCATTCCTCCTCTCCACTTCCACAAGCCTACACTAGAGGAAGAGTAGAGCCATTATACCTAGCTTCTAGCTAGAATAGAAGTAGGAGAGTGAGAGAGGTCAAGAGTGGAGTAACTCTTTTCGAGTACTCCCGGAGGCTAGTCTTCCATGGGGTGGAGTGCCGGATTTGTCGGCTCCCTCCTCACTTGTACCTCGGCGACTTCTTACGCTTGAAGTAAGAGGTTCGTGTTTATCTATTCGTACGTTCCTTCTTGCAAAGTTATCTTTATCGTCGTTCGCTTGCGGGTTCGTCGACCGTCCTTGTGGCGGTAGTTCTAGTAGAGGACTCTTGATAGTAGACGGATGTTCCCGGCCAATGCTAGAATCAGAACATTTGCATAGACGTGGTGTCTAAGCCGATAGTTACCTTCGTTTGCCTCGTACCACGGTTGAGGTGGTAGGCGGCGGTGTGGTGACAGCCCCTGTCCGTCCTTTTGTAATCCCCCACGTCCGGGGTACGGCGTAGAGCTACAGCCGGCATCACTTAGGCGTACGGGTGCGATCCGGTGCCCGAAGCAAGTGAATAGCGGTAGAGTTACCTTTCTCTAAGGATTCTTCCTATAGAAAACCTCACTTTCCCGCCACCTACTCTCTCCTCCGGGCAACCTAGCTAAGACCTAAACCCGACCATACCATTCTTCGTGAAGTTTACGATACCCCGTTCATCACCGTGTGAAGTGCTACAACGGTCTTTCCGTGTGCTTGCGGAATTTATCGCGCTAAGATATACCAACAAGGAAGTTGATGTTACGAAGTGGACAAATGTCTGCGAGAGACGGTAGATTATTTTAGGATAGCGGAGGTGAGGTGGAAGGCCATGAATTTCTATATCAAATTTTCCGGCCTCTGTTGGATCTGAATGCGATTGGAGGTTTGTTGAACAGTAGATGGTAACAGATGAAGAGGAAGAATTTGAGCTCGTAATCCAAGGTCCATGGCATGAGAGGAATGGTGTGCATTTCCATAATCAAATAAAGCTTGTTCATAATTTGAGTAGCCATATCAATTGTTGGAGCAACGATAAGGTAATCTGAGCCAAACTGCGAGATATTGTATACCTCAAGGTTTAATCCAACTTGTTCCTGTATTGTGTCTCGTAAACTTTGATGACACACAACGTGACGAGCATCTGGTGAAACTTTGGCTATAGTTGCACGGCCAAGTATGCCCGTGTGTCTGAGTTCAACTTCTGACTCCTCAAGGATTGTCAGATTCGGACAACAGAAGTCCCCCATATTTCTGAAACAAAACAAATTTCAGTAGAGGCAGTGAGTTCTTATATTTTTGGTTTTTTTCCTTCTTGTCTTCAGGTAAATATGGTAAAGGTAAAATTAAACGTATCATTAGCTGCACTTACACTTGTGACTATGGAACGGTGTAGCCCTTTTTTAAAAAAAAAAATATCTTCAACCTCCGTTTTCAAAGTTCCGGTAATTTATTGAGGTTTTTATTCCCCAGGTTTTAGTTTCCGAATCAATATTCTGAAACTGTTAAGCGGCGCCCCGTTATTTTAGATCCGTGGGAAGTAAAAGCATGCAGATCCCGAGTAGCGCTATTCACTTTTCTATTTTTAAAGAAACTTTCAGGCAAATGCGGCTACTGATCGAGAAAGGCATAAAGAGGGATTGCAGCGACAGCTCACCTGGCGAGAGAGATCAAGCGATGAGGTCGAAACTTTGCGGATTGGATAGCCCCAAATCTGAGTAGAATATGTATGTTTTCGTTGAGTTAGGACGAATGCATCATAGAATCAGTGAAGAAGGTAAAGTATATTGGTAAGAAATAGTAAACGGGATACCTGCTGCGCTTGAATCGCGGATTGAAGATGAAGTCTATCTACAAGCTGGCCATGGCGGAAGAAGTGTGTTTATTGGGGAAGAGGAGTGCACGGGACGGTTTCAGGGTAGGTGAGAGGTATAAATGGTTATTTTTTTTTAATATTTGATGGTAGCAAACATTTCAACTTTTCCCTAGCCTGACCTAATTTTACTGGCTAGCACGTTGGGCCTTCTTTTTTTTATCTCCAATCCATGAGGTATTTCGTGATATGAGCCCAACGAATCTGTAATATATTTTGGGCCATATACGGTGTAAGTATTGTGTTTCAATTTTTTTATGGGTTTGGTTAAATGTAGGGAATGATAACCATGCAGCAGGCCCCTTTTTTTTTAAAAAAAAGGCCGGGTGTTGTACCGTTTCATAACAGATTAAATCCATTCGGGCCTCTTTTTAACGGGTCAAAGTTGGGCCTTTACATCCACATCTTTTTTTCTTTGATTTTCGCTCGGGACATTGGAATGTGTCAATGGGCTATAATGGGATACTTGGGCTTCATAATTTATTTTGGATTTTTAATTGTACACGCGGTCATACATGTTCCCTGTTCGCGGTCCTTATCGACACATTTTAACCGCCAACTTAAGATAGAAAAGGGAGAATTACATGTTCTTATACGCATATACTTGTGCTATTAACCGAATTCCACTTGTACCCGGAGTTTAGCAACGCTTTAAAGAAATACACCAAGCACTGTGGGATTTTACACGGGGCGCTTCCTAAGCAAAGCGTAAAAGAGGCACAAGAAGGAGACAGCCCATCCAGAGCCAAAATGGGCCGTGAACACCCCACCACCTCGACACCACCGGACAAGAAGGCCCCACCAACCAAAGTTGGTTACAGGGACGCGTCCACCGGGCGCGCCGCGCGCAGGCGCACTCGCGCCCCCCAACCCGACAGCAGGGGCAGCTTCGGAGGCGGTACATTAATGACAGAGGAGGGCGGTGCGTCGGTGTTCTTGCCATGTATAGCTCCAAACCGACCTGCTCAACATATAAAAGGGGAAATCCAAGCATTTTCAACACACACATTCATTTTAAGCCATTCTCCTCTACTCTTGTTCTCTAGCCTAGTCTAGTAGCTTAGGAGCTAGGTTGAGCTATCAAGGAGGGCTTGTCTCCTAGGAAGAAGTTCATCACTTGGTAATATACTATGGAGTATTCTTCCTACTTCAAGTTCTTATTCTTATTATGTAGCTTTGTTCATGAACTAGAGTATAGTTGCGTTCTTGCTAACCCGATTCATATGAAATAGACCAAAGTTCTTATGATCATTTCTTAGCATGTTCTTCGTTGTTCTTCGTTGTTCATATAATTTATAGGACTAGAGGTCTTGATGAGAATGGAGTAATGGTTCGTCGTTCCTTCGGGTTTGCCTATGTTCTAGCTCGTCCATCCGTAGGGTGGAGTCCCTTGAGGAATGTAGGTAGTTCTCGAGAGACATGGTGTCCGGATACGAGAGAGCCGGATATGACGGCATGCCACGGTTGAGGGCAAAGGGTGGTGACAGACCCGGCTCGTCCCTTGTAATCCCCCACGTCCGTATGTCGTGTAGGAGTTCGTAAATGCCTCTATCTACCAAGTGCACCAATGCATGGGGTCTCCGTTACTTTAGGCTCGATTTATCTCTAACCCCGTAGACTATATGACTTAGCCGCTCATGACATTGCTATGAATGACCTACCTGTTCCGCTTAGGTTTATTCTTTATTCGTTCATTCGTTTATTCTTTCTTTATACTTTATCCTTGAGTTTGGCCAAATGTGTGTCCACTATCTTGCACAACTATTTATACTTACCCCTGTATAGTACTAGAGTCTCATTTCAATGACATGAAGTCAATCATCCATATCCATGTTTAGACACCTCTACACCATGCCTTCCTACGGGAAATATAAATAACGATACCCGAGAATACTCCCTGGGTGAAATGCTACAATGATAGATCTGCGCTTGTGGATAATTATATCTTTAGAACACGACTATCAACCCCCGGCGTTTCTTGGCGTGACCACCGGGATGTAACAATTCTAGTGATTGCGTTAAGAAATGCCAACAAGCATTTCTGGCGCCGTTGCCGGGGAAGGCATTGGTTGAAAAGAATCTAGCATCAACATGGATATGAGTTGACTTCATTAGAAATGGACATTGTCTATGCAGGCTAACTTTCATGTTTTCGTCTATTATGGATGAAAACAGATAGTGCAGATCAAGTCATTTGCCGTAATTTTGATACGAATCCGCAGGCAGCTATCCGATAAATTGAACCAAGCACCACCCACACCATCGAGATGGCCCAAGTCAATCCACGAGTTCTCGCCCCGTCACAGCCGCTCATGTGCCCACAGGGCCCATTGTCGACGCAAATGATAAGAACTTTGAGCTCGGGATCGACTCATCACGATGGTGCAATCGGTCCATTCGCCGGACTACCTAATGAGGATGCAAGTGCTCATTTGCAACGCTTCATGGAGCTTTGTGACATAGTCATCATCAAGGACGTATCTCGGCGATGTCGTCAAGCTCCGTCTCTGCTTCCTTCTCCCTCTCGGAAAGGCGAAGCAATGGTTTTACAAGGACAGAAGCAAGGAGCACGTGGAACAAATGTTCCACGGCATTCTCGCCAAATTCTTCCCCATGGGCAAAACAAATGCCCTAAGAGGAAGAATTACCAACTTCCAAAGAAACTCAAGATGAACCCATCCCCGAAGCATGGGAGAGACTTCACGATTATATTCAAGATTGTCCTCATCACGGATGGAGGAGCGGGGCCGGTGCTCCGTAATTTCTACAATGGGTTAACACCCATGTCAAAAGGGCACCTTGATGCTGCTGTTGGAGGAGCATTCCTATCACTCGCCTGACAAAGCTATGGCTTTAGTCAACAAAATGGTGGAAAATCAAGCTTGGGGGAAGATAGGACCCCAACCAAGCAACAAAAGGCATGCACACATCAAGGAGACTAATATGCTTGCCGCTAAGATAGAGCTACTCCTCAAGAAGATGGAGGAACGTGCTACGCCTAGCACGCCCGACTCCGTCAAAACCATGGACTCTCGCATGACTTGCGAAAGTTCGTGGTAATGTTGGCCATTCAGAGGATCGCCCGAAACCCGTGAAGAAGCAAAGATATATCAACAACGGGTTCCGCCAACAACAAGGAGAAAACAATGGCTATTCACGACCACCATTCCAAGGTAATTTGAATTATAACTCCAATTATAATTCGAATCGCCTTCATTCAAAGATCTAGTCCTTGGGCAAGCCAAGTTCAATGAAAATTTGACCAAAAAGATGCTCGACAATGACAAAATTCTTGGAAGCATCAATGATAAGATAGAAGGCTTATCTTCTCGTCGTTAGAGATCAGCTAGGCTTCAACAAAATGATAGAAACTCAGTTAGCCCGGATAGCCGCATCTCTCCAAACAATAGTGGCTCGGGAGGAATACCGGGCAGCCCGAGATCTCACTAGAAATAGTCAATATGATCTCGACATGGCCTCGGTAAGCCGTGTCCCACTGGGCTCTGCCTTGGAAAAGAAGGGAGACCCGGTCGCCCAACTATCACCATCGCAATAGGCCCACATATCATTGATAATGCCCTACCGCGAATTCGAGCAAGTGTGAATATGATGTCCAAGGCTTACATATGAAAAATTGTTGGGAGGACCCCCGTCCTCCAAAGATTCATGATGCAAATGGCGGATCGGACTATCACACGGCCCGAGGGGATAGCAAAGGATATCCTAATCAGATCCAAGATGAGTATGTTCCAAAGGACTTCGTTGTCCAAAACACAGGAGACACAGATTTAGGACCACTCATCCGTGGGCAACCATTTCTCTACACCACCAAGGCAAAGAATATATGTTGGGAAGGGAATAGCCACCTTCCACTTCAACGCGAAGGTGATCAACCTTCGATTCAATGGCTATCTCAAACCTATTAAGCGAAGAAGAACCCGCCAAAGAAGCGGCAACCCAAGGCGAAGAAATCTGGACCCAATTCTCCGGGCCGGAGTGAATCATCAAACAAAATTGATGAGGAGAAAGTCCCGCTCAACGGACTTAAAATTGGTGAGCCCCGGCCGATTGTGTAAACCGGTAGTTATCTCGAAAAAATCTTTCTTTATTTACAAAATATTTTTTATTTTATAAAAGTATTTTTCTTGCACTCACTTTTTTGTGAGCAAATAAAATAAAATTTATTTTCAAAAAAACTTTTTGTCCCAAAAATTTCGAAAATTAGTTAGTTAGAAGGAATAAATTTTTCGTTATTAAAAATTATTTTTAAAATAATTTTTGGAAAAATACTTTTTATCAAAATTTGTTGGAAATTCAAAATTTGGGGAAATTTTGGGCCAGGAACCAGCCCCCAACGGCCACATTTTTGAAATGGCCGTTGTGGGCGACCTCGCCAAAATGTGGGCAAAGGGGCGGGTCTCCGGGCCGCGCCGAGGCGCGGCCGCGTCACAAACTCGAGGCAGCTCGCCGCTCGCGCCGCCCAACGGCTAGGAGCCGCTTGCTCCCTCCCCCATGGCCGTGTTTGGCCTATAAATAGGAGAGGAGCCGGTGGAGCTTCACCCCTCTCATACTCTCACACTTTCACTCCTCTCACTTCCCCACTTCATTCTTCAAGCATATTTTCCAACATATTTTGTGTAGAGCAAGTAGCAAGAGCACTCTTTGGGTGTAGAAGTTCATTCTCTACTAACCCTTCACACCCAAGAAGCTCTTTCTACTTGTGAGCCATGGCAGGATTCGGGAACTTGCTTAGGAGGCGCTCCAAGCGTCCCCTCGGCGAGTCGAGCTCTCAAGCTCCTGAAGCCCCCGTGGAAGAGCAGCAGCCCGAGGAGGTTGAAGGAGCCGGCGAGGAAGAGGTGGCGCCGGAAACACCACAAGAGCAAGTCATGAACGAGGAGGACGAGCTGTACCTCAACCTGGAAGAAGGTCCGGAGATGCAAGCCTACTTCCACCTCAAGGATCGTCTCTTCCTCCACACGCAAGTCTACGACTCCAACCTCCTCCACCGCATAGGTATGGATGATGAATTCGATCTCGTGGAGGTCTATTGGTTGGGAGGATGTGGAACCCATAGAGGAACAAGGTTCACGCCTCCTAACCATACGGCTTCCTAAGCACTTTGCAAGAAACCGACGATGGTGTGATTTTTCGCTTGTTCAACGAGGAGCATGAGCTTACTTGGAAAGAACTTAGTGTTCATTTGGGTTTTAATCGAAGATGCTTCCTCGATCTTGATTTCGCCACCATCGGTTTTGATCGAAACAAGTTTTGGGAAGAGATTTCTCGGGAGGGTTGAGTTTCGATCTTTCAAACCCCGTAACACCCAAATTCATCATCCCACCTTGAGATTTATGCATCGTTGGATGTCCATGGTTTTCTTCCCCACTAGTGTGGTTAGATGGGTGCGCATGGCCGAACTTAAGTTGCTCTATGCCATTGTCAAGAAAATCAAGGAATCTCCCGTGAGGGAGATTGTTCGTCATTGGCAAGACATAGTTCGCAACAAGTACCCAGTCTTGTGCACCTCTCTTGTCACTCGTGTTGCCAATTCGATGGGTATTTTGGAGGGTGAAGTAGTTGAGTACATTCCTATTCCTCGACCCATCTGTGACTTGACTACTTTGATCCAAGGGCACACGTTGACTACCCACGGCACAAAGGATGAGCTCTACTTCTTTTTCCCCGGCTACGAAAATAGGATCCGGTTACCTAACCCGATTACTATTTGCGTAATTGCCAGATCACTAACCTTTGTGCTCAAGACTGGCCGAAGATATTCGCAGGAAGAACTCACCAGCAGGACACGACGAGGCGGCGGAGGACGACGCAGCCCCGCCTCGCGGCGAGCAACAATGGACCCCCTACCAGACTACACGGGGTATGCTCCACAGACGGAGCCGGGACCGCTTGTACCTCCCGCGCCAACCACGATGCGTGGGCCGAGGTACTGGACGAGTGGAGCGCCACAGCAACGATGCATTTAAGATGTTCCCCACCACCCGGCCCATGACATTACCCCGAGATCGAGCTCTCGGCACCCGACGGAGAGCTGCCAGATGTGAAATACAGCACTCTCTCACTTCCCTTGTGCAGGAGACCCATGATTGGCAAGCACACATGGATCAAAGGTGGGACGGTCTGAGTGCACAGATGCAGCAAGACCAGGCTCAACATGAGGAGTTCTGGAGGTTCATGAGATATCACCCCGGACAAGGAGCTTCATACAAGCTTCGGAGGACCCCAAAGGTATCTTGCATTGCATATTTAATTTTCAAGTAATCTTATTTTTCTTTAGCATGTTTAAATTCTTGTCCTCATGCATATAAAAAACCCAAAAATATTTTTACTCCCGTGCCTCTTAGTATGTGTAAAAATATGTAGTTCACCCTTTGTTGAAATGATGAGGTTGCTCTGTCTCTTGTTTCTTTGTATCCTAGTTATAAACATTGTTCTCTCTAGATTTGGGTTTATCGGCTAGAAATGTCTCATCCTGAAAACTTGCTTTTTAGTGGGAGCACTTGTGTTTTCTCGTCTAAGTTATTGCTGGGTATGATATAGTACTATAGCCACCGCTATGACTTTGCTCTAGAGTATGACTTGACTTCCGGAGTTTTCATTTGCAAAATGTTTAAAAATGAAAAGTTTCTCAATGATTATGAAATACCCACCAGAGCCATATGATCTATCTGTAGTACAAAACCTTCATACGCTGCTTGTTCGTACATTGAGTTCGGTCGGCTCGACACCGACGCGAGATTATGACCTTACACCCACGATTGAGATTTCACTTGCACCCACCAAATAAAATGCCAACTCTTACACTGAGAGTCACGCAAAACATGCACCCTTTTCCATCCGCCAACTCTTACACTGAGAGTTGCGCACCATCTTTCCACCAAATAAAAATGCCGATACTTATCCTGAGGATCGCGCATTCTTTAGCCACTAAAAAGTACTCCTTGCATTTTCATCATGACATCTCTCTCCATTTTCATAAATCATTCGTCGCCGAGATGGGCTATTCATTCATTCCAAAAAAAAAAAAGCAAAGGAAAGAAAGAAGGATAGGATAGTGCAATAAATCAACGGGAAAATCTTTAGATCCCGTTCAAAAAAAAAAAGAGAAGAAAAAGAAAAGAGAGAAGAAAAAAAAAAAAGAAAAAAAAAGGTTGTTCCATTCATAGCCCATACTCTTCTTTTTATCATCATCATCATTCAAATAAAAGAGAGACATAATGCATGGAGTACAAAAAAATATCCAAAAGTTAGGAACCATTTCTTCCATCCCACACACTTGCACAATCTCAATCAAGGTGTATGGCTTAATCTCCGTAAGGTTCGATCCTTGACCTTACAATATATGTGATACAAGTATGCCCACTTACATACCTACCCAAAACTCCACTCTCGCTTTTTAGTGGTAGGTAGAAGGCAAATTCTCAAAATGCCTTTGGTGAGGTTGCTATACACATTTGAGTGATCGAGAGAATCATTCGAGGAACTTGGGATTTCATTTTATAAAATTCTTAAAAAAACCTCCGGAAGAATGGTCAAGCTTTGGACGAATGATAAGCACCGCCGAGGTGCCGTTCTACCTTTGCAATCGCCCAAGACTTGGGAGCCAAAAAGCCCCATTAGAGTGAGATAATAAAAGGGTGGATAGAAATGCCGGTTTATTCAAATTCAGTAGAGAACATGCGTATAACTATGGTATATTAGAAATACGATCGGATAGAAGCAAACCATCAACAACCCAAAAGCCCAAACTTTGCTCTGACGAGCAAAGGGTAAGCTTGGGGATCTTGTTGGCGGTCCTTATCGACACATTTTAACCGCCAACTTAAGATAGAAAAGGGAGAATTACATGTTCTTATATGCATATACTTGTGCTATTAACCGAATTCCACTTGTACCGGAGTTTAGCAACGTTTCTGAAATACACCAAGTACATGGGATTTTACACGAAAAGGCGCTTTCCAAAGCGTAAAAGAGGCACAAGAAGGAGACAGCCCATCCGCAGCCAAAATGGGCCAAAACACCCCACCACCTCGACACACCCGACAGAAGGCCCCACCAACCAAAGCCGGCCGGGGAGGCGTCACCCTTAGCGCGGCCGCGCCTGGGGCGCGCCGCGCCCCTGACCGATGGGGCAGGCTTCCCCGGAGGTGGTACATTAATGACAGAGGAGGGCGGTGCGCCGGGTGTTCTTTCCATGTATAGCTCCAAACCGACCTGCTCAACATATAAAAGGGGAAATCCAAGCATTTTCAACACACACATTCATTTTGAGCTATTATCCTCTACTCTTGTTCTCTAGCCTAGTCTAGTAGCTTAGGAGCTAGGTTGAGCTATCAAGGAGGGCTTGTCTCCTAGGAAGAAGTTCATCACTTGGTAATATACTATGGAGTATTCTTCCTACTTCAAATTCTTATTCTTATTATGTAGCTTTGTTCATGAACTAGAGTATAGTTGCGTTTTGCTAAACCCGATTCATATGAACTGACCAAAGTTCTTATGATCATTTCTTAGCATGTTCTTCGTTGTTCTTCGTTGTTCATATAATTTATAGGACTAGAGGTCTTGATGAGAATGGAGTAATCTGTTCATCGTTCCTTCGGTTTGCCTATGTTCTAGCTCGTCCATCCATAGGGTGGAGTCCGCGGGGAATGTAGGTAGTTCTCGGATATGCGGACATGGTGTCCGGATACGAGAGAGCCTTCGGATATGACGGCATGCCACGGTTGAGGGGTAGGCGGCAGCGTGGTGACAGCCCTGCCCGTCCCTTGTAATCCCCACGTCCGTATGTCGTGTAGGAGTTAAATAGTAAATGCCTCTATCGGCCGGCAGACTCACCAAGGGGTCTTCCCCGTTACTTGAGGCTCTAATTTATCTCTAACCCCCGTAGACTATATGACTTAGCCGTTCATGACATTGCTATGAATGACCTACCTGTTCCGCTTTAGGTTTATTCTTTATTCATTCATTCATTTATTCTTTCTTTTATACTTTATCCTTGAGTTTGGCCAAATGTGTGTCCACTATCTTGCACAACTATTTATACTTACCCCGTATAGTACTAGAGTCTCATTTCAATGACATCAAGTCAATCATCCATATCCATGTTTAGACACCTCTACACCATGCCTTCCTACGGAAATATAAATAACGATACCCCGAGAATACTCCCCGGGTGAAATGCTACAATGATAGATCCGTGCGCTTGCGGATAATTATATCTTTAGAACACGACTATCAACCCTGGCGTTTCTTGGCGTGACCACTGGGATGTAACAATTCTAGTGATTGCGTTAAGAAATGCCAACAGTTCCCTTTTTTTTTTGGTCCTCTCCGTTTTTTTTTTTGTTATAGGGGGGGATGGTGTGCGTGTGAGCCTACGTTTCTAATCCCTTTTTCCCCCAAGGTTGAGTTGTTGCCATCTTTTTAAAAATATTTACTACTCTTTATTAAAGTACACCGTGAGACGGATTGTGTTAACAATTTGTTCAAATTGAAGTATTTAGTTGCGCCTTATTTAGATGGGCAGTCTAAAAGGACGACCATACAACCTGGCGCAGATAATGGAGACAGTGAATGCATACAGGTAGCATCCAGGAACCTTGAACTATACTAAGCAGGGGAAGACCAATCCATGCTGCTGTAGATCGACATGATTCTAGTACGATACATAAAAATTCAACATAATTGTTTTCTCTAACGACACTTGACTTAATAGGGTACTAAGGTCATGATGATATGAGGGTACATAGTCTTACAGGTACATAGTCTTACATAAACAAAGGTTCTCATAATATTTCTTGATCCAACATTGCTTCCTTCTCTTTAAGAGTGGAAAGGCCAACAATATTTATTTTAGTCATTACACGAGCATAGGACGCGGTACTTATATAGATGCAGTAGAAACTGAAGATTATTGTGAGGAGACCAAATCGCATGGTTGTCGGTGCACAAATGTTGAGGTGGGTGGTGGTAGTTCCTGCTAGCAAAAGTAACATAAATCAAAGGTAGTTACTAATATGGTAACAATATTATTAGTGCTATCGTAAATAAAGATACCAAGTTCTTTCACTTATAGTGGCTTTGGGCTCGTCAGTCACTTAGCATTTTTGTTTTTGGCACTCTGTTTTCCACTGACAGACCTTTGTCTGCAAAAGTTAACTGTATCAATGGATACGTGTAATAATAGAACATATCAATTTTCATACAGTTTTTAGGGTTGAACCTCTTAAATGGCTGCTCATCTGAAGCCTTAGCAGTAGTGTCGTCATCATCTGAAGTTGTCTCGTTATCAGCAGCCATTCCCTGGCACAAACAAAGTTGTCAAAACACAAGGCATTCCACAGTAACCTTTGGGAAATACAGATTTGAATTGAAGGGAATGAAAGGATGAATTTTTTAGCAAACCTTTTCCTTTGTTATTTCCTCCGGATAAATGATGCCCCGACGAGCACTGGCTGAATCATGTAAGCGACTACTGGCATTTTAAAGCAGTTCAAAAAAGTGCCAACGGTGGAAATTAATACAGGGAATTGGGCCATTATTTCTAGAAGTATAACAAGGTGTTTGTACAGTACATTACCTAGTTTCATTAGATTTTTCAGGAGTGAATAAAGCCGGTGGCGGAGTCTTCAACCAGAAATAAAAGAGATTCAATATCATAAGTATTTCAGATTAAACATTATTTGGCTTCGAGCTATTATAGAAAAGAGAACACAAATTTACCATCTGGTAGGTTGATTCAATTTGTAGCCTGTGCTGAGTGTCACCTTCAAGTGCATGTATTGAGGCAGAAGCACCTCCTTGTTCTGTATTGGTTAGCATAGGCAGAGCTTTGGATGAAGATGCAACTGCAGCTGTCTGATTAGTTTTTCTTGGTAGTTTAACTAAAACTGCCTTGACTAAATATTGCCTCTCTGCATTATCGTCAAGGTCTATTGAAAAGACATACGTCTTGTCAACGATGTTTAGAACCTGTTGTGGCAAACCTCCAATTAAACCAAGTGGATTCATAACTGCCTCACATTCTTTGCCAACTATAATTCTTGCTTTGCCATGATGTGCAAAAAAGCGTGCCTCTCCTGTGTCATCTTTGCCCATAAAAGCTAGTAAGTACCTATATTTTGTTCATGTAATGAAAAAAAGGTTCAAATCAACAAGGAACATATGTCTAATGAGTATTTAGTATATTGACATAGTTCTGCATTACAAACCTTGAAACTGTGTTTGTACCCTTGCAGTTGACACATCTATATGATCCATCAGGTTGCTGTGCTGCTTTCTTTTTGCACGGCTTGCACGCCATATACCACCAACGACCAGCTTGGACTACGGATGTTATTGTTACTGTGCACTTGTAAGTACCGTCCTGAAACAGAGTAGTAATATTGTCAAGTACAGAGACTATTATGCTCCTCTAACATTGGGAAAAAATGTAACAAAATAAATCCAAATCATACTTTGAAGTCATAGGGATCTGTGATAGCATTTAATTCCGCAATGGTCTTTGATTGCAATGTTATGTTGGTAATAGGTGGCAGCGCGACTTTCTCTAATGGAGATGGTCGATCAATAAAAATTGGTATGTTCTTGAACCTGTAACGTTATTAAGTTTGTAAGAACAAACACAATACAATTGAGACAAGTATAAGAAAAGTTTTCTTTACACAACACCTATTGTAGAAATCTGGTATTTGTGGATTTAGAGAGTAACAGAAGGGCTGACTGCCACTGAGGTAAATTTGCTCTGCAGGGTGCTAGCTGTTGAAACGTGCAGGCTATACTTTCCCTTTTTATTTATTTGATATGAACATCATTTGTATAAAGACAGCAGTATAAGGATGTAATATTGGTAATAAATGCTGCTGGAAACATACTATAATTATTGAATTCTCTCGTGAGGCGTACAGCCCTGAAGAAGGCAAACCACAACATTGCCAGCCTTGTCATCATAAACGTGATCAATGCTAAATTTAGCTGCATGATCACCCCAGATAGTGACCTTCAGTTCGTTGTGCCTACAAAATAACAATGACTATTGACCAGGTGAAACAAAAGTATAACCCAATTTCTTTAGATGTAAAAGACAGTACCTTAAATCTTTGATGTAGAGCTCACGAAGCATAGTAACTCTCTCTCTATTTTTTGGTACAAATGTGTCCAAGTCTGTATACTTGGTGAGATATCCAATAACATCTGGGTATGGCGACAAAACCGAACAAATTCAAAGACTTGTAGTAATTAATCAAGAATGAGTAACGTGATAAAAACATGATGTCACCTGTGTATTGGACAAGAGGACCATCAGTGGGGACAACAGCTGAGAAATTTGTAAGGCTATAGATACGTACAGGAATGTTGTGTGGTGGATCCAACACATTCTCAACTGATGTATGTTCAGATATCTCAATCATCAAAGGCCTGTCAAACTCCCCGCAAAAAAAAGGCCTGTCAATAATTGTAAAAGTTTCTTTGTTGCTGCGCACTTTAAACTTTTTAACTTTCTGAATTTCCCCAACATGAAACAGCTCTTCCATAGTAGACATAATTTGTCGAGGTATTTCAGCATAGATGGACCCTCCTGTACAAAACATGGAACCAATGATTATTTTTATATATATAACTTAATAGTATATCCGATGGAATCAAGATGATTCATTGTACAATTGCAAACTTACATGCGCATCTGCAAACACCATACCAACATATAGAGGTTCTCCTTCGCCTTGGTTCTCTGTCATCGTCCATTTCCTGACCACTCTTACAATTATAGCTCTCTTTTCTCTACCTTTCTGTAAAGCACCGATGGTAATAGGTGCGTCCATAGTAAGCTTCCTATCAAACAGATCATATTAGTTGCAGATTTTGTTATTACCCTGTAAACATCATTGGAACATAGGTGGTACTCACTTGCTATGAACAATGATACTGCAGATTTCGAAAGATAGGCTTACTGAATGAAAACATCAGCAAGAGACACATAAACATTGTTGTAGACATCAATATAGATGAACTATGGACTATATTCATGCAAGTAGAAGAAAATAATAAAAGTAATGGTAGTACGTAAAATATGCTGCTTTTCAATGCCATAGAATCAAAGTTTATGAAATGGAGATGTTCCCTCCTTTTTTTTCTCTAAGTACAATGCTCCATAAAACTTAATGTTGTTTAAAATAAAAGACGTCAACAATTACTTATTACATGTAAATAACTACAATAATGAGGAGAATAGCTAAATCATCAAACAGGAAGATACTGTAACACTTCTCTGTATACTACATTTCTAGTTTCATTGGTACAGTTGCCATGGTCATCTTCTATAAGTATCTTAAGTCCTTCTCTTCTTGTGACGCGGGAGACAGCCACATAAAGCTGTCCATGACTAAAAACAGGCCTCTTCAAATAAATACCCACATTGTCGAGAGTTTGTCCTTGACTCTTGTTTATAGTCATAGCATAGCAAACTTTCACACGGTACTGCCGCCTTCGTAACTCAAATGGCCATTTGTTACTTTTTAAGGACAATTCAATTCTAGGTATTGACAAACTTTGACCTTTGAAACGTCCATTCATAATTTGATCTTCAATAGTCCAATCTCCTAGGGATGTAACAATCAGTATTGTTCCATTGTAGAGACCTACTGTTTGGTTCAGATTCCGCAGCAACATAACAGGAACTCCTTTTTTGAGAACAAGGCGGTGCTGTGGAAAGTTGTTACCATTTAATGAATTTAAATACTCAACAGGATAAAGCATATCATATGCTTCATGTGGTCCATTTGTTTGCTCTATTCTATCAAAACTCAAATACTCCTTCTGGGACCCATGAACCATAGAAACAACAAAATCATTTATAGTATCAACCATTTCGTTTGTGGGTGTCAAAATAGCCCTATCTCCAAGATAGGATATGTTTGAATAGTTTTCTTTGAAATTTGGGTACACTGCTGAAAATATACAAAGAAGCTTATCCCCTTCTATTTTGAGCAGCAAATCTGGAGGTATCTAGACCCAAGTTGGATCCATCTCTCCTTCTTTTGCTATAGCAGGAAGTTTACCTTCCCCAACATCCAATATCCATTTACTAAATGCCTCAACCTCACTTTGTTGTTCAGGATCAGTAGCTGACCGAGTTAAAAGCATATTCACAGTCAAACTTAAGATTTCTACATGTGACCACAGTCTCGACCTAATCGTTGTCACATTTAACACCTGGAACTTGTTGCCCCCTTCTACAACAGGCAAAATCTGCCTAAGATCACCACCTAGAACTACTACCTTCCCACCAAATGGGATAGTAGCTATGTCTGTATCACAGGCTTTCTCTATATCTTTGAATAATCGGTCAAGGACCTCAAATGCTTTCCTGTTTGCCATCAAAGCCTCGTCCCAAATAACCAGACTTGTAATGGCAATCAAATCACCTAGCATTGTTCCCCTACTGACATCACAAACTGTATCATCCTCTAAGTCACACGGTATTCTGAATCTTGAATGTGCTGTATGGCCACCTGGAAGTAACAGAGCTGCAACACCAGAGGAAGCTACGGTCAATACAATCTTGTTACTTGCTCTTAAATATCCAACAATACAGTTCCAGAGGTACCGTCTTGCCTGTTCCACCATATCCTAAGACAAAAAAGAATCCTGGTTCATTGTTCATTACCCTCAGAACAATTGTATTAAATGTTGCAGTCTGTCCAGCATTTAGGGATTCCGTAGGGTTTTGCATATTAATAAGAGGGTCTACAAGATATGATAGTTCCTCTTCAATTAAATGGTTTGAAAAGTCCACATATTCAGCCAATGTTTTGCGAGGTAATCTGAATTCACGGATGTCTCTACCATTTTCAACAAACAAAGATGATAGTTCATCCAATAAATAATCTCGGGCTCTAGCATTAGGTAACTCATAATTTGGATCACCAATGACATCTTTATACTGATATTGGATGTCGTCACACATTTGCCGCCATACTTTTTCAAAAAAGGAATGTTCATCTCCAACATGGCAAAATAGAATCAAGGTAACAAAAAATCTCCAAAGATGTGATGATGTTGCCCAACCAGCAGCTTCATCAAAGGCATTGTACCATTCTAAATCATCTCCAAGCAAGCCTCGTGTTCTACATGCTTCTTTAAAGGTTGGATGGAACATGCGATTATGATATCTAAGGTTCTCATAGCTTGTAGCACCTTTGACTGTTAGTAGCAACATATGGAGGTAGTACCGTTCACCAGCAGAAGGATGAACATAATGTAATCTCCCTATTTTACCATGACCTCGCCTTCTTTTTTTCCAACACCTCTCCTTTTTGTCCCATATCCATTTGGATGGAAATTGGGGATAAGTTAAATCTCGCCCTTGTACATTGAATTCATTGCAGACAAACCATTCAGTGAGCATGGTTCGCCTTAGAAATTCAACAGATAATAACTTGTCCATTTGTTTCCTAGCAGTAAATGTAACATAATTCTCATTTGGTAAGTGAACAGGCATCCTTTCCACAGCTGGATGATGTTTATGAATATCGTATCCCGAAACTCTCCGACATGCATCATGCTGACAGATGTATCGACTGTCAAGGTACTCAGCTATTTCATTCCTAGTTTGAGTTTGCTCGTCAAATGGCGCATCATCGCCGCACTTAACTCGCTTTAGGTATGCCTTGCTACAATCTGCCCCTTTTGTGACGTACTTGAATAAGTACTTGATAAAGGTGGTTTTATTGCACCATTCAACATTAATGTGGGCTTGATATTTCTTAAGCAACTTCATGTTGTAAGGAACAACCCATCTATTGTCCATCTGCATGCCACCTTTTTGGACAAAAAGATTGTTGTTGCTTCTTCTGTACATGGCAAATCCTTTGGAATCAATAGTTGTTTCATCATGATAATCCTTTGGGAAAAATTTGGAACATTTCCCTTTTTTCATGCATGGGCATTTAGGATTCAAAATTCGACAAGGGCCATGAATCATGTGCTCAACTACCGTGAGCATACCCTAGCGGATCTTTCTTTGGATCTGAATCTCAAAGACATATGTACTTATCAATCATAGAAAGTGTTGGATTTGAGGTGTCCGCAGAGGTCCAAAGAATAATATGTGCATGTGGAAGGCCTCTCTTTGGAATTCCACAAAGGTGCGAGCTGACCAAATCATGTAAATAAGACCCATCGAATAAATACAAAGTATAATGTCGCTCAATTAATGAGAGAACTCTATGACAACCAACACGGACCCATCAAGAGAAGAAACATCGCACTTGTCATACCTGCAGTACAGGGACCAAAATAGTCCCGTCAGCAATGTTATGTAGCATCTCTTGTAACTTCATATGGAATATTCGATCTATAATATCAGAACGATCATTTGGTTTCTAGCCCTTGTCAAGTATACCTTCCAAAATCTCTTCCCATTTAGGATTGCATGTGAATGTGACAAAACAATCCTATGGGCCATACTCACGACATATGGCTATGCCATCATGATAATTTTGTATCATGTACCGTTTGCCACCAAGAACGAAGGTGCAAAATTGTCATTTTGCCCATATCAGCACCTTCTCGTTGCACCCTACTAACAACATCTCGAAATCCCTTGGATGCTCTCCATCCTAATATCTTCCTTGTTCCATAAGGTATGTTAATCGCCGCCAATGCAAGCACGTGCATCAACTTGAGCCTAGCTAGATAGCAAACCATAGCAAAGGTACGGATTAGGTTGACTTTTCCTATAATGAAACATGTAGCAAAAATAATCCTGCATTGTGACTTTTTTGTATGCATTATCCTCTGTCTCGGCCAAACCGTAATATAAAACTCGGTTTGGAAGCCGCGTTAGGGCAAAGAAGGGAAATAAGAGAGGATATTGTAGAGCCATGAAAGCCGGGTGCAATGCCGATATTTGTTTCAACCGATTACCATGAGTTTCAATAATGATATCCCTTTTAAATGCCTCTCGACCAAAATCACCAACCACCAACATAGCTAATTCTTGAGTAGTTGGAAGGCTATACTGTGCTGGCTCACCGTCACGAGGTCCAACAATCTGAATGACAAAATCTTCATCATCATTGCCTTCCAACTTGTCACGGGCCATTCTAAATTGCTGAACCAAAGGATTATGTTTGTGAAGCATTGTCATGAGCATCTCAACTATAGATGGGTCAATGTTTGTTCCCGGTCTTTCACCCCAACTCAATGCTTCAATTCTATTCCCGAACTTCATTGGCAAGATCATAAACATAGAGTTGAATAAATTTAGGTGGTGTATCATCAGGTGGCAACATGGAGCCTAGACGATGGCGAATTTGTCCATATATCTTGAAAATTGGAGGTCCATTACCATCATTTAGACTACGATCAATGTCAGCTCCCAATGATGTGAAAGCAAAAAGACAATTATATTGCCTTATATTCTTCATGAACTTATTACTGACAGGTCCACCATCAAACCTAGCTAATGATTTCAAAGGCTCCGGACGTGGCCTAAAGGCTGGTATCTTCACTTTGCCTCCCTTGCAACATTTATTGTACACTATACTTCCAGGCTTGTGCCTTGAATGCCTACCGACTCTTTCACCGTGCCAGAATAGTGCATGGCAGAAAGAACATTCATATTCTGGGCCACCAAAATAAGATCTCCCAGGATATGAAACTGTGTAAGCATAGATACGGAGAAAGGAGATTAAGCAAGAATTTCCTAAGACCACAGCAGCATAACATAGGTAAACCTCACTTAATTATACCTTTTAAGGCAGCTACAAATTCATCATCAAACTGTCCACATTCGAGATCAGCGCTTCGTGCAGCAGCAACACCTCTCCAAACCATCCTATGCTGCTGTAACAATCTCTTCCTCTTACGCCTCACAATAACTGGGTCTAAATTCTAAATAGCAATAGAAGGTTCTTGTTCTGGTAAATATAATTTCATTTTGTATGTTATAATAGACATAATACTATAAGCATGTAAATATTTGGAGGGCAAAACGCTGGACCATACGCATATCCTACGGTGTTGGATCCCGTATTTGTATCTGCACCAGCTGCATCTGGAAGCGGTAATATTACTGATAAAAAAAAGAAAAGGAAACATGGACATGTTATGTACAATTTCTAAAAATGGAACAAACTAACCAAAGAAAACTTTAAACATGTAGCCATAACATACTATTGAACTCGTCGCACGAATCATCCATGAAGTTTATCATTGTAACCATGAACCTAAATGCTTTTGAATCTAGTTGATGACACACAAAGAGCACAAGAAATGAAAGAAAATAATTTAGAAACTCTCTTCCTATATGAATTGGACATTCTGTATTTTATCCAACCACATATAGTTGTTAGGAGAAACAAGCAAATCACATATCGAATGTAAATTAGACGCAAGGATACATGAGAAAGGACACATATTGGGACAAGAATAAAAACTGATTCATTCCATAACTTCATAGATGGTGGATACAAAAGGACAAATGTAAATAGAAAATCAATACACCACCGCATTGGAAATGGTGGTCATTAGGATAAATGAACGGTAAAACATAGATCTTCCTACAACTAAGTTGCTAATGCCTGGGCAAAGGAATGAATTCATGTCCCGGATAAGCTCCCGAGCATAAGCTACTACTTGAGATGGGAAAACTCAAGCACTGACCTATGATGTTATAAGCATAAGCCTCACAAGGTGAACTCCTCTATTACCAAGCGAAAAGGTGCTCAACTAATCTCCCGTACAACATCAACCCATGAATGTTGTAATCCGTAATAAAAAATCCAAACATCCTTTGTAAACCGTCAAGGCTTCATATGCAAATGGACTCATAGGCGGTAGAACCATGTAAATCAAGCAAACGCCCAAAAGAACAAAGACATAGGAGCCCTCTCGATGGTTCCTCAAGAGGCAGACCGCGATGGAATATCGGCGGCAGCTACCTAGGGTATACCTAAGGTAGTAGATTGATCGGTAAGGCATGCTAGATGACGAGCAAGATGTGATCAAGAACACAAGACGCTGTGTTTATACAGGTTTGGGCCACGAATTGTGTAATACCCTACGTCCTGTGCTCTTGATTGAGTATGTATATTGGTATGCCAGATCAGTTTTGGGAGGGTGTCCTGCTCGCCTTATATAGTGGGGGAGCAGGATTACAAGCCCGATATCTCGGGATGTGAATTTACATACAAGGTAACAACATCGATCTAATCTAATCTTCTGTGATCGATATCATGACAACCGACCAGAGGCGCTGATTGGCTCATCCTTCCTTCCTTGTCTTCCAAGGTAGCCGACCAGACTTGGGCCCAGGTCGGCTTTGTGCTCTTGGGCCAAGGGTTCTCGTCCGAGCAGGCCTAAAGTCATGTCGTGTTGGTATAGGGGTTTATACCCCCCACAGCTAGTCCCCGAGTATCATGCGTCTTGAGATATTTAAGAGTATGCTATTTTAGCCAACCTGTTATGGTCAAAGTCTTCCGGTCAACCATGCATCCAACCAGTAACTGGTCGGGCTCTTTGAGCTTCTGCATGCAATCTTTAATCGAAAGATGTATGTTGCTCCTTTGTGTAGAGAAAAAATTTCGCCGGATATCCCATGACGTGGGCACACAGTCGAAAGAAAAAAGTTTTCTTGACTGCCTAAGAATATCCTTGCCGTCATGATACGCTGTATAAAAGTTAGCCCAAGTCACTGCAAAGTGACGTGGGCCCACGTAGTCCCCGAGCCTGATATGAGGTGTGGAACACGTTGTATCAGGATCAAAAGAGAGCTCTGTACACCGAGAAATACAACACTTTATGCAAAATCAAAGGAGGCCATGTGGACCATAGGTTAGGTTGTGTTACCATGACCCGCCCTTGGCACGAGATGGCGCTAAGGCCGACCCGCCCCTCGGTGACGGAACGGACCGTATCGCCCGCCGACGATCTCAAAGAATAAAATGGCGGCTCACCGACCGACCCTACCGACGGAATGGGAATGTATCGGGGCCTCCGCCGACTCCCTCGGCAATAAAATGGCGGCTTGGCCAACCAAATACCCGGGACGGAATGGATCAGATTACCACACTCCCCCGGCAATAAAATTGTGGCTTGTCCGACTAGTCCCCGACGACGGGAATGGGATTGTATCATCTCTCGCGACCCACCCCGCAATAAAATGGCGGCTCGGCCGACCGGTCCCTCGGTGACGGAATGGACCGTATCGGCTACGCGGCTTGACCCGAATAACATACCTGGCTTTGCCACTCGGTCCCCAAATGAGCCGATATGGGAAGTCGACCACAACTTAGTTGTGTCTAGACATACAACTTTGCTGTTGTCTAGTGAACATGGCCAAGATGTGCAAGAAAAACGAAGTAGGGAAAACCAACATTGTCAGCTGAATGGAAGGTAGCTTCGCGTACCGACCAAACCCCGAGTGCCATGTGTCGAGTAAAAAGGTGAGCCCAGCACTAGTTCCATGGCTTTGTCATGGGGAGCTCGGTTATAACACCATAGCTCCAGCTCCCAGCTATGCCAAAGGCTAACTAGGTGGAAAAATGATACATCTTTGATGTACCCTTGCGTAATATACGATTAGAATCGACTAGTGCTAAGCACAAGAGTCTCATAGTGGACCACGGCTGTGCCGTGTTCTGGTCGATGCTGTGCATCATTCCAGAAGGCATGGTAGTTTTGCCGAGAAAGTGAAGTAGGGGAGAATGACTTAATCATTACTCTGACTGAATCTTTGCTGGTCGGCCGAGTCCCCTGTTACCATGCGTCCCTGAAAATGTGTTGAGCCATCCTAACTTGGTAGGAGAGATGAAAGAGCTTTGCTCTTTTTACTCAGTCCCCAGCTTATTGCTGGTGTGCCAGGTCAACAATGATCGGAGGAGGAAATGCAACACGCGAAAAAATTGCACATGCACAAAAAAGACCAAAAATGAGCTTTTGTGCGCACGTGCGTCCACGTGCGTCACAAAGCGCTAGGCAGAAACGCCAAAAGTAGGGCGAGTCTTCCTTTCCATTTTTGTCGAAAGGAGTGGTAGGCCAAATAGATAACGTCAGTCGTGGGGGTAAAATATGAAGGCCCACTCCTGCCGACCCATGTAGAAAATGACCCAGGGGAGTCAACCCTAGGTCCCGTGGAGGGACCGCCGATTCGTATAAAAGGGGGAGGACGGCCGCTGCCACTCGGTCACTCCTCATCATTTCCAAGCGGTTTCCACACTCTTCTCCTTCTCTCCCGAGCGCACCACTCTCTCTTCCAAACTGTAACGTCCACCGTCGCCACGGCGCATCGAATCCCCTGACCCCGCGACCCGCTGCCGTGCACCGAGCCGGGCGGAGCCGTGCGACAGCGATCCGGTGAACGCGCCGAAGCCGGAGAAGGAGGAGCGGAGCGGAGATGGCGGGCGGCGCTGCGCCTCGAGGCGGCGAGGTGGAAGCCATCGGAGCATTGGGCTCCGACAAAGGCGACGACGAGTCGCCGCAGAGCCGGTGGAGAGGGCTTGCCGCCGCGCATGCTGGGATCTGGCGCGCGCCACCGTCAGGTGAGCGGTTCCCCCTTCCCCGTCGCGACGAGATAGTGGTGTTAGAGGATAATTTCGTGCGTGGGTTGGGGTCACCTGTCCACCATTTCGTGCGTGATTTGTGCCACCACTGGGAGATTTCATTGTGCAACCTCCATCCCAACTCGATCCTCACGCTATCGGAGTTTATCACTATCTGTGAGGTGTTTCTTGGGATTCCGCCGAACTTCAATTTGTTTCGCCATTTCTACTACTTGAAGAAGAAAGGGGAGGGCACCCTGAGGGTCGCATAGTAGGCGGATGCTACATAGTGCCGCGAGATGGGATGAAATCACAAGGATTACCATCCCCCCTCCACCTCGATGAAAAACTGGTTCGACAAGTGGTTCTACATGAGGCGTAATCCGAGGGGAGGCCACCCCCGGTGATGTGGCTCGATCCCGAAGCCGAACGCGAAGTGGTCACGAACCCAATGTCACGGAGATGGAGCAGTGAATGAGCTGCTGCCACTCGTGAAGAGAGACCATGTGCACGGCATGATGGTTGCCGTGACTTGGTGGCAGCGGCATTTGCAGCCGTGCAAGGAGAGGCCAACCAAGATGTTTGAGTACCGGGGGCTGTCTGACCCGTCCCGTGAGGGACCTGATGGAGTTGATGCAGCGGAGATGACCGCCAGGGGCCGCGAGTGTTTTCATAACTTTGATCCGGCGAGGATGGCGCCGAAGAAACCGCAGACGCCTTACACCTTCGCGTACCCGCCACCAGCGGTATGTTAACGCCATGCCCTATTCGTTTGAGATATGTATATCCTGTGAAGTAATCGCATGTAGATACTGATGGCGGCGTATTTGTGCAGGGGCGCACTATCTACATCTGCTATCTACATCTCAGACGTTCTGTCCGAGGAATGGCCCCGTGGCGAGGCCCAGGGTTGCGAACGGACGCTGGGGGAGCATCTTGCCCGAATGGCGGCTCTGGACAGCGAGTCAAGCGACGGGGAGGCGGAGGAGGAGTCTACGCTTGGTTCGATGCCACGAGCACAAAGGGCGCTGCATCGTGTGGTTGTCAAGTAGCTGGAGTCTCGAGCGTCGCCACCGAAGACCAAGATGCTGACCAAGAGGAGGAGGAAGGCGTAGATTTCGTCGTCGTTTCGTCGGGGGGCTCAATGGACCAAGTTCCATTGAGTCAGCTGTACAAGAAGCCCCGTACTGAGCCATCACCGAATGCGACACCACTGGCGGGAAGCCCAGAAGTATCGCTAGGTGGGGGCACGCTGGACCTGCCGACGCCAGCCGGATCGCCGCAGCATGGGCTCTCGCCGCTACCGCTGCGACCGGATGATGCGGTGGCAGCAGGTGACGAAGCAGAAGGGCAGAGCCAAGGGGCGCTCCTAGAGGAGCAGCCCCTAGTCACCGAGATCGTGCAGGAGATGCTCCTGGAAATGCCTTGTGTCGAGGCGAGTGACACCATGCCGACCACGGTGGCCGGCGAAGATCCAGTGGTGGCGACGGCGGAGCGGGTGGACGAGGCGAGTAACACCGTGCCAACCACAGAAGCCGACGAGGACCCGGTCGTGGCGGCGGTGGAGCAGGTGGCTGAGGTGAGTGACGCGACGCCATCAACGGCGGTCGACGAGCTGGTGGCTGTGGCAACGGAGCAGGCTGCCGAGGCGTCCTCGCGTGACAGAGGCAATAGCCGCGGTCGTCGTGGTGGTCGCTTCCAGTCGACATTCTCCGTGGCGACAAGGTAATGACTTGTGAGGTAAATCCATTTGCGAAGTCTGTATCGGGTGTGAGGCTTTGACACCGCTATTTATACGCAGGAGGCACGGAGGCGGCGCCGAGCCGACCACCGTAGGGGCCACTGCCGGTGATGGAGCAAGCACCGGGGTGGGTGCGCAATCTGGTGAGCTTGGCTCAATGGTGACGTATACGCCGGCATTGGAGCCCCCTACACGCCCAGGGATCGACCGGACGGCGACGACCACGCAGGAGACTGGGCAGGGCTCAGGAGGTGGAGCCGTCGATGTGGCGATGGAGGAGGAAATTCCTGAGGATGCCATGCGCCAGATGGAGGGGACCGTGACCCGCCTGCTGCGCCAAGTCCAGGTAATCCTTGCAATGAAGATTCGTCTTTTGGACGCGAGCGATCCGGGTAACTTGTACTAACGATGCTGTCATGGTGCTCAGAGCGTCGGAAGGGTATCCGATCGCCGAAAACAGTCTCTGGAGCAACTCAAAGCCGCAGCGACGGAGAATGCCCGGTTGCGCAGCGAGGTCGAGCAGCTGAGGGACACCGTGCAAGGGCTGAATTCGCAGCTGACGGCCCGTGTGGCCGAGCAAGAGGAGGTGGCGGAACACGTGAGGCAACTGGTGCAGCCGAAAAGAGGTATGTGTTATTCTAGGCACGAAAAGGTGTACTTTTCTGTTGCCACTGTTGTAACGATAGGCTGCTTGGTACGCAGATGTGGAGGAGCGTGCCGAGCAGGCGGAGAAGAAGGTGGAGGAAATGCGCAAGCAAATGGAGGAGCAAGTCGCTCGTCATGCTGCGGTGGGGAGAGACCTTGAAGGTATGGATCGGTCCGTTGAATTGACCTTGTCATGGTCGGGGCTAAATCTCATGTTGCTTGTGATGCGCAGGGCGCCTTCGTGAGTCACAGGAGCAAGTCCGAGGCTTAAGCATGGACGCCCAACGTGTGTGTTGGTTAATATTATGCTGTACCAGATTTGGGTAAGGATTCTAGTTCCCCGGCAACGGCTCAAGAAATGCTTGTTAGCAGATCTTAGCGCAATCACTAGAATTAAGTAAATGCAACCGGCCTCGTAGCTAAGCCTACCGCAAACCCGAACTACTACCAGAGAGGGTGTCACAATTCCTCTTCCTAAAATGACCTAAGAATGCTAAGCTAAGCTAGACTCTAGTGACAACGTAGGACTAACCAAAGGGTAACTCGCAAGCGTACAGTACCGACGTAGCACTTCAACCGGTGAGTATTCCGGTGTCGAATTTGTAGTTCGCTCACGGGGAAGCGGATTAAGACTCTCTAGCAAATGTGTGATGGAAATCCGTGGTGGTTCTACTCAATCTAAGCTATTGATATTGATAAAGGGTGTGAGTGTTGATATGAGTGATAAACTAAGGGTAACTAGTAGGTAGCAAGCTAGGTGGGAGGACAACGAGTGAGTAAGGACTCCTATGTTTCTAACTATACTTCTGTGTTCTAATCTAACTAGTGTAATGACTTAACTAAACTAATGCCTAGACCATCGATGTGATAGGGGAGATCGGCTGACAAATAGGAGGGTAGCGTCTCCCAAGGGACTAACTCCTATTCCAAATGACCTATGACTTTAATGGGCGCCCTCATGCCTACCCCTAACGCAAATAGATATAACCGAAAGGTCAGTTCTCGGCCACAATCGCCCCGCTATATTACGTTGGACAAAGGAATGGATTTACCACTCAAGAGTGAATGGAATTACCAATCAACGATAGGGTGCATCCACTATTAAGCACTAGCCTAAGCACCTCGCCTAATCTAGTCTTAAGACTCCGGCTATCACATAAGTAACCTCGGCCCTGGTTGGTAGTGAAACACACACAAAGGATCTAGACACTAACTAGTTTAGACTCTACACTAATGAGACTAAGACACAACACTACTACACTAGTATAGCAAAGGCACTAAGTAAATACCAAAGTAAAGTACTCAAAGTAAAGACTTAATAAAGTAAAGCAAGACTATATTAATATAAGAAAAGTACTTCGAAGGTAAAGGTACAAGAGCTATACCGATTCTCCAAAAGACGACTGAGACTCCGAGCCGACTCGACTCTAACTCCCACTCTAGACTAGACTACACTACTCTTGATCTCCCAAGAGAACTTGAGCTTGAGAACACTAATGTGAACTACTTGGGACACTTTACAATGAGAGACTAGGGAGGTATTTATAGTGGAGGTGGAGTAGGGTTACTCCAAAGACCACGTCCGCCGATCCGTGTGCTCTCCGCCATGCGCCGTTGGATCAAAAACGACCTTCAACCGACTTGAATGGACGTCTCTCGGTGCGTGACACGTGGGAGCCATGTGAGAAGGCGGAAGCGAACCGACCTGCTGGGCCCACCCGCAGGTCGGCCGACCTATGGTTGGCCGACAGTGGGTCCCACCGGCCTTCTAGAAGGTCCAGTGGCAAAAGGCGTGGGTGCAATGCCAAGGAGTCCCGCCACCAAAGGCACGTCGGCCGACTCCGGCATTGGACCCCCGGTCCACGTGGCGCCTTCCCGGTGCCGTCCCGGCTTGTCACATGTAGTCTTGTCCGGTTGGGTTCACTTTATATCTTGCTTGCTTCTATGTGGATCCTTGTTCCATTGTACCAATCGTGTGGAATGTTGAAGTGTGGTACATTTGGATCTAGGATCAGTTCTCCCCGTAGAGTTCGGGACCCGCTTGGTCGCCGATCCTCGGTGAGACTAGAATCGTGTCAAGACTCGGGTTTTGGTCTCACAGTGGTCTCTGCTTTCCCAGCTTTTCCCGCATTTCACAAGCTAAGAGTACAAGTGGAACTTTATTAGTGATAAATATGCTCATGTGATGCTTATCTTCCTTCTATCGAGGACCGTTGACGGATCTCTCGAGTGTACCAAACCGGTCTTTATTCCCGTCAACAAGATCCCCCAAGCTTAACCTTTGCTCGTCCCGAGCAAACGATCAAAACTTGGTTCGATTGGATCAGGTATTATTACTAAGTCAACATCTCAATAGTACTAAGTGCACAACAAAGAACTTCTCTTTGAATGAAAAATTTAGCAATGTTAACACACCCATATTACTCTAGCACCCATGGGGCTTATGGCATTAACTCGCCTTGGGATGTTGGAAGACACGCTTTGAATAGAGCATCTACCTTTCTCATTCTTTTAGCAAGTTTCATGCCGAGGTTTTTGATAAGTTTTTCCAAAGAAGTCTTAATGTTCCTCAAATGGTTTCTCTCAAGTCACTCGAGTGGTGTATGAATCCTCACTAAGGCACATCATGTGTTTGCCTTTCAAAGACATCCTATCTCTAATAAGGCTTTATGTGGGGCTTATGTAGGTATGTCAAGGAATAGCTGCATTTGCAAGGTATATGTTCTCTTCTGAAGAAAATTGAAGTCTTGGACCACAAAGAGTTTTATCATACCCCTTAGATCAAGATGTAAAATGGAATGGATGAATGTGATGGGTGATAAAGTAATGAGGGAAAAGTGGATGTATGGTGGATGAGGTTGCTCCTTTTTATTTTATGCTATCTCTCTTTCTACTTCTATTGAGACAAGGCTAGCTCTTTTTTTTTTCATCTCTTCTTTTTTTCAATAGATGCCTAGCCTTTATGGGATATGTCTCACCTACAAATGATACTTTGAGAGAGAATCTCTAACTATGGAGCATGGAGCAACCCATAGGATAATGGTGTAGGTGCGTACTCCAAAGGTAGAAGCAAGACAAGAATGGTGGTATGGATGATAATGCGTGCTCCCAAGAGTAGGAGTAGCATAATTATGATGGTGAGATGCGTACTCCCCGTGGTAGGAGTAGCATAAATGATGGACGGTGAGATGCGTACTCCCGTGATAGGAGCAAGATAAATGATGAATGTAAGATGCGTACTCCTGTGGTAAGAGCAAGATGGTTGCGTGCTTCCTGGATTAGAAGCAAAGATCTTTGGTGATGTGGATCTTGATCTTAGGGCCACGACAAACCTCTTACAAAGGTTCTACAAGTCTTAACCAAACTCAATGCAAGCAAACAGCTTATGTAGAGGGCTTATGGATGTATCAAGGTATATATAAGGCCGTGGTAGGAATTTCAACACCATTGAGGAACAATTAAGTTTTTCATTCATTTTAAAAGGAAATCTCCTCGCAATCATGCGTGCTTAGAACAATAGAGTAGAGCTCCTATCTTAACTATCTCATATCTCACAACAACTTAGACTTTGTATTAGCACTTGCAACCCACTAAGTGATCAAGTTCATGATGGTTAAAGGTGCCAAATAATCTAGACATAGAGAAGTGCTAAGTTGTAAACAAGCACTAGAAAACATTAACTAGCAATTTCATCATCATTTCCATAGGAAGACTAGCACACATGAAGCATATATACAAGAAGGGAAATAAAGCAAATAAATATTTTTGGGTTTTTGAATTTTTTTAGATTTTTTTTTAAATGCGAGAAAAGAATAATTAAAATGCAATAAGACAAGAATTAAATGAGAAGGATTGGAAACATACCTTAGATGAACTTACCTCAGTGAGAGAGGATCTCCCCCAAGCTTGTCTCTTGCTCACCGTTGTGAGAACCATGCGCTCCACCGGTCCTGGCCGGTACTGGCCTCCGTGATGACGCCTTGATCATTTCAAGTTCTCGTGCATGAGCCGCAACGTGGCTTGATTCTCGATGTGGAGGTTCTCTACTTCCCGGGCGAGTGCTTCGATCTCGGCCGGGCGGCCGACGCCCCGCGAGGGCGAGGAGTGTCTCGCCTGTGAAGGTGTCCCGGAATGAGAAGGTGCTTTCCATGTGGGAAGAGCTCACCTCCTCTTCCTCATTGGGTGCAGATGAGTGGGACCAGCTTGCTCCCGAACGGCACGGCTTGTGCTCTTGTCATTCGTCTGGCCCTCGGGCAGCCAGACAAGGTCTTCCTCTTTCATCGTCTGTGGTTAGTGTTGAGACATTATACACCCAAAGTCCCTCATTAGGGAGAGGAATCTCGATCGTATCGGGCCCCATATGTCATCTTAAGCGTTCCTCTTGGACCTCTTTTAATTAGACTAGTACGTAAAATGTTTCTTCAAGAATAATCTGCCTCTTTAGGCATAAACTCATAGACATTCCCCTCAAGCAAACTCAAAGATTCAAGAATTCTAGTTATGAATGAAGTAAAACCTATGGGTGTTTCTTGAACAACAGAGTTTTCCCAAAAGTGTACTAGCATTCTAATAGGGGCAAACTTGATTTTATTAACCATGACATACATGAGCTGCATCTCTTTAAGACCTATCTGTGATAAATCAGCCCTAGGAAATAGAGTGATTGCGATCCAATAGAACATAAACCTCAAAGTTGGATTATGAATTTGCTTAGGTTTAGGATTGGACCAGTCATTGGACGCAGCAATTGATTTCCAAAAGACAGTAAAGTTAAAATTTGCTAACGCAACCTCTTCATCTAGTATGCAATCATGATCAAAGCCTAGACCAACACTCAACTCATTCCAAGACAGTCATAGTCATTATTAAACATGCTAAAGCTAACACCCAAAGCATTTGATTTAAGTGAACAAAGGAATTCTTGGGTGAGTAACTCTATGCCACGCTCAGAATTTGCCAAAATGATGACCAACCAATGGTATTAAAGACTATGGCAAAGTCTCGTGCTCATACCGCTTTGTCGAGGAGTTCTTGGCCGAAGACGGCGGAGGCCGGAAACCGCAAGTGCGAAGAGTATAGAGCTTTCCTAACTCCTCATGGGTGACCATGAGGTTGCTAATAGGCTCCATCATCCCGCTGTGCATGATGGCAGAACAAGTTGGTGCACTTGTTATTCCTCCTCCCTCTCATGACTCCTACCTTTGGATTGGCGAGAGCTCGAGGACGAGCCTTCGCCCTTCTTTTTGCTAGACCTTCGGAAGAGGTTCTTCATCCTAACTACGCTAGTGGGCAAACAAGGCCAAGCTTTCTACTACACTACTAGGAGAGAAAAGGGAAATGTTTTTGGGTTTTTGGGTTTATGACTACTACTACACTAAACTTGAGAAGGCTTGAAACACTAAGAGAGAAGAGAAGGCCAAGTGAGTTCGAGATGATTCCCGTCGGTTGTGGTGTGGGATTGAGCTCACATTGGAGTGGTATTTATAGGGTTGAAAGGGCAAGGCCAACCCAAATATAGGGCAGTGCTCGGCCCACCACCCCTTGGGCCTTGTGATGTTGTGTTCCTCTTTAGACAAGGAATCTTGCCTCGTGCTTGCAAAAAGTCGTGAATTTGGGACTGCACCTTAGTCGGCCGACCAGGTTTTCTGCACCCTACCACTTTGGACATGTGTTGTCTGGTTGTCTGATAAAGGTGGTGGTGGTCGTGGTCCTAGATTCCTGCTGGTTGATTCAGATTCCTATGTCTAGTGTTTCATGAAAGAGAAAAGAAAAAGGGGCAAAAGTGGAGACAAGAATAAAGGTCGTCTCTAGGCATGCCATGCTGTTCCCTATGTTTGCTTTAGTGTTGGGATGTTCCCTAAAGCATTCTCATGCTTAAAGTAGCATCCTAAGCTAAAGTCATGAGCATTGGACCATCTCTTCGAATTCGGCTAGTGGGATGGGCATAGGATCCGAGTGTGTCGCAGTGGGTGGCAGGGCCGGGTGCCCGGTGGGACCAGTCCAGTCGGCCGACTCCGGGCTTGTGAGCCCTGGGGCACCTGCACTTCCATGGATCCCTGCTTCTAGCCAGAGTGAAGAGAGAGGTGGTGGACCCCAAAGGTCAGGTCGGTCGACCAGGCTTTAGTGGCCCCACCAGCTCAACTTCTCCCTAAACACTCTTCTCAAGTTTTATTACCTATATCTAGCTTTATTTTATTGAAAATGAAAAGTGCAATTGTGAAAGTAAACATGCAATTGGAAAGGGAAAATGCATGAAAATAAACATAAGATAACTACCGACATACTCCGGTCACGGAGGGCTCCGTGTTTTAGGTCCATAGAGCAGACCTCTCCCTGCCGGGTTCATTCGGTGGACACCTCGCCGGTCCCGAGATGGGGACCGTGAGGGTGTCTCCTTCTTCCGCCATTCTTGCTGGACTTCGGCTTTTGGTTCGGCGGGTTCTTCTTTTGCTTCGGCCTTCTTGGCCGACTTCGCAGTCTTAGTGTTCTTCCTTCGACGGTGTTGACGACGCGGCTTCTGGGGTGCTTGTGCCTGCATGTTAGCTTTAAAACCATTGAAAGGCACTTTCACATACCGTCCTTGGACTGACATGTACATCTCGCCATGTTGCACGTAGATAGTGGCGTCCACCGTGCTCAGGAATGGTCATCCCAGGATGAGCGGTACTTCGACGTTGGCTCCCATATCCAGTACCAGGAAATCGACAGGGATATACTCATCTTGAACTCTGAGTAAGATATCCCGTGCCAACCCCTCGGGAAACCGGATGGTTTGGTCCGCCATCTACAAACGCACATATGTAGGGTGCAACGGGCTCCCTAACAGTTATCATAGGTTACCTTGGACATGATGTTGACACCGGATCCAAGGTCGCAGACGTTGTCAAAGATCTCATGGTCCGATCTCGGCAAGTGATCGTCTGCGCCAGATCTCCCTTCTTCGGACGAACGGTGAATCCACCATTATCCGAACAAAGACGAGAATGAGGCCTCCCGAACCTTGTAGTTACCAACCCGACGCCCCTCAATAGGGTCCTCGTGTTTTGCCTAATCTTACCTTGCTCATAAGCTAAGTGGGCAACAAGCCGCTAGTTGAGCTAACTGGTTTTCTAACATTTTATTAAAGCTCAATTGATTTTTCATAGCAGAGTTAAAGCTATCCATTTTCTCACTAAGACTTTCTAATATCTTGTCATTAGCCATCATTCTTTTATTAAGACTATCATTAATTTTAATTTGACCAAAGACAAGTTCTTTCAAGGAAGGTTGGTTATTAAAAGAATTACCAGAATTATTATGGTAAGAATTACCTGAATTATTGTAACCCATACCTTGGCCTTGGTAGAAGGTGCGCGAACTCCATTGCTGTTGTTGGGGCCGATTCCCGTTGTTGAAGTGGTTGTTGTTGTTGTTGCTGTTGACGAAGTTCACCTCCTCCTGAGTCATGGGGCAGTTGTTGCCCGAATGGTCCTCCTCTCCGCAAACCTCGCACCATGGGTCGGTACCCACAGCACAGATAGCGGCAGGAGTCTAGATGGCCTCCACTTCCTTGTTAGAGGATGATCCCTCTGTCTTCTTCATCAGGAGGTCCATCTTTGCAGAGAGCATGTCCACCTCGCTAAGGGCATGGACACCTCTTTTCTTGGGCTGAAGGCGCTCTTCGTTCCATCCTTGGTTGACCACCATCTTCTCGATGAGCTCTTTGGCATCCCTGACATTGTGTTGCAGGAATGGCCCTCTAGCGGAAGCATCAAGGTGACTTCGGGCTACGCCAGTCAGCCCATGGTAGAAACCTTGAATAATGAGCCATTCGTCTATCCCGTGGGAAGGGACAGCTTGAATGTACTCATTGAGACATTCCCATGCTTCGGGAAACGTCTCGTCGGACTTTTGTTGGAAGCTTGAAATCTTCCCGCGCAGGACACTGGTCTTGCCCGCAGGAAAGAACTTCTTGAAGAATGCGTTGCCACATTTGTCCCAAGTGTTCACCTCGGCCTTGTTATTGTAGAACCATTGCTTCACTTTTCCCAACAATGAGAATGGGAAAAGACGAAGGCGAACGGCATCTGCAGTGACGTTCTTGACCGTGAAGGTGTTGCACACCTCCAGAAAGTGTTGGAGGTGAGCGTTGGCATCCTCATGTGGCTTCCCACAGAACTGATTTGCTTGCACCATGTTGATCAGTGCAGGCTTGAGTTCAAAAGTCACATCGCCCACGTTCACGTTCGGACCCGTAGCGACAAAGTCGGCTGACGGCGATGAGAACTCAGCGATGGTCTTCTGAGCCATGACTGCCTCAACAACTGGTGCGGGACTTCCTTCCACACTGTCTCAAATGATAACAAGAAAAACAAGACAAGTGAAGGGCAAAACGCCCTAACACTACCGGATACTTAGATTAAGAGTAGACCACGGATTCCAATTTACTAGAGATTCTTAATACGGCGCTTCCCCGGCAACGGCGCCAGAAATGCTTGTTGGTTAATATTACGCTGTACCGGATTTGGGTAAGGATTCTAGTTCCCCGGCAACGGCTCAAGAAATGCTTGTTAGCAGATCTTAGCGCAATCACTAGAATTAAGTAAATGCGACTGGCGTCTGGTAGCTAAGCCTACTGCAAACCCGAACTACTACCAGAGAGAGGGTGTCACAATTCCTCTTCCGGCAACAGCCTAAGAATGCTAAGCTAAGCTAGACTCTAGTGACAACGTAGGACTAACCAAAGGGTAACTCTGCAAGCGTACAGGTACCGATGTAGCACTTCAACCGGGTGAGTATTCCGGTGTCGAATTTGTAGTTCGCCCACGGGAAGCGGATTAAGACTCTCTAGCAAATGCGTGATGGAAATCCGTGGGGGTTCTACTCAATCTAAGCTATTGATATTGATAAAGGGTGTGAGTGTTGATATGAGTGATAAACCAAGGGTACCTAGTAGGTAGCTAGCTAGGTGGGAGGACAACGAGTGAGTAAGGACTCCTATGTTTCTAACTATACTTCTGTGTTCTAATCTAACTAGTGTAACGACTTAACTAAACTAATGCCTAGACCATCGATGTGATAGGAGATCGGCCGACAAATAGGAGGGTAGCGTCTCCTCAGGGACTAACTCCTATTCCAAATGACCTATGACTTTAATGGGCGCCCTACAACCTACCCCTAACGCAAATAGATATAACCGAAAGGCTGCGTTCGTCACAACCGCCCCGCTATATTACGTTGGACAAAGGTGAATGGATTTACCACTCAAGAGTGAATGGAATTACCAATCAACGATAGGGTGCATCCACTATTAAGCACTAGCCTAAGCACCTCGCCTAATCTAGTCTTAAGACTCCGGCTACCACGTAAGTAACCTCGGCCCCGCTTGGTAGTGAAACACACACAAAGGATCTAGAACACTAACTAGTTTAGACTCTACACTAATGAGACTAAGACACAACACTACTACACTAGTATAGCAAAGCACTAAGTAAATACGAAAGTAAAGTACTCAAAGTAAAGACTTAATAAAGTAAAGCAAGACTATATTAATATAAGAAAAGTACTTCTCGAAAGTAAAGGTACAAGAGCTATACCGTTCTCCAGAAGACAACTCGAGACCCGAGCTTCGCTCGACTCGACTCTAACTCCCACTCTAGACTAGACTACACTACTCTTGATCTCCCAAGAGAGCTTGAGCTTGAGAACACTAATGTGAACTACTTGGGGACACTTTACAATGAGAGACTAGGGAGGTATTTATAGTGGAGGTGGAGTAGGGGTTACTCCAGCCGCCACGTCGCCGATCCGTGTGCTCTCCGCCATGCGCCGTTGGATCAAACCGACCTTCAACCGACTTGAATGGACGTCTCTGCGGACACGGGGAGTCATGCGAAGGCGGTGGAAGCGAACCGACCCTGTGGCCACACTTGCGCCGGCCGACCTATGGTTGGCCGACAGTGGGTCCTACCGTCTTCCGGAACATCCAGGTGGCAAATGGGTGCAATGCCAAGGTGTCCTCGCACCAAAGGCAGGTCGGCCGACTCGGCATTGGACCCCGGTCCACGTGGCGCCTTCCCGGTGCTGTCCCGGCTTGTCGTGTAGTCTTGTCCGGTTGGGTTTACTTTATATCTTGCTTGCTTCTATGTGGATCCTTGTTCCATTGTACCAATCGTGTGGAATATTGAAGTGTGGTACATTTGGATCCGTGGATCAGTTCTCCCCAGAGTTCAGGGACCCGCTTGGTGTTCAGATCCCGGTGAGACTGGACCGAGTCGAAGACCTGGGTTTTGGTCTCACAGGGCCTGTTTCCAGTTTTCCTGCATTTCACAAGCTAAGAGTACAAGTGGAATTTTATTAGTGATAAATATGCTCATGTGATGCTTATCTTCCTTCTATCGAGGACTGTTGACGGATCTCTGAGTGTACCAAAACTAGTCTTTATTCCCGTCAACAGCGTGTAAGGGGAAGTGGCGGAGCTCGTCGGGGGTATCACCCCTGTACTGAATGTACTAGCCGAGGATGAGGCGGAGGCCATCACGCCGGTGACTCCGCTTGGCGCGGTTGTTGCCGCAGCCCGCGCCTTGGTCCCGTCTCGGAGTTCATCCGAGAGGGTGCCGAGCACGTGGCTCCCACGTGCTTGCCGTGGTGCGCTCCCACGCCCTACCATCAATTTGGAGCTTCGCAGGCGGAGTGGCGCCGGCACCGACGTGACGCGGCGGAAGAGCTTCGGCGCGACTGGCCGGAGACGTCCAAGGCTATGGTGAAGAACATCCGCATAGTACCATGAAGGTCGCGGGGATATTTTATTTTTCTTGTGATGGATTGTTTAAGAACTCTTGTGGTGTGATGCGAGTTTGTGTGGTAACTTTGTTACATTATGACGATGATTGCCAGACTATATGTAGGCGAGTTCTAGCTTTCTTCCTGATCGTGTTCGTAACGATAGGCGTAAATAATGGCGGGGATGGCCTAGGAGTGCACTTTAATCAAGATGAAACAGTAGCAATCTTTATTCAATCGACATGAATCGAGAATATATAAGACGGATACATGTAACTCTTAGCACTAGGCTTTACGGGTAGAACTTCCATAGGTGGTCGATGTGCCATGAATTTGGGACCTCTATCGGAGGGTCGTCCAAGGTGCATAGCCGATATGAAGTAGGCCTAGTGACCGCCTTGACCATGAACGTCCCTTCCCAATGGGAGGCAAGTTTGTGGATGCCGGCGAGGTTTTGTTTTCGGCGTAGAACCAAGTCGCCGACCACGAAGAAACGCTCTTTGACGTTGCAGTTGTAGTACCGGTGCATGGAGGCCAAGTATTTGGATGTTCGTGCACAGGTCTCGAGTCGTTTTTCCTCAACGGAGTCGACTTCTAGAGCCCGGGCGTCGTTGGATAGGCTTTCGTCGTATTGTACGACGCGTGGAGAGCGGAAAGCGATTTCATCAGGGAGGACCGCTTCGGATCCGAACACCATGAAATAGGGAGAGACGCCAGTGCTGCGACTTGGCTGTGTGCGAAGTCCCCAGATTACGGCTGGGAGCTCTTTGAGCCATTGGCCGGGTTGTTGTTCGTCTGTGTCGTCCTGGTAGAGGCGCTTGCGTAAGGCGTCAAGTATCATGCCATTTGCCCTCTCGACCTGCCCGTTGGCCCGTGGATGGGCGACGGATACATATTTGACGTTGATACACTTGCTGTCGTAGAAGTCGAAGAAATCGCTCCCGGTGAATGTGGAACCGAGGTCTGTGATGATTGAGTTGGGGACACCGAATCGATGAATGACATCGGTCAGCATGTCGGCCGCCTTTTTGGCGGTGGCTTTGACGAGTGGCATGTATTCGATCCATTTGGAGAACTTGTCGATTAGGACGTAGACATACCAGAATCCGCCAGGGTCCTTCTTGAAAGGGCCGATCATGTTGAGTCCCCAGCATGAGAATGGCCAAGAGGCCGTGATTGTCTGCAACTGATGAGCCAGACGTGTGTTTGCTTGGCGAAAAATTGCGCTTGACGCAAGTGTCGGACCAGCCTGCCGGCCGGCTGCTTAGCTGGCCAATAGAAGCCCCGCGATAGGCCTTGCCGACCCGTGTTCGGGAGGCGGCGTGATAGCCACATTCGCCGGAATGTATCCGGTCGAGGAGTTTTATGCCCGTGTCTTGCATTATGCATTTCGCAAGATCTCTTGCTTAGCGTTTTTCACATGAGCTCGCCGTCCATGAGAATATAATGCTTGCTACGTCGCACGATGCGTTCACGCAGATAGGGTCGTCGGGTGCGTCTTCGTTGGTGATGTAACGAATGAAGTCCAGCGCCCGGACCGGTCGGGCATGGTCGCCGTGTCTTCGGGTGATTGTATGCGCGGTACTAGCGCGTGGTCGGCCGTGGCTTCTTCGTCGTCGTTAATGTCCATCGGCGACTTGGTCGGTTGTGGCGTTGCCTGGTGATTGAGGGCGCAGAGGGTTGAGGTCCGGCTTTGCTGGGAAAGGGATTTGGACGTTCGAGCTCGCCAAGACGGATGGTTCGACCAGATCATGAACGAATATGCCGTGCGGGATGGCTGCCCTGGTGGACCCGAGTTTTGACAACTTGTCGGTGGCATCGTTATTATCGCGCATGACGTGATGGAACTCGAGGCCGTAGAACCTGTCCTCGAGCTGCTGTATTGCTGCGACATAAGCTTCCATTTTCTCACTAGTGGTGTCCCATAATTTGTTTACTTGGTTGACGACTGTTGGTTAATATTACGCTGTACCGGATTTGGGTAAGGATTCTAGTTCCCCGGCAACGGCTCAAGAAATGCTTGTTAGCAGATCTTAGTGCAATCACTAGAATTAAGTAAATGCGACTGGCGTCTAGTAGCTAAGCCTACTGCAAACCCGAACTACTACCAGAGAGAGGGTCACAATTCCTCTTCCGGCAACAGCCTAAGAATGCTAAGCTAAGCTAGACTCTAGTGACAACGTAGGACTAACCAAAGGGTAACTCTGCAAGCGTACAGGTACCGACGTAGCACTTCAACCAGGTGAGTATTCCGGTGTTGAATTTGTAGTTCACTCACGAGAAGCGGATTAAGACTCTCTAGCAAATGTGTGATGGAAATCCGTGGTGGTTCTACTCAATCTAAGCTATTGATATTGATAAAGGGTGTGAGTGTTGATATGAGTGATAAACTAAGGGTAACTAGTAGGTAGCTAGCTAGGTGGGGAGGACAACGAGTGAGTGAGGACTCCTATGTTTCTAACTATACTTCGTGTTCTAATCTAACTAGTATAACGACTTAACTAAACTAATGCCTAGACCATCGATGTGATAGGGGAGATCGGGCCGACAAATAGGAGGGTAGCGTCTCCCGAGGGACTAACTCCTATTCCAAATGACCTATGACTTTAATGGGCGCCCTACAACCACCCCTAACGCAAATAGATATAACTCGAAAGGCTGCATTCTCGTCACAACCGCCCCCGCTATATTACGTTGGACAAAGTGAATGGATTTACCACTCAAGAGTGAATGGAATTACCAATCAACGATAGGGTGCATCCACTATTAAGCACTAGCCTAAGCACCTCGCCTAATCTAGTCTTAAGACTCGGCTACCACGTAAGTAACCTCGGCCCAGTTGGTAGTGAAACACACACAAAGGATCTAGACACTAACTAGTTTAGACTCTACACTAATGAGACTAAGACACAACACTACTACACTAGTATAGCAGTGCACTAAGTAAATACTGAAAGTAAAGTACTCAAAGTAAAGACTTAATAAAGTAGAGCAAGACTATATTAATATAAGAAAAGTACTTCAAAGTAAAGGTACAAGAGCTATACCGCATTCTCCGAAGACGACTCGGAGACCCGAGATTCGCTCGACTCGACTCTAACTCCCACTCTAGACTAGACTACACTACTCTTGATCTCCCAAGAGAGCTTGAGCTTGAGAACACTAATGTGAACTACTTGGGGACACTTTACAATGAGAGACTAGGGGGGTATTTATAGTGGAGGTGGAGTAGGGGTTACTCCAGCGCCACGTCAGCGATCCGTGTGCTCTCCGCCATGCGCTGTTGGATCAAACCGACCTTCAATCGACTTGAATGGACGTCTCTCGGTGCAGGACATGTGGGAGTCATGCAGGAAGGCGGTGGAAGTGAACCGACCCCAAGTGGGGCCCACCTGCAGGTCGGCCGACCTATGGTTGGCTGACAGGTGGGTCCCACTGGCCTTCTAGAAGGTCCAGGTGGCAGTGGGTGCAATGCCAAGGTGTCCTGCCACCAAAGGCGGGTCGGCCGACTCCGGCATTGGACCCCGGTCCACGTGGCGCCTTCCCCGGTGCTGTCCCGGCTTGTCACGTGTAGTCTTGTCCGAAGTTGGGTTCACTTTATATCTTGCTTGCTTCTATGTGGATCCTTGTTCCATTATACCAATCAAGTGGAATGTTGATGTGTGGTACATTTGGATCCTGGATCGGTTCTCCTCAGAGTTCGGGGACCTCGCTTGGTGGTCGATCCTGGTGAGACCGAGAATCGGGTCGAAGACTTGGGTTTTGGTCTCACGGGCCTGTTTCGGTTTTTCCGCATTTCACAAGCTAAGAGTACAAGTGGAACTTTATTAGTGATAAATATGCTCATGTGATGCTTATCTTCCTTCTATCGAGGACTGTTGACGGATCTCTGAGTGTACCAAAACTGGTCTTTATTCCCGTCAACAAGATCCCCCAAGCTTAACCTTTGCTCGTCCCGAGCAAACGATCAAAACTTGGTTCGATTGGATTAGGTATTATTACTAAGGCAACATCTCAATAGTACTAAGTGCACAACAAAGAACTTCTCTTTGAATGGAAAATTTAGCAATGTTAACGCACCCATATTACTCTAGCACCCATGGGGCTTATGGCATTAACTCAGTCTTGGGATGTTGGGAGACGTATCAGGTTTTGAATAGAGCATCTACCTTTCACATTCTTTTAGCAAGTTTCATGCCGAGGTTTTTGATAAGTTTTTTTCCAAAGAAGTCTTAATGTTCCTCAAATGGTTTCTCTCAAGTCACTCAACCGGTGTATGAATCCTCACTAAGGCACATCATGTGTTTGCCTTTCAAAGACATCCTATCTCTAATAAGGCTTTATGTGGGGCTTAAGTAGGTATGTCAAGGAATAGCGTACTTGCAAGGCATATGTTGTCTTAGTTAAGAAAAATTGAAGTCTTGGACCACAGCAGAGTTTTATCATACCCCTTAGATCAAGATGTAAAATGGAATGGATGAATGTGATGGGTGATAAAGTAATGAGGGAAAAGTGGATGTATGGTGGATGAGGTTGCTCCTTTATTTTATGCTATCTCTCTTTCTACTTCTATTGAGACAAGGCTAGCTCTTTCTTTCTTTCTCTCCCTCTTTTTTTCTTTTTTTCATCTCTCTCTTTTTTTCAATAGATGCCTAGCCTTTATGGGATGTGTCTCACCTAAAAATAATACTTGAGAGAGAATCTCTAACTATGGAGCATGGAGCAACCCATAGGATAAATGGTGTAGGTGCGTACTTCTAGTGTAGAAGCAGCACAAGAATGGTCGTATGGATGATAATGCGTGCTCCCAGTGTAGGAGTAGCACAATTATGATGGTGAGATACGTACCCCCAGAGCAGGAGTAGCATAAATGATGGATGGTGAGGTGCATATTCCCAGGGTAGGAGCAGCATGGTTGCGTACTTCCGGATTAGAAGCAGCATATTTGGTGATGTGGATCTTGATCTTAGGGCGACGACAAACCTCTTACAAAGGTTCTACAAGTCTTAACCAAACTCAATGCAAGCAAGCAAACTTATGTAGAAGGCTTATGGATGTATCACGTTATATATAAGGCCGTGGTAGGAATTTCAACACCATTGAGGAACAATTAAGTTTTTCATTCATTTTAAAAGGAAATCTCTGGCAATCATGTGTGCTTAGAATAATAGAGTAGAGCTCCTATCTTAACTATCTCATATCCCACAACAACTTAGACTTTGTATTAGCACTTGCAACCCACTAAGTGATCAAGTTCACGATGGTTAAAGGTGCCAAATAATCTAGACTTAGAGAAGTGCTAAGTTGTAAACAAGCACTAGAAAAACATTAACTAGCAATTTTCATCATCATTTCCATAGGAAGACTAGCACACATGAAGCATTTATACAAGAAGGGAAATAAAGCAAATAAATATTTTTGGGTTTTTGAATTTTTAGATTTTTTTTTAAATGCGAGAAAACAATAATTAAAATGCAATAAGACAAGAATTAAATGAGAAGGATTGGAAACATACCTTAGATGAACTTACCTCGGTGGGGGGAGGATCTCCCCAAGCTTGTCTCTTGCTCACCGTTGTGAGAACCATGCGTTCCACCGGTCCCAGGTACTCGTCCTCCGTGATGATGCCTTGGACCATTTCCAAGTTCCGTTGCTTGAGCTGCAACGTGGCTTGATTCTCGATGTGGAGGTTCTCTACTTCCCGGGTGAGTGCTTCGATCTCGGCCGGGCGGCCGACCCCTGCGAGGGCGAGGAGTGTGTGCCCGGAAGGTGTCCTGGAATGAGGAGGTGCTTCCATGTGGGAAGAGCTCACCTCCTCTTCCTCATTGGGTGCAGCATAAGAGGGACCAGCTTGCTCCCCGAGCGGCACGGGTTTGTGCTCTCGTCATTACTCGTCCGTCCCCGCAGCAGACAAGGTCTTCCACTTCGTCCCGGGGTTAGTGTTGAGACATTATACAGCCAAAGTCCCTCATTAGGGAGAGGAATCTCACCGTATCGTCCCCATATGTCATCTTAAGCGTACCTCTTGGACCTCTTTTAATTAGACTAGTACGTAAAAACGTTTCTTCAAGAATAATCGGTCTCTCTTTAGGCACAAACTCATAGACATTCCCCTCAAGCAAACCCAAAGATTCAGCAATTCTAGTTATGAATGAAGTAAAACCTATGGGTGTTTCTTGAACAACAGAGTTTTCCCAAAAGTGTACTAGCATTCTAACAGGGGCAAACTTGATTTTATTAACCATGATATACATGAGCTGCATCTCTTTAAGACCTATCTGTGATAAATCAGCCCTAGAAAATAGAGTGATTGCGATCCAATAGAACATAAACCTCAAAGTTGGATTATGAATTTGCTTAGGTTTAGGATTGGACCAGTCATTGGACGCAGCAATTGATTTCCAAAAGACAAAGAAAGTTAAAATTTGCTAACGCAACCTCTTCATCTAGTATGCAATCATGATCAAAGCCTAGACCAACACTCAACTCATTCCAAGACAGTCATAGTCATTATTAAACATGCGAAAGCTAACACCCAAAGCATTTGATTTAAGTGAACAAAGGAATTCTTGGGTGAGTAACTCTATGCCACGTTCGTGAATTTGCCAAAATGATGACCAACCAATGGTATTAAAGACTATGGCAAAGTCTCGTGCTCATACCGTTTTGTCGAGGAGTTCTTGGCCGAAGACGGCGAGTGCTGGAAACCGCAAGTGCGAAGAGTATAGAGCTTTCCTAACTCCTCATGGGTGACCATGAGGTTGCTAATAGGCTCCATCATCCCGCCGTGCATGATGGCGGAACAAGTTGGTGCACTTGTTCTTCCTCCTCCCTCTCATGACTCCTACCTTCGGATTGGCGAGAGCTCGAGGACGAGCCTTCGCCCTTCTTTTTGCTAGACCTTCGGAAGAGGTTCTTCATCCTAACTACGCAAGTGGGCAAACAAGGCCAAGCTTTCTACTACACTACTAGGAGAGAAAAGGGAAATGTTTTTGGGTTTTTGGGTTTATGACTACTACTACACTAAACTTGAGAAGGCTTGAAACACTAAGAGAGAAGAGAAGGCCAAGTGAGCTCGAGATGATTCTGTTGGTTGTGGTGTGGGCTTGAGCTCACATTGGGGTGGTATTTATAGGGTTGAAAGGGCAAGGCCAACCCAGCCAAAGGGCAAGTCGGCCAACCACCCCCTTGGGCCTTGTGATGTTGTGTTCCTCTTTAGACAAGGAATCTTGCCTCGTGTTTGCAAAAAGTCGGGAAGATGGGCGAATCACCGGTCGGCCGACCCGGATCCGGCACCCCACCACTTTGGACATGTTTTGTCTCGGTTGTCTCGATAAAGGTGGTGGTGGTCCTGGTCCTAGATTCCTGCTGGTTGATTCGGATTCCTATGTCTAGTGTTTCGTGAAAGAGAAAAGGAAGAAAGGGCAAAAGTGGAGACAAGAATAAAGGTTGTCTCCTGGCATGCATTGCTGTTCCCTATGCTTGCTTTAGTGTTGGGATGTTCCCTAAAGCATTCTCATGCTTAAAGTAGCATCCTAAGCTAAAGTCATGAGCATTGGACCATCTCTCTTCGAATCGGCTAGTGGGATGGGCATAGGATCCGAGTGTGTCGGCGGTGGGTGGTAGCCGGGTGCACGGTGGGACCAGTCCAGGTCGGCCAACCCGGGCTTGTGAGCCCTGTGGCACCCAAAGCACTTCCATGGATCCTCGCTTCTAGCCGAGTGAAGAGAGGTGGTGGACACCAAAGGTCGGTCGGTCGACCCGGCTTTGGTGGCCCCACCAGCTCAACTTTTCTCTAAACACTCTTCTCATGTTTTATTACCTATATCTAGCTTTATTTTATTGAAAATGAAAAGTGCAATTGTGAAAGTAAACATGCAATTGGAAAGGAAAAATGCGTAAATTGAAATGCATGAAAATAAACATAAGATAACTACCGACATACTTGGTCACGGAGGGCTCCGTGTTTCAGTCCATAGAGCAGACCTCTCCCCGTCGGGTTCATTCGGTGGACACCTCGGTCGGTCCCGATGGGGACCGTGAGGGTGTCTCCTTCTTCCGCCATTCTTGCCGGACTTCGGCTTCGGTTCGGCGGGTTCTTCTTTTGCTTCGGCCTTCTTGGCCGACTTCGCGTCTTAGTGTTCTTCCGTCGGCGGTGTTGACGACGCGGCTTCGGGGCGCTTGTGCTCGCATGTTAGCTTTAAAACCATTGAAAGGCACTTTCACATACCGTCCTTGGACCGACATGTACATCTCGCCATGTTGCACGTAGATAGTGGCGTCCACCGTGCTCGAGAACGGCCGTCCCAGATGAGCGGTACTTCGACGTTGGCTCCCATATCCAAGCACCAGGAAATCGACAGGGATATACTCATCTTTAACTCGAGTAAGATATCCCGTGCCAACCCCTCGGGAAATCGGATGGTTTGGTCCGCCATCTCGCAAACGCACATATGTAGGGTGCAATGGGCTCCCTAACAGTTATCATAGGTGACCTTGGACATGATGTTAACACGAGATCCAAGGTCTCGGGCGTTGTCGAAGATCTACGGTCCGATCCGGCAGTGATCGCCGGCAGGCCAGGATCTCCCTTCTTCGGGACGAATGGTGAATCCACCGTTACCCGAACAGCCCGAGAATGAGGCCTCCCGAATCTTGTAGTTACCAACCTGACGCCCTCAATAAGGTCCTCAGGCTTTGCCGGAATCTTACCTTGCTCATAAGTGGGGACAGCTGCTGCTAGTTGAGCTAACTGGTTTTCTTACATTTTATTAAAGCTCAATTGATTTTTCATAGCAGAGTTAAAGCTATCTATTTTCTCACTAAGACTTTCTAATATCTTGTCATTAGCCAACATTCTTTTTAAGACCATCATTAATTTTAATTTGACCAAAGACAAGTTCTTTCAAGGAAGGTTGGTTATTGAAAGAATTACCAGAATTATTATGGTAAGAATTACCGGAATTATTGTAACCCATACCTTGGCCTTGGTAGAAGGGGCGTGAACTCCATTGCTGTTGTTGGGACCGATTCCCGTTGTTGAAGTGGTTGTTGTTGTTGTTGTTGTTGCTGATGAAGTTCACCTCCTCCTGAGTCATGGGGCAGTTGTTGCCCGAATGGTCCTCCTCTCCGCAAACCTCGCACCATGGGTCGGTACCCTGTTGACACTAGATACGCACACGAAAGAATCAAAGAGAAATAATCCGCAAGCGCACGGATATCGGTGAGCACTTCACCCGGAGATAAATCCCGAGTATCGTATTTGTTTTTATCCGCTAAGAGAAAACGTGCAATAGACTAACCCGATCTTTACTACTACCCCGGGCTGCTAGTCAAGTGAGAATTAAGCGATATAGAGAGAACTCCTTCGTCGCCTTCTTCTAACCTATGGCAAGCTTTGAGACTACCGTTCTAAGGGGGTACCCGAGGAATAGACACCGCAAAGGATGCTAAACCGGCACAAAGGACCTACCTTACCTACCAACGGGAAGTGGATTACAAAGGTAATAAAGGGATTGTCACTTCCCTCACTACTACCACGGTTCCGGCCGGATAGGAGCATCTACAAGTGAACCTAGCCTAAGCACCACGCTTATGCTAAAGAACGATTACTCTATTCCCAACGCGAAGCGAATAAAGTAAACTTGTAAACCAAAGAACAATAATAACAATGAACTTACTAGTATTAGAAGTTGAATTGCCGAATGATTCTCAAACCAAGCCTCGGGTTAGGAGACTTGATCCCGCAGTACACTGGAGAGGAGACACCGACAGTCGGGCTTCCTCCAAATCTACCTCCACTCTATACTCTCTCAATCTCTCTTGATACTAATACCCTATAGAGATAGATCCATTCGAGGGACCCTTCTCTATCTAACTCTCTCTCTCGGATTGAAGTCTTGAATGAATTGGAGAATGAATTAGGGTTTCACCCGGGGCCGGGGCTCGCTTATATAGCCCCCTAGGATTAACCACAGCCCTCGGATCAAACCGACCTAAATGGACGATAATTATTGATCTTCAAAGTCGGTGGAGGCAGGATCCGTGAGACTCCACCTGATTGGTGGAGATGGGGAGTCGGCCGACTCCCCTCCCTGGTCGGCCGACTGGCCACACTGCCAGGTGGGCCCCAGGTTTCAGTGTGACGCCTTCTCGGAGTCTTCTAGATTATACTTTTTTACCCGTTCGGTCTTTCTCTCTATGTAAACCCGACATGTGGGCCATCTTTGGTAGTTTTCACTTTGTCACCCCGCAGAAATAGATATTCACCAAAACTCGTGGAATTCTCACAAGGTAACCCTATATCTATCAAGTATTTATGAATAGGTCCATTTGCATGCTAAGTTGACGGTTAATTTTATGAGTTAACGACCGTCAACAAACTCCCCACACTTGTCTTTTACTCGTCTCGAGGAAAAGGATGAATTACTTTAAGCATAGCCTCAAACCAAGACATCAACATAAGATTATCCCCGATCATACCTCAGATCAAGGGATTCAAAGTGTCTACCATTGAACTTTGGGGAGTTGAAAGATGGAACAGCGCTAAGTAGAGATCCTTCTTCTATCAATCCTGTCACTCGGAGTTTTTATAATATTTTTGCAAAGAAACTTAGCTTACCCTTATCCATCATGTAGCACACTCGAATCACTCATTATATGTGGTATTTGTGGAACTCACCATTATGTATAGAGCACTCAAATCTCTCAATGTATGTAGTATTTTTGGAACTCACTCGAGGCATGTAGAAGGGTATGCCTCCTATTCTACTAAGGCTTATATGGAGTTTAAGGTACTTCAAGGAATAGCATTTTTACCTGTGCATATTGATTAGTCAAAAACGGGAACCAAGGAGAGGGGGATCTTACTCTAGATCAAGTGTGTGCAAGTGTGTGGAATATTTGGTGGCTAAATTGATGATAATAATGCTCCTTCCCTCTCTTGCACACTCTTCTCTTGAACATTGCTTTGCTGATCTTCTCTTGAATAGCTCTTTGAGCTTCTTTGAACTTTCCTTCTCCTGGGATTGGAATACTTTAGAGCTCATGGGCTATCTCTTTTCTTTCTTCTCTCTTCTCTTTTTTTTTAACAAGTATTTTTGCATAGCCCATGTCTCACTCTCGGATACAATAACTTTCTTGAACATGATGATGACAATAATAATCTTCTTTCAACAATGGATGATGATAACAATTCTTGGAGCATATAGAAATCCTAGAAAGTGTATGTATCCTCTCCCAAATGTAGGAGATGGATGAGTGGCGGAAAGCATGTTTTTGCGTACTCCCGGTGTAGGAGCAGCGGATATATATGTGGGTGTAAGTGCACTTGATCATATGAGTAAGAGACCCTTCTCTAAGGCTCTAATACCGCCAAGACTATTCTCAACACAAATAAAAGCTTATGTGCTGGTCTTTCAGAATTTTGTCGACGAGGCTCTACAGGCATTTATAACCACAGAGGAGAAGTATAGCTAACATTTTAAGATTTTTGAAAAGAAATTCTCCAAGCAACTAGACATCAAGAAATCAGGTTCTCATGGTTCATGCTATATCACTGTCCTCAACAACTTAAGTAAAATGGGATCCCTATAAAATACGTTCCCAACGGCAAAGAACAGGGATTCCTGAATTATCATGGTGTGAGTCTATCTTGGGGTCATGATTAAAATAATCTATCTTCTCAATATATATAGCAAGTGGTTTAATTCAAAGTGTTCCCCAAAACGAATCGGAAAAACATGATCGGTATAAATTTTGGAACGTACGGAAGCAAACCTGACCGTGGACGAAAGCTGGAGCCAAATGGGCCCAGCCCATGGGCGGCCGACTCCATATATGGGTCGGCCGACCCCCGTGGTGGCCCCGGGGTCCGCTTTGTCGTGCGTGATCTTTATGTCGTATGTTCTCAAATATTTTTGCTAGTTTGCTGATATCCGTTAGTTTCGTCGTCGGTTGCCTCCCCCACACTAGATTCCTGTTATCTTCATTCACAACAAGGTGGAGACAAAAGAGGCAACACATATGCAATAATAAATATAACTAACAACTTTATTTCATCTTCATTAAGGCCTGGATTACAAGTATTGAAAGGAACTAAGATCGAACTAAACTTTAACTAAGCACTCTTGTGAACTAAAACTTTTAATCTAAACACACTAGGCCTTTCTGATGCTAAGATAAATCTTATCTAATCAACTCGCTTCTCTAGAGCGTCTAACCTCTTTTCTAACTTATCCGTCCTCTTCTCTTGCGCACGAAGTCTATCTATGAGAGTGACAATGCTACTGCTCTGGATATGTTGGGCGTTTCGCAGAGATGCAATAACGTCGCGCTGAGTTTCTAGCTCCTTCTCTAAGTCTCGCAACGGTCTTGCGATGCTTCCTTGGAGCTTCGAGGCGGCGAGAGCTGCTTTTTTCGGGGCTTCCTTCGGAGGGACAAACTTCACTTTGCTCGGGAGCACGGACTCCTCGAAATACGAGCTCTCCAAGGCTATACTTAGCACAGACGATCTCCCCTTGCTTGTTGGTCTTCACTCCCATAAGCATCTCATTGTGCTTAGGAGGGAGGATCTTGGTGCCTTCTGGGAGCTTCACAATAGGACCTTTTGGTGGAGGTCCATCAAGGAGCAAAGGTTTGGGTGCAGCGATGAATGGTTGAGCGAAGTAGCTATGGCTGTAAGCTTGAGGTTTTGGAGGGATAGAGGCTAGGGGTTTTGGCTCAGCAAGAACGATGGCCTTGGACTTGGGCTCCTCCTTTGGGATGGTGTTGAGATCAATCCCGAAACGGATCAATCTCCTATCTAAATTCTCTGGCTCTGACTTCACCATTGCTGCGTAGCAAGCTTGATGCTAGGAGGAGGAGGCTTTAGATGGAATGAGGTTTGCTTGAAGCTGGGCTTCTTTATATAGGGGGGATGGAGAGGCATCTAAAGGGCATCTAAAGGGAATCTCCGAAGGAATAACGCGTCAACGTGATCTCAAAAACCCTAATCGGCAAAAATTCCTGAAGGAAGAGTATGGAAGGATCACGAATGCAAAAGCTGGCGGTGAATGGGGGAGTCCATGGGTCGGCCGACACCCCCTATGGGTCGGCCGACTCTGGCAGGTGGACCCCCCTGCCAGGGCTTTTCGCAACCTATTTAGCATATTTTTGTCGTTCGGAAAATACCCTGGACCCCGAAAAACGAAAAGTAAAAAGGTCGGGCCCAACTACCTAATTGAGAAAGAAGTTTAATTCATCTACTTCACCTATTTCCTCAATGGGCTCTAAAAAATATTTTAAGGCGTTGACCATTTACCTTGAATATCGTACCTTCGTTGTTGCGAAGCGTAACGGCTCCATGCGATGATGAGCTTACTACTTTACTAATTTCTAACCCTTGTGCAATGATGAAAATTCGTTGCAATATGCCCAATTTGGTTGCAAAAGGTAGATGCTGCCACCAAATCGTGTTCGTTGCCAATGGTTGCAAAAAGTCTCGTTGCATTAAGTTATTGCAACAATTGTTAGTTTGGCGTTGCAAGTGTTAGGGTTTCTTGCAACCACAGATGTCCGTTGCCAAGCATGGCAATAGGACGTTGTCGCAACATTCGTGGTCGTGGCAATATAAGCACTTGCCACGAACATTGTCGTCGCAAGAGATGGTATATGCAACGATCAATGTTGCTGCAATAGTCTATATTGCCACGCTAGAATTTTGTTGCCTAAAGTGTTATTGCAACGACCTCCATGCCGTGGCAAGTAGACCATTTGCCACGAAATTTTAATAGTTGCAAGAGATCATATTTATTGCCACAATCTTTGAGCGTGCCCATAGCATCTTTTGCCACGCAATTTTGTTCATTGCAAGAGACCATACACGTTATTGCCACGATCATTGTGCCATGGCAAAAGTATCATTTGCCACACAACTTCATTCATTGCGAGAGATCATATGTTGTTGCCACGGTAGTCATGTCGTTGCAATAGTACCATATGCAACGTAATTTTTATTCGTTGTCATATACCATATTGCCACACAAATAGGTTCGTTGCCATATAATCTTATTGCCACACATAGTCGCTCGTTGTGATAGTTTGTGTTGCAAGGCGGTAGCAATTGAATTATCATCATTGCAAAAATACAATAAAACTGTGTCAAAAGCAATTACCCTCACATATATTAATTATAACGAATCATTCAATAAGTTGACAAAACATTGAAATAGTAGCTAAAATCATTCACAACTTTTGAAATAGTAGCTAAAATCATAAAGGAGTGTACAATTGACTCGTCACTTCACAACTTTTTAAAGCTTGCGTAGTACAAGACTTCCTAGCTTCTATTCAGCATCCCGAGGTCTCCCTGGCAGCAACATGTCATCACCTCAGCTATGTCATCGTTTGATTATGAGCCACCTATTGACCAAAAGAACAAGATTGGGATATTAGACAAATATTAGGCATACTACGTCATGCACAAAATGTAAGGATACTAAGATAGAGCATGATCATAATTAATAAGCAAAAAAAGAATTAATTGCTATCAATTTAATTAAGCAAAAGTAGAACTACAAATTAAGAAAAAATGATATGCATACAGCCATTTGGCTATCAAAGTATCTTAATTTTTAAGGCAGCAGTAGTAGAGTTGCTTAGAGAAATCATTATTAGAGTTCTCGACAACGAATAACTATAATCTTCAACAATACGGAAAGCCCATGAAATTCTCTAAATCTTTTTAGTTATTTGTAAAATCAGATTATGAAATTATCAAGGTTAAAAAAAGATCCATTGATATAACTAGGTCATCGAAACTAAATAATAAACAATTATACAAGATTCCTAGCACAATCATTAAAGGTTCTTTGTCATAGTAGAATTCTTGATTCAATTCATCCTTCCAAACAGTCCAAGCAATCCTCTCAAGTTCCTGCTCAATAGAATGTCCAGATGCCATATGCATCAGTAATTAAACTTCTTAATGGTTGTAGGGACAAATAATGTAGCCTACATTAGCAATTTGTATCCTAAAGCCAGTAAATATGAACATACCAGTAAGAACACAACAGATCTGGCAGACTTTATCTAGGATTGCCTATATGGGTTGATCTCAATGTACTGGCTTAATGTCGATGTCCTATGAAATGGTAAATGGGCTTTCCATTTACAGAGAGCCTACAAACTGGTTGATGTAATTACTATCAAGAGGACACGAGAAATTAAAACTTAAACCATATATTACCTTAAGGGTATTTCAGCAAACACATGGTGAGTGTACAGGTCTATTTAATTTGTTTGTACATGATCCTTGTAAACCTGTCTAATTAGTAATGTATTAATTTGTACAAGGAGCAATCAGGCATAATAATATTCAATTCAATATTATGGTGGTTGTGGAGTCTAGCAGGAGCTAAGGCTCTGTCCTCTTTGACAGCCCCTCTCCTTGGTGGTTAGCTTAGTGCGAGTCCTTTTGGTCGTTTCCTCTTTTTTTTTTTGTGGGCGCGAATGTAATTTCTAAGTGTGGGGTTTGTGTCGGTGTGTGTTGTAGGGCTCTTGCCCCTTAATTTACTTCTTCTTAATATAATGAAGCGTAGCTCTCCTACGTTTTTGAGAAAAAAAATATTCAATTCAATAGCCTATGTATCGGTATGTAACATGAGTTTGTGTACAATTGCAAGAAACAAGCTAACAAGGGAATATATTTTTTAATATTTCAGTCAGAACTGGAAAGACATTGTAATATTTCAGCGCCGGTTGGTCTAGAAACTAGCAAGGAAATGTAGTCAGTTACCTGGTAGAATGTGTTGTGGGCGAGATAGCAAACACTTCTGATTGTAGGTCTGCACAAGCTTCCTCTCTGCTGTAATCAGCTGCAGGTCTTCAGGGTTCTCCAAACCAGCCAGGATTTTCAGCCTCTATCTCTGTGTAGGGCACAATGTTGTCTGCCGGGAATCGTTTCACAAGTAATAATCTATCGCCGGAAAGAAACCGAATATAGCACACCTGTTATCATTAGTACTATGTATTAACTAGGTGCTAAATGTTGATTCGGCTTTTGCAGATCATAACATGGTCGGCCCACACATTTTAATTGGCCAAAAAACACTCACCAATACTATTCATTACCTAAGAAATCTCTACTGGTGCTCACTAATTAACATGAAAGAAGCACAGATTGCAGAACCGAAATAGCAGCAAAACTGTTATAGTTCACCTGTAGCATTAGTAATGAGAACCACATCGCCTCTAGTAATGACTCACCCCAAAGCAAACAAAAATCACGCAATTAGATGGGCATGATAAGGAATCAAGTACAGGCAATCGAGAGGCTCAGCTCATACCTCCAAGTTACAGAACAGACTGAACGGGGGCCTCTTCTCGGCAGAATGCCAGCGAACACCTGGGCTGCATCATGAAGAATATACGTGAGTACTAAGGTCATGAGTACCGCCCTTTGACATCACAAATTCACAACCAGAAATCACAAATAGTACGCAGGAGGAAGAGGACTACTGACATAGATCCCATATAGGTCGGGAAGAGATGGGGCACCCATCACGACCCATGGATCCGCTTGATCCGGCCTGGGCGGCATTCGGTGATGATGAAGGAGCTGCGGGCGGGACTAACAACGGAGAGGACGTGCGTGAAGGAAGGCGTGGAGGAGCCCTGTGAGGGCGGCGATGGACGAGGTGCTCACGATGAGGCGTCCTGGACTAGGGGCGCCGCCTAGAGAGGAAGAAGCGGAACTGCTCGGCGGCGGCCGGGGTGATTGGGTCTTTAGGGTTACGGTTCCACGGGGATGTGGGATTATTTCTCCTCGGTTTCGGCTTTGTCGCTGGGCGCGCGGAGCCTAAAATTGTGGCGGGCCAATTTCAAACTCACCAAATTTTTCAAAAGCACGTGTACTTTAAAATGTATAAAATAAATAAATCCGTATAGACATATTAAAATTCTAAAGAATACTCTAGCACCAAAAAATAAAATTATTTCGTGATCGACATAGCAATTTAATTTTTTACCGAAACTTGTTTGATTTTCATGATGAAACAAACCAACTAATCACCTTCAATCTTAGAAGAGGAGTGGGACTTGACTATAATCATGTGCTTATGAAAAAAGCAACCCATTATCTCAATTTAGTTTTTTATTGACACTTGTTTACTGAATCATGTAATTTTTTCATAAATTCATATTAAATTTACTACTAATCACCTTGATTTTTGCTAAGGGCCGATTTGGATCCCGTAATTGAATTTATACAATAAAACATAGTTGTGCAAGAAGAATTTAAGATCCTCCAACTTTTCAAAGTTCACATATAAGCTTATTTCAAATTCATAGGGTCGAGATGATGGAAATGTTTTCTATCATTTTCTACTTTCCACCAACTTAAGTAATGTAGATTTTATTTAATGGATTCTATTCTATAATTTTTTTCTTTCACAGCTATAGTTTATACCACTACGAATTCAATTCTAGAAATTTCTAGCATCCAAACAATCCCAAAAGAGAGTTCACCACATAACTATATAAAAAGCTCAAACAAAAGATTCGAAAGGAGTGAGGAATTGACTAGCAAGATTATTTTTTTAAATAAAAACATACTCCCTTCGATCCAAATTGTAAGTCATTCCAAAAATCTTGGAGAGTTAAAGATTTTAAGTTTGACCAAAATTATAGAGAAAACTAAAATGATTTGTGACATTGAATAGATATACAATGAAAATATAATCAAAGAAGAATGTAATGATACTAATTATAAAAAAATCACAAGGACGGCGAACAGTCCACACCTCTCTTCCATCGGTTTCTCTCTACATCCTTCCCCTCCATGGCTCCTCTACTCCTCCGCCTCGCGGTCCTCCTCTAGCCATAGGTTGTTGCGCTACTCGCACCTGTTCACGTCCTGGCCCACACGCTCGCGCTCTCCCCGTCCCTCGCGCGATTCCCAGCGGCAAGCACGACTCACAGTGATCGTGGCTTCTTGACGGTCGCCACCGCCGCTGCCCCGATGGCTAGGCTCGTGACAGTCTTAGCCTAATGACTGGAGATTGATTTGGGCCGTGGAGAGGGAATGACACTTTTTTGGGTTCCCTCTCTTTTCATATGCGAAATAGGTAGCTCATTTGCCTACTCCATTGGAGGGTTTTTTAACCGTGCACCATGCATTTTGGGTTTAGGTAACCTTATGCATATATTGTCGAAGACAGTCTAAGATCATTTGAGAGGACTATAAACAGGTAGAGGCCATATGCATAAATTAAACCAATACAAGGATGCCATCCAAGGTTTGTAAGTAGCAGTTAGGGGTGCTAGGAGGATTACGCTGAATAGTTATATTGCATTCTATTCTTGTATATTATAAGAAAATTAGTGCGTCAATGAGTGTTAATATAAGCTTGTGAAAGAGTGGCAATTATTTTTTTGTGTACTTGTGATTACAGAATTTATGGTTGGCTTATTACTAAAATCATAACCCCTTGTCTTTTATTTTTAATTTTTATCATTGGGTTCATCATTCTTAATACGATACTACGATGCCACGCTCCAGCGGAAAATCCCCTCGCGCGCGCAAACTCCAGCTCGCCTCCCGCCCTCCCCTCAGATTGGTTAGATTCTCCAAATTTCCCCATATCTCCCTCGCACTGAACCTGGACCCTAACTGCGCAAACGGCGGCGCACCCTAACTGCGCACACAACCGCTCCTTCACTGGCGGCGCTGCCTCTCCTCCCCTTCTACATCAACGGGTGCTGCTAGGCCCGGTGCGGCCGCTGACGTAGAGGAGCCGGAGATTACTCTGCACACCGGTGAGCCCATCATCTGTCTCATCTCCACACTTATGCAGTTGGGATCTTTAGAGGTCACCTCTCACCCTTCTCTGTGCGCAGGAGGTACGGTGGTGGTGGGGGAGAGTGCGGCCCCGTCCTAGATCCGTTGGAGGTGTGGTTCCGAGTTCAGTACTGTCCTGTCGCCAATTGAATCCGCCTCCATTAATTGATCTTGACAGATAAGCTTCTCTTGTTTTTTTTTCTTTGTCATCTGGTTCGATCTAGTTATTCTTCCTATATGTCTCGTTAACTAGACCCATGATTAATATGCCAACATGCTACTAAGGCTAGGCGTATATCTCCACATTTTTAATTTGAACAATCCCCATCAAATCTGAACGCATGATAATTAATTTGGCTCGATGTTGAAGCTTGACTCGATTTAGGCCTGGATTCACTTAGACTGTTTAAAGTTGGGCCAGCACATGTTCTTTAGTGATAGGCAAATAAATCGGTAAACCTAAGTTAAATAACTGCAAGAACAGATAGCATCCATACATATTGTGCCCATTAGAGTTTTTTATTCTATTTTCTGTATTGAGCAAGTTAGAAAAAAATAGAAGATGGCCTCAAGTTAAGCAATGAAAGCAAATGATGTTGTTCAATCTCTACAAGAGAGATCATGAAGCTTTCATATCCCTGATCTGTCGTGCAGATAGACTGAGCAGGAAAGATAACCCATAAAAATTCTTTTCTACAGGAGAGATCATCAAGCAGATTTTAATGATTTGTGGTTAGTGATCTGAATTTGGTTTCCTTTTTGACTTATGGTTGCTAACTACATCTACATGTAGTTCTTTTCCATTAACATTGTTTCTAATACGTTGCCGAACCATTCTAATATGTTGTTTCTGGGTAAGCTTACAGTAGTCGTTTCAGATGGCCTAGAGCAAGTTGAAGTAGGCATCTTTGTTTGACCAATGTGAAAATTGTGGTAAATTTTCTTTTTGTTCATCTACTGCAGCTTAAACCTGTGACTCCTTTTCAACCGGCGAAGCTGGATACTGTCAAAATTGCATATGAAAGCCTTTAGGATAAACTTTACTACTAATATTAGAACTCCTGTGATACTTTGAATATTCTCTTTTCCTCACAATGTCTATCAGTGCTTGAACTGAATCCAAGTAGTTAATTTTACTGAAGGCTGAACTGATGAAACCAAGCAATTGATTTTACTTTCTGAATTTCGATTTTTACTTGAACTGTAAGTAGATGATTTCTGCAATTTAGCTGCAATAATTGTTAGATGATGTATTTCTACAGCTGCATGTATCTCTACACTTGGAAACTGTAGAGGATTATCATACATGCTGAAAACTATAGCTTGTGCAGTTTTGATTGGGTGAATTTTTGTAGTAAATTACCTTCTGTGTGATACTTGATAATATCGAAGTTGTAGAGGATTTAGAGATGTTTGTCGTCATGGAAGTTCATAATTTTGGCCCTGGAGAATTGGTACGTTGTTATGAATTTCAGATCTAGCCTGTCAGGTTTTGACCTTGCTCTGCACAGGTCTTTTTGATTTTGGACCTTGATAACTGCAGAATCTGATTTTAGAAATAGATGGAAAGATGTAGAGAATTTTATAGGCTTTCCGTGTTAAAGAATGTAATTTTTTTGTTGTCTAAAACTCTAGTTATGACATCTGTCGAATTTGGTTGCTATACTGGGATTGTAACAAACTCTGATAAAAGGAAGATGAGATACTGGGATTGTAACAAACTGTGATAAAAGGAAGATGAGAGTCCTGTTCCATTCTCAGTTTAGATATGACAGCATACACAACTATGTTTTCTTGTTTCTATGTGCTTCGTTCAGTGTATTTTTTTTAATTGAAGGTTCTGAAACAGGGTTGGGGAAGACAAATCTAGGTCATTTGCTTTGTTCACTGATGACAGTTATAACCTTCCTGAGTTCGAAGAACATCATCATCCTGAAGCCATGGACAAGCTGAAATGGACAATTGAGCCAAAATGACCAAAGGACAAGTATGTGAAGAAGGCAAAGCGTCATGTTGAGAACAGGTTTGATAAGCTCTACATGGAGATCAAGCAGATGTATAAGCCGAGGAACTGAAGTGCATGCTGATGTGGTCATTCTCTTTGGCTCTACAAACTGTAATATTAAACTTTTGTACTTGCATTGCAGCAGTGTGTTGCTAATAATATATCTTGTTCATTTGTCAAAAAAGAAAGCTATGTCGTATATGTGTCAGATGTTTTCAAGTAATGAAACAGTACTAGTGTTGTAAGTTTGTGAATTCGATAGCTGTAGTATTTTGAAGTATACCCTTTTCTTTGTAATAAAGTAATGCATGAGCTTGCTATGATAATTGAGTAATATACTCCCTCCGTTCCAAAATAAGTGTCTCTCTCGGCTTCCCGAGAAACAATTATCGACAATTATAGATTAAAATATATAAACATATATGTTAAGTAAGTAGTATCATCGAAAAGATCTTTACGTCTATTTTTTTAACAAATTTATTTAAAAATATAAATATTGAACATATTTTCTACAAATCAAGTTAAATTTATGGCAAAAAACCCAAAACGACACTTATTTTGGGACGGGGGGAGTAGGTTCGTGTGGCTAGCAATGACACAAACACATGTATAGTCTTCACCTAGCATCAATACCTTTAGGTCTTAAGTTCAAACCCCATCACTAACATTTTTTTCCTTTTTCTGCTCATTATTTTTTGCTATACCTGGTTGAAACTTCCATATTGTAACGACCTATTTTTTCGCTGCATAGGTATAGTTCTTTTGCAACGCAAGCGACCATTACATACAATGAATCATGTTCGTTGCAATATAGACGCGCTTTCGGAATCAACAACTAAAGTGTTGCAATACCACATCAATATTGCAACACCAATATATTCCATAATGCAACGATGTATTTTTCCGTTGCTATAGGTATAGCTCTTTTGCAACGCAAGCGACTAATACATGCAATGAATCATATTCGTTGCAACACAGATGCGATTTCGCAACCAACAACTAAAGCATTGCAATATCAGATAAATATTGCAACACCAATAAAAATGGCCACAACGTAAATCAAATCGTTGCAACGGTGGGGACTTATTGCAACCACTTTACAATCGGTTGCGATAGCACTTATTTATTGCAACGATTTTCACACTTAGGGCCACAAAATTATTTGCGTGGCAAAATTCGACCTATCACAACCGAAGGCGTAAATGGTTGTGATAGGACCCCTTATTGCAACCAAATCTTACCGTTGTGACAAAAAAGCGTGGCATAAGGGTCAGAATTTAGTAGTGTTCCCATTTGCTTGAAGCTTTCCTTGCCCGAAGAGTTTGACCCTGGAATTAAAAAGTAATACCTTGTCTCCGGGTGTGAACTCCTTGATCTTGATTCTCTTGTCGTGCCATCTTTTCACTCTTTCTTTGTATATCTTAGCATTGTGATAGGCTTTCTCTCTCCATTCTTCTAGTTCGAGATCTCGCATCCTCCTCTTCTCTCCTACGCTTTGCTTCTAGATCCATATTCCATTTCTTGATGGCCCAATGTGAGCTTTGAATTCTCGCTCTGCGGTAAGTGGCGGAGTCTTTCCATAGACCAGTTGATATGGCGACATCCCGATAGGTGTCTTGTAGGTCTGTTCGATATGCCCACAAGTGCATCGGGAAGCTTGTCTTTCCATGCGGTTCCCATTTCATTCACTTTTTTTCGGAGAATATTCTTGATTTGCTTATTTGATGTCTCTCGCTTGGCCACTTGTCGAGGTGATACGGAGTAGCAACATTATGGCGTACTCCATGCTTCAATAAGTATTGCTCAAAGTGTTTGTCGATGAAATGTGATCCTCCATCACTTATGACTATCCTTGGGACTCCAAATCTTGGGAATATTATTTCTTCGAACATCTTCTTGGAGCTTGAACTATCTCGCCTTTTTGCATGGCGAGCTTCGACCCATTCGGACAAATAGTCCACTTTGCTACGAGGATGTATTCACATTTCTTCGATGGTGGAAATGGTCCCATGAAATCAACTCCCAAACATCAAAGAGCTCGATCGAAGGTTGTTGATAAGTGGCATGGCATCTCTTGAGTTAATGTTGCCATGTCTTTGACAAGGACCGCATCTCCGAATGAAATCTTTTGTGTCTTCATACATTGTTGGCCGAAAAATCCACATTGCCAAATCTTCGCATGTGTACGGAACACCCCATAATGGCCTCCATATGGTGATGAGTGGCATCTTTCAATGATTTTGATTCCTTCTTCGGTGGGCACACATCTTCTCGAGGCCATCGAGCACACTCGGAAGAGGTAGGGCTCATCCCATATGTGAGTACGACTCTCCTGGATAAGTTTCCTTTTGTTGCCTCCTGGTGGTACGTAACCCGTAACCATAAAATTAACAATATCTCGCATACCAGGGGTCGATCTGTTGATTCCGTAGAGCATGTCGTCCCGGAGTGCGTCGTCGATGGGTAGTTCCCGTGGTTTCTCAAACCGCATTCTAGACAAGTGATCGGCAACAGAGTTTTCTACTCCCTTTTTATCTTTTATTTCTAGATCAAATTCTTGGAGTAATAAAATCCATCTTATCAATCGAGGTTTAGCATCTTTCTTAGTGAGCAAATATTTCAAAGCGGCATGATCGGTGTAAACAATCACTTTGGCACCCACTAAGTAGGATCTAAACTTATCAATAGCAAAGACAACAGCTAGGAGCTCTTTTTCGGTGGTAGCATAATTAAGCCGAGGTCCAGTCAAAGTTTTGCTAGCGTAAGCTATTGCATGATGCTTCTTATCCTTAGTCTGTCCTAACACCGCTCCTACAAAGTAGTCACTTGCATCACACATAATTTCAAAAGGTAAAGTCCAATCGGGGGTTGAATGATTGGAACAGAGATGAGCGCTTTCTTAAGGATCTCAAATGATTGTAAGCGTGCATCATCAAAGTCAAAAGGAACATCCTTAGCCAATAAGCGGGTAAGAGGTCTAGCGATGTAAGAAAAATCTTTTATGAATCTTCGATAAAAACCAAAGCATGACCAAGGAAACTTCTAATTCCTTTCACATTGATAGGAGGAGGTAGTTGTTCAATAACTTCTATTTTGGCTCTATCTACCTCGATGCCTCTTTCGGACACTAAGTGTCCTAGCACTATTCCTTCTCTAACCATGAAATGACACTTTTCCCAATTAAGGACTAAGTGTTTTTCCTCACATCTTTGTAAAACTCGATCTATGTTTTCAAGGCACTCATCAAAAGTTTTTCCATAAACAAAAAATCATCCATGAAAACTTCCATAATCTTTTCAATCATATTAGAAAATATAGACATCATACATCTTTGAAAAGAAGCTGGTGCATTACATAACCCAAAAGACATCCTACGATAAGCAAAGGTTCCATAAGGGCATGTAAAGGTCGTTTTGTTTTGATCATTAGGATGGATAGGGATTTGATGATATCCAGAATATCCATCAAGGAAGCAAAAGTAAGAATGGTTGGCTAATCGCTCAAGCATCTCATCAATGAAAGGCAAAGGAAAATGATCTTTTCTTGTTGCCTTATTAAGCTTTCTATAATCTATGCACATTCGCCATCCTGTGACGGTTCTTTGTGGGATTAGCTCATTCTTCTCATTTTGGACAACAGTCATGCCTCCCTTTTTAGGCACAACTTGAACAGGGCTGACCCACTCACCGTGTGACACGGGGTAAATAATCCCACGTGCAACAGTTTTAAAACTTCTTTCTTAACAACTTCCCTCATCGCATTATTGAGCCTACGTTGGGGTTCTCTCGGATGGTGGAATATCGGGATCTCGTGGGAATGCGATGGGTACAAAGGGCAGGACTAATTCCTTTGAGGTCCCGGGAGTGAGTAGCCAAAAGCTTTTTTATGTTTTTCTAGGACAGCCATTAAGCGAAAAGTCTCGCTCCCGAGTGAGAGTGTCACTTATGATGACAAGGAGTGTCCGGATCATTTCCTAGAAAGGCATATCTAAGACCGGCCGGTAAAGGTTTGAACTCAATAGGAGGCCTAGGTGGTAGGGTAAACTCATCTAATGGTTCATTCTCGGAAGGGTCGCTTCTTCTTCTATGAAGAATCTAGCTTCATCTTCTAATTCTCGGTTTTACTAGGAATTCTAGAGAGGCCGCTCTAAATTCCTCCAACGGATCAAAATGTGGATGGGGCTCGGTCATAGTATTTAAAGAGTGTGAAATGGACATTGGAAGCTAGAGTTTCTTGCCTAAACAAATGTTAAGCTTCCCAGTTTGTCCTTCATAAAGAAGTCTTCTAAATGGTTGTCCCATCAACGGTGGAAATCCCCTATGTCAAAGACATAAAAACTTAAGTGAACAAAGGGGTTCCTTCTACCCGGAGTGGTAGGACATGTAGGATTCCTAAACAAGGAAGAATTTGTCTTGAAAGATTTCTTATGAACTTCACTGTTGGGGTTAATGTCATGTTTCTTTGCAAATATTTTGCTAGTGTGGTAGACATGATATTTATACCCACAACCGGATTGTAGAGAGCGTCTATGCGATCATTGTTAATCATGCAATGAATGGGAAGAGAAGATGAATCCAACCGGATTATTTCAGAGGAAAGCTCTGACTCCTCTAACCACTCATTGCTCATGACAGACACTAACTCTCCCGAGGTCTTTCCCGTTGGAATATCCTCATCAATACTGCATGGCTTTATTGGGTGATATTTGCCTTGTGGCTTCTTCACTTTGTGATAGTTGAAGATGTTTCCAAAATCGGAAAACAGATCAAAGTTCAATATCTAACATAAAATCGGGAAGTGGAATGTCTTCCTTGTCTTGCTCAAGACATGGGTTAGGCGAGGTGGATGGTGTATCGGCAAGTGTTTGTCTTCGCTACTTGAGGTTCTACTTCTAGGAGGTAGTCTAATTCACTTTGGATAGGATTTGGTCTAGGATTGATCTTGCTTTCTCACAGAGATATGCAAGAATGATCCTCCTGAAGTTGTGTCGAGCAATTTTCTACTGTCTCTACTCGACCTTTATAAAAGTGTTGTAAAAGAATGGGATCTCGGTAGACTAAGGTCCGGGCCCGATGCTAAAAGTGTAGTAAAACGATTCCAGGATGAGGCCAAAGATTCTTCAGTTCTTGCTTAATAGTCGAACCTTGACTCTAAGGTCGACGATTTGGGAGATGGGATAAAAATCTAGGCAAAAGTTGGAGCGTAAGGACCCCCAATCTCCTTGTTGCTTACCTACAGCTTTATCATACCATTGTCTAGCTTTTCCCTTTAGTGAGAAAGGAAATAGCTTCCAACGGAGGGTTTTGTCGGACATGCCCTCTATGCGAAGACAATCACATGTTTTCTCAAAGTCTCTAATGTGGAGGTAAGGGTTTTCGTCTCCTTCTCCCGAAAAGGATAGGCTTTGGACCAATGCAATCAACCGCGGACTCAAATTCTATAGCTAGGTGTTTGGATAGGTTGTGATGACTCATGTGGCACTAGGCCGGTCTCCGTGGGTGCGAAAATTGAAAGATAGGAATGGAATTTGAATTATCCATAAGGATAGAAAAAGATAAAATGTACGGAAAAGTAAAGTGCAAGAAAAAAATAAAAGTATAGGTACAAGGTAGAGCAAGATTTAGGTTATCTAAGCGGACCGTCTTTCTCCCGGCAACGGCGCCGAAACGCTTGTTGACACTAGATACGCACACGAAAGAATCAAAGAGAAATAATCCGCAAGCGCACGGATATCGGTGAGCACTTCACCCGGAGATAAATCCCGAGTATCGTATTTGTTTTTATCCGCTAAGAGAAAACGTGCAATAGACTAACCCGATCTTTACTACTACCCCCTGGGCTGCTAGTCAAGTGAGAATTAAGCGATATAGAGAGAACTCCTTCGTCGGTCTTCTTCTAACCTATGGCAAGCTTTGAGACTACCGTCTAAGGGGGTACCCGAGGAATAGACACCGCAAAGGATGCTAAACCGGGCACAAAGGACCTACCTTACCTACCAACGGGAAGTGGATTACAAAGGTAATAAAGGGATTGTCACTTCCCTCACTACTACCACGGTTCCTACGGATAGGGAGCATCTACAAGTGAACCTAGCCTAAGCACCACGCTTATGCTAAAGAACGATTACTCTATTCCCAACGCGAAGCGAATAAAGTAAACTTGTAAACCAAGGAACAATAATAACAATGAACTTACTAGTATTAGAAGTTGAATTGCCGAATGATTCTCAAAACCAAGCCTCGGGTTAGGAGACTTGATCCCGCAGTACACCGGAGAGGAGACACCGACAGGCCGGGCTTCCTCCAAATCTACCTCCACTCTATACTCTCTCAATCTCTCTTGATACTAATACCCTATAGAGATAGATCCATTCGAGGACCCTTCTCTATCTAACTCTCTCTCTCTGGATTGAAGTCTCGATTGAATTGGAGAATGAATTAGGTTTCACCCGGGGCCGGGGGCTCGCTTATATAGCCCCCTAGGATTAACCACAGCCCTCGGATCAAACCGACCTAAATGGACGATAATTATTGATCTTCAAAGTCGGTGGAGGCGGGGATCCGCGAGACTCCACCCGATTGGTGGAGATGGGGAGTCGGCCGACTCCCCCCGGGCCTGGCCGACCGGCCACGGTGCAGTGGGCCCTGTGTTTCAGGTGACGCCTTCCGGAGTCTTCTAGATTATACTTTTTTACCCGTTCGGTCTTTCTCTCTATGTAAACCCGACATGTGGGCCATCTTGGGTAGTTTTCAGTCATTGTCACCCCGCGAAATAGATATTCACCAAAACTCGTGGAATTACATCGGTGGTAACCCTATATCTATCAAGTATTTATGAATAGGTCCATTTGCATGCTAAGTTGACGGTTAATTTTATGAGTTAACGACCGTCAACATACCCATAGCACAAATAGCGGCAGGAGTCTGGATGGCCTCCACTTCCTTGTTAGAGGATGATCCCTCTATCTTCTTCATCAGGAGGTCCATCTTTGCAGAGAGCATGTCCACCTCGCTAAGGGCATGGACACCTCTTTTCTTGGGCTGAAGGCACTCTTCGTTCCATCCTTGGTTGACCACCATCTTCTCGATGAGCTCTTTGGCATCCCCGACATTGTGTTGCGAATGCCCTCCAAATGAAGCATCAAGGTGACTCCGGGCTATGCCACAAACCCATGGTAGAAACCTTGAATAATGAGCCATTCGTCTATCCCGTGGTGGGGACAGGCTTGAATGTACTCATTGAGACGTTCCCATGCTTCGGGAAACGTCTCGTCGGACTTTTGTTGGAAGCTTGAAATCTTCCCCGCGAGACACCGGTCTTGCCCGCAGAAAGAACTTCTTGAGGAATGCATTGGCACATTTGTCCCAAGTGTTCACCTCGGTCTTGTTGCAGTAGAACCATTGCTTCGCCTTTCCCAACAATGAGAATGGGAAAAGACGAAGGCGAACGGCATCTGCGGTGACATTCTTGATCGTGAAGGTGTTGCACACCTCCGAGAAAGTGTTGGAGGTGGGCATTGGCATCCTCATGTGGCTTTCCACAGACCGATTTGCTTGCACCATGTTGATCGCTAGTGCGGGCTTGAGTTCAAAAGTCGCATCGCCTAAGTTCACGTTCGGACCCATAGCGAAAAAGTCGGCTGACGGCGACGAGAACTCAGCGATGGTCTTCTGAGCCATGTCTGTCTCAACAACTGGTGCGGGACTTCCTTCCACACTGTCTAAAAGATGACAAGAAAAACAAGACAAGTGAAGGGCAAGCCCCCTAACACTACCGGATACTTAGATTAAGAGTAGACCATGGATTCCAATTTACTAGAAATTCTTAATACGGCGCCTCCCCGGCAACGGCGCCAGAAATGCTTGTTGGTTAATATTACGCTGTACCGGATTTGGGTAAGGATTCTAGTTCCCCGGCAATGGCTCAAGAAATGCTTGTTAGCAGATCTTAGCGCAATTACTAGAATTAAGTAAATGCGACTGGCGTCTGGTAGCTAAGCCTACTGCAAACCCGAACTACAACCAGAGAGAGGTGTCACAATTCCTCTTCCTAAGAACAGCCTAAGAATGCTAAGCTAAGCTAGACTCTAGTGACAACGTAGGACTAACCAAAGGGTAACTCTGCAAGCGTACAGGTACCGACGTAGCACTTCAACCGGGTGAGTATTCCGGTGTCGAATTTGTAGTTCGCTCACGGGAAGCGGATTAAGACTCTCTAGCAAATGTGTGATGGAAATCCGTGGTGGTTCTACTCAATCTAAGCTATTGATATTGATAAAGGGTGTAAGTGTTGATATGAGTGATAAACTAAGGGTAACTAGTAGGTAGCTTGCTAGGTGGGAGGACAATGAGTGAGTAAGGACTCCTATGTTTCTAACTATACTTCTGTGTTCTAATCTAACTAGTATAACGACTTAACTAAACTAATGCCTAGACCATCGATGTGATAGGGGAGATCGGCTGACAAATAGGAGGGTAGCGTCTCCCGAGGGACTAACTCCTATTCCAGCGGACCTATGACTTTAATGGGTGCCCTACAGCCTACCTCTAACACAAATAGATATAACTGAAAGGCTGCGTTCTGTCACAACCGCCCCCGCTATATTATGTTGGACAGTGAATGCATTTACCACTCAAGAGTGAATGGAATTACCAATCAACGATAGGGTGCATCCACTATTAAGCACTAGCCTAAGCACCTCGCCTAATCTAGTCTTAAGACTCCGGCTACCACGTAAGTAACATCGGCCCCAGTTGGTAGTGAAACACACACAAAGGATCTAGACACTAACTAGTTTAGACTCTACACTAATGAGACTAAGACACAACACTACTACACTAGTATAGCAGTGCACTAAGTAAATACTGAAAGTAAAGTACTCAAAGTAAAGACTTAATAAAGTAGAGCAAGACTATATTAATATAAGAAAAGTACTTTGAAAGTAAAGGTACAAGAGCTATACCAGATTCTCCGTAAGACGACTCGGAGACCCGAGCTTCGCTCGACTCGACTCTAACTCCCACTCTAGACTAGACTACACTACTCTTGATCTCCCAAGATAGCTTGAGCTTGAGAACACTAATGTGAACTACTTGGGGACACTTTACAATGAGAGACTAGGGGGTATTTATAGTGGAGGTGGAGTAGGGGTTACTCCAGCCACGTCGCTGATCCGTGTGCTCTCCGCCATGCGCCGTTGGATCAAACCGACCTTCAACCGACTTGAATGGACGTCTCTCGGTGCGACACACGTGGGAGTCATGCCGGAAGGCGGTGGAAGCGAACCGACCCCAAGTAGGGCCCACTCGGTCGGCCGACCTATGGTTGGCTGACGGGTGGGTCCCACTAGCCTTTAGAAGGTCCAGTGGCGGTGGGTGCAATGCCAAGGTGTCCTCGCCACCAAAGGCGGTCGGTCGACGGCATTGGACCCCCGGTCCACGTGGCGGCTTCCCCCGGTGCTGTCCCGGCTTGTCACGTGTAGTCTTGTCCGAAGTTGGGTTCACTTTATATCTTGCTTGCTTCTATGTGGATCCTTGTTCCATTGTACCAATCAGGTGGAATGTTGATGTGTGGTACATTTGGATCCAGGATCAGGTTCTCCTGTAGAGTTCAAGGACCCTGCTTGGTGGTCAGATCTTGGTGAGACCAGAATCAAGTCAGAAGACCTGGGTTTTGGTCTCACAGGGCCTGTTTCCAGTTTTCCTGCATTTCACAAGCTAAGAGTACAAGTGGAACTTTATTAGTGATAAATATGCTCATGTGATGCTTATCTTCCTTCTATCGAGGACTGTTGATGGATCTCTGAGTGTACCAAAACTGGTCTTTATTCCCGTCAACAACGACCAGGAGGGAATCACCATACACCATGAGGCGCTTGATGCCGAGCTCGACAGCTAGGCGCAGCCCGTGAACCACAGCTTCGTACTCGGCAACATTGTTTGATGCCGAAAAATGAATACGGAGGACGTAGCTGAGTGTTGGAACTCAGTTCTAGCAGGTTTAGTGTTCAATCATAATTACAATTACAATGCTGGAGTGTGAAGGAGAGAGGCTCTTCCACTCCAAGGAGTCATCATCTACAACAGGGGCTGGGGGCTCCTTTTATAGCCAGTCCAGCTCCCCTGTACAAAAAGTCATTACAACCCCTGAGGGGGAACAAGGAAACCCTAATTCTAAGACTCTTCCAGGTGGGGTCGGCAGGGGCAAAGTCGTCCGCCGGGGCACGACCGGGCCCGTGGGCTCCTCCTGGGCCTCCAAAGCGCGCGTCGTCCTCCTTGCTCCTGGGCCGTTGGCGGGCCGTCTCTTGGACCATTGAATGTCTCCGCTTCCGCCTGTCGTCTCCGCCATCGTCCTGACGTCTCCGCCACCGCCCACGGTGTCTCCGCCTCGGGACCGGAGGCCCGCGCCTCTGGCCCAATGTCTCCGCCGGAGGTCGGAGGTCTCCGCCTCCAGCCTGGTACCTCCGCTCGGAGGCCTGAGGTTTCACTGCCGGCCTGGTGTCTCCGCCTGGCGACCGGAGACCTTCCAAGGCGCGAGTCGGCATGGCCTCCGGCGATGAGTATCTGGTCTCCGATCCAACCCTGCACAACAGGTTAAGACACGTGCAGCAAATAAGGTAAATGGGGGTCAGTTGCCCGTAAGCACATGCCATGTCTCCGCTGCTGAGATGCCTTTCCCAACATTCCCCCCTTGAGGGTTAGGTCCAGCGGAGGTGGGCCCTAGCCATCAATTCTCGGCTTGATCAGCGGAGACCATGGCCCTCCCCCCTGGCGCGTCTTTGATGGACCGAGACTTCTGGAGATAAAAAGATTTTTTATTGTGACCTTTTCTCGTCCGTTGGATCTGAGGTCTTTGATTCCTGACCGTTGGATTGGTTACCGTTGCCGTGGAGGGGTTGTACCCGTCCGACCTGCCATCCGGCCACTATAAAAGGGGAGGGGGGTGGTGAGAGTTTTTTTACCCCGCGCTGTTATTCTTGCGCCGTAGTTTTCTCGCGCCACCTCCGCATCCACCGGTTGCCTCCGATTTCGATCGTGGCACCTCCGCTGCAACGCGCTTGCCTCCACCACCGCTACACCGGTCCTTACTCTCGGTTTCAGAAAGTGAAGGTCGAAGACTGGCTAGACCTTTTTGAGAAGTGCATGCTTGTTGCTGCGAAGGCTAGGGACCTGGAAGAATCTCTTTCTGACGTGGAAGTCTCCGTCAACGACCTCGTCCCTCCGCATAGGCCCGAAGGTATGGCTCTCATCACCTACGACTTTGGTCCCAGCAAGATGACCGCGGAGATGATTGAGGACCTCGAGAGGCAGGGCCTCATTCCGGTCGGTCGCGCCAAGCTTCCTGGTTTAGAGACTGAACCATAGCCGGGCCGCGGGTATGCAGTGGTGTTCAGGGATTTCTTCACCTGCGGTCTTCGGATGCCGGCCCACTCGTTTCTGAGAAAGGTCTTGGGGGAGTTCAACGCTCAGATCCACCACCTGACACCTCATGCTTTCCTGAACCTCAACAAATTTGTCTGGGCTGTGGAGTCATACGGCGGAGAGCCGGATCTTAATACCTTCGTGAGACACTACGAGCTGCAAAAACAACCACGGCAGTTTGGAGATGAGAAGATGAAGGCCCAATTTGGTGCGTGCACCTTCATGGCGAAGAGGTTCTAGGATGAGCGGTTGGAGATATCTTGGTGCCAGAAAGGCAAGTGGGAACCTGCCAACTGGATGGAGTATTGGTTCTATGTGCAGACCATTGGTGTCACCGGGCTGAACGACGATGGCAATAAGATTGTGAGGTATCCACTGGCCTCCGCTATGACGGAGATGAGACCGCACACCAACTTGAAGCCGCTGCCTGCTTCCTCTGCTGCGGCTACCGCTCGCGAGAAGTCCTGCCGGAAGGCCTTCGCATTGGCTTGCAAATACTCAGGAGGTCGTGACCTTCTGGAGGAGGTAGTGGCCTCCGGCTGCTGGCCTTTGGCTAAGGAGAGGCCAAAATTTGAACTTGTTCGGAAGGAGCTGCTAGTTTTCGGAGAGGCTACGGGCATACCATGCCCTATCTTTGGTCTCAGTTTGCCACGGGGGAAACTGGGACAAATTTTGTCAACCATATTGAGAGGAAGGTGGTGGAGCTTATCGGGGAGGTCTCCGTGCGTGAATACCTCGCTCGGAAAGCGGAGACCGGCATCATGCCGCGCCTGAACCGTGTCTTTGAAGAGCTTCAGATTCCTTATTCCTCCCGGCCTGTCCCCGGCAAGGTGCTCCGGAGTATTGAATCCAAGGCCTTGAAGAATGCCTCCGCCGTTGCTACAATTAAGGCGGAGGCGTCAAAAAAGAGGAAGCGCTCGTGCGCTGGTCGCGGGCCTTCCAAGAAGGAGAAGACCTTCGAGCCGGAGGCCGCTTGTCATGGGGCCTCTGCATCTGCGTCTCCAGATGTGTCTGAGGCGGGCTACAAGGGCGACGATATGGAAGATGAAGTTGCCGTGGCGACCGAGGCAGCTGCCCAGCCCCTGATCCAAGCGGAGGCAAAGTTGATACCGTAGCTTTCCGCCGCTGCGCGAGCTCCTTCACCGGAGGTGTCGGTTCACCCTTTCCCCAGCGCCTTCGCCGAGCTGTCTAGCTCTGAAGACGACGACGGGGCTGGTGCGAGCAAGGAGGAGGCGGAGGCCGACGAGGAGGCCGGAGATGCTGAGGCTTCCCTCTCTCCGGCTCATCAGGTTCGTGATGCTCCAGATGGAGTCTCTGATGACGATTTTGAAGGCAGTCCTGATCATAAGCTTTCGAGAAGCAAGTCGTATGCTGAGTTTCTTGCTGACAAGGCCGCTGTCGGGCAGGCCTCCGATGATGGGCGGACCTCCGCTCCCGAGAAGAAGGGTCCGGCGATCGGGCTTTCTCTTCGTAAGTTAATTTTTGACTTAGTTGTTTTCTTGGACTCTTGTTTTAACCTTGAGTCTAAAAAAGACCTCTAACCTTTTTATTCCATAGCTGAGCTTGCCGGTGTTGCAGGGAGTATGATGCCTCCGCCCGGCGTTGACTTGGCACGCGTGTTCCCGGGGCGGGATTCTCGGGCCGTTCCTCCGGGCGCGGAGGCTCTTCCTCCGCCGCTCCGCTTCCGGAGGTAAGTCTTTTAATCATTCCTTATCTTGGTTTGCACGCTAGCCACATAGATGGTTGACAAAAATATGTTTTTGTGTCTTTGTTTTTCCAGATGCCTCCGCAACGTTCGGTGCGTGGGGCTTGAATGGTCATGATATTTTCGAGCATTACGGAGGTTTTTTGCCATATGATTTACTGTTGTCTCCGCAGGTTTCCGCTGTTCTGGGCTTATACTCACTTCATTCTTCTTTTGGTCTCTTTTTGTTTTGATCTCAGCCCAAGTTGATAATTATCTTGATGGGTTGCCCTTCGACCGTCTTCTGCGCCTTCAGCTAGAGCATCACTGCATGGTGAGCATGTTTTGGCCTTTCACCTTTTCTCTTTTCCTTGTGTTTTCTTACTCCTGTCTTCTTGGTTTAGACTCACCACATGGCCTTCGCCGTTGAGCACCGGGGCGCCATGGAACTTGCCCAGCGCACCCGCGCCATTGAGGTCCTGAAGGGAGAGGTTGAGACCCTTGGCCGCCAGAAGACTGACCTCGCGGCTAAGGTTTCTAGCTTGGAAGCTGCGCGGCAACAGTCAGAGGTCCTGAAGAAAAAGGTCGAGGACCTGGAGCTGAAACTCAAATCTGCCGATGAAGCCAAGGACGTTGCTGTGGAGCGCGCCAAGAAGGCAACCGAAGTGTCCGAGAATCTCCGGACCCAACTGACGTCTATGGAAGAAACTGTGGAGACTTTTAAGAAAGAGTCGAAGAGGTTGGGCGCGGAGATCGAGGAGATCAGGGTTGCTGGTGCTGAGATTGCGAAGGTATATTTGTTGGCCCTTGAAGAATTTGGTGGCTTCGCTTCTCCTCTTCCCGCTGATTGCACTGCTACGGGCTTGATGAACTGGATCAAGAGTAATTTGACCAAGCTATCGCTTCTCGTCGGTGGCGTGTCTGACTTTGCAGCGCGGGCCTCCACTACTGGAATGGCGAAGAGTCTTATCCGCGGAGGTTTCGACGTCAGCACCGTAGAGTTTCCCAAAGTCTCCGATCCGTCGGAGCTTGGGGAGACTTCTCGACCGATTCGCAAGACGGTGCAGAGCTTCCTGAGGGCTTTCTGGGCGCCTTTTGGCAGGGCGGAGGCCGTTGCTGCTGCTCATGCGATGCGAAAGGTAAACCTTTTCTTCCTCCCTCTTCTCTATTGTCTTTTCTATTGGGTGCTCTGTTAAGTTAATGTTTTGTGTGTTTGAAGGCTGCTGCCGGAGGTCGGACACCGGTAAGACTTGTGATGAAGGGTGTTCCGACTGTGGCGAGACGTCCAAGCCAGCCGCGCGGAGGCATTCAAGTCCTCGAGCAACCGTGTCTCCGGCGAGGATACAAGCCGAGACGGAGGTGCAGACAGAGCCTCAGCCGCGCCCTGAAGTTCGTGCGAGCTCACCCGCGGAGACCTTGCAAGAGGGGCAGGACAAAGACGCTGAGAGAACCACTGAGGCCCGCGATGTCCGCGGAGAGGAGGTAGACTAGGGTCTTTTATCTTGTGATGTAAAAACACTTGTTGCTTTTGCTGTGCGTCTGGTGTGCGCGTATTGTAAATGAACTTCTTTTTAGGTATGCTATGGTACTTATGGGTGAATCCTCCTGCGCAGGTCTCCGATTTAGGGCCTGTGCAGGAGGTCGAGCTGGCAACCCTTATGCGCGATGGTGTCTATGTTAGCGGCTTTCTGTGGAATTGCTGGCGGTTAGTGTTTCCTCATCGTAGTGTTGATGAGATGTTTGAGTTTGTCCACGCTCAGATGGATGACAGGCGCGACACCTTCGTTAGGTCGTTGGCGTGGCGGGGTCCTTGTTAAATTTGGTACTTTTACTCCTCACTTTTGCATGAGACGTTTGTTTTTCCCCTTTTGTTTCTCCCTGAGGCAATGTATGTGTTTGCTTGTAACTTTTTCTTACGATTTGTCTCGTATGTTGTATTGTAACTCGGAGGTTTCCATTTTATATGCGGAGGTTTTGCAAAGAAAATTTTGGAGGCTTAATTTTTTACTATCTTTGTGAATGGCTGACATTGCCTCAGTACTAAGGTATGGAGATCTTGGCTATGCTTATTGACGCGGAGGCAATGCCTTCGTTTGCCTGTAGTTTTGGAGACTTTCCTTCGCGCGTTGCAGCACTGCTTTGTCTTATGCTTGATTTACACGCGGAGGTTTCTGACGAGATTCCAGAGACTTTTACCTAGGCACCTTTTATTGCTCTTTTGAATGGTTAGCTCTTGGCTTACATGGTTCCATGCTAAGGCATGGGGACTAGGACCTTAGCGCTGCCTTTTCTCCTACTATAGCTAATTGGACATGGTCCCTTGCTAGTGGGGACTCTCAACTTGTCGCTAGGTACCACCAATCCTCGGGCTCACCTCCATGTGACATTCCACGCCTTAGTTGAGCGACTTTAACCGGGGATGGGGGGACGTTACGAATTCTTACGCGGTGTCCCCCTAGCCCGGTTTCTTCTCTGAGGAAAGGCTCGTTAGTGCATGCTCTGAAGAAAAGGGTGGTGTGCATTTTGGTCTATGTGGCCCTCTGCTTACGAATTCTTACGCGGTCTCTCTAGTGCTACTGTGGAGCTCTTGTAAGTATACGTCAACCTCCATCCCCCTCTCTTTTACTTGTGCCGTGGTATGGCTTGTTGCCTTAATTACTTCTAATCTTTTGGTACACTTCTCAGTGAATGCTGCGGATTTTGTGCTTAATTTCGTGTGATATGCCCTCATAATTGCTCAAAGCCAAAAACAATCGCTGTTGATGGTACACTGTGGTTGAATTTGCTTGATTGCCATTAAAGGCTATGATACAGGGCTTGGTCTTTTAATGTACTAGATTGCAGATCAAGGTGTTTACTTCTTATGATTTTGGACAGGCATTTATTTGCCTTCTTCCTTCCTTGGGCTATATAAGGCTTGTGGTCTCTGATGATGCTTGGTCATTTTGGTGTAATGTTACCAATATTTTATTTTCATGAGCGCATGGATTTGTTGTTAGATGTATTTGAGGCTGATACTGAGTGAGAATTCGTAATGGTTACATCGCAATGGTGTGTCGCTCTTCTGCTGAGAGGTCTAGAGTGGTATCCGGCTACAAATACAACTGTGTTTATCATCTGGTCCATTGTTCTGAGAGATCGTCCTGCAGCGCTTGGCTTTGTAGTGGGGCGAGCTAGTATGACGCGCGTCGGTTGGCAGTTCATGTTCTGGGTACCAGCAGCCGAAGTCCGTCAGTGCTGAGGCTCCTTCCCTTCTCGGCGATGGAGAATTGCAGCGCTCTTTGCTCTTTAGCAGGCTCGTTTGCTGATTGTAATAGTAAAAATAGCTAGCCTTCTCTTGAGCTTAGGTTGCATAGAGCTAAGGCATTGGCGATTCTTGTAGCCTTAATCTTGTACTTGTATGCAAATTAACGGACTGGAGTGGCTTGCACAGCAGGCGTGTTACCTTCTCTTTATTCTCGGTGGCCTTTTTTGTTTATGTTGACTGAAATGCTTTGACTGTTTTAGTTTTTGCGAACCATGTTTGAGGTACCTCCGCTGGTTTTGCGGAGGTCTGTGAGGCACCTAGTCGGCTAAGCGACTCTTCTTTTGATATCGGTGCCCTAGCTGTCTGCTGGGTCTTTTTCCGATTCTGGTGAAGCCTTTTTTGGCTTTGTGGATCCCTTGGTGCCTGACTTACCAGGTCTTTTTCCAGGGGTTTTCAATCTTTTTTGGAGGTCGCTTACAAATCTTTTTGAGGCCCGCCGATCAAGGCGAAGTTTGAAGTGACCTCGTTTGATGCTTAAAGCTCTCGTCGAATATTGCAGCTGCGTTGCCAGCTGCTTTTGACTTAGCTACCTTCCGGTGTTTCTCGGGGTCTTCTTTATATATTGCAGAGGTTGATTACAACGGAGTTGCCTCGTTAAAAACCTCATCTCCGATAAGGAGTCCCCGTGTGAGGAAAAGAGTGCAATCTGACTTGAAAGGGAAGAAAAAAGAGACATGAAAATAAACTACTGGATACCTCCGCTTATAGGTCTACGGAGGCTCCTTACATTTTAGATGTAGTATTTCCTAAGGTTGTCCACATTCCAGGTGTGAGTTGATACTTTCCCGTTCTCATCTTGTAAGAGGAACGATCCTTTCCTTCCTGCTTGGTGAGCTAGGTAAGGTCCTTCCCACTTTGGCTGCAGTTTCCCTGCGTTTGGTGCGCTCGGTTTCCGGCGGAGGACCCAATCTCCTTCCTTGATGTCTCTGATTATCACCTTGGCATCCCTCCACTTCTTCGTTTGGTTTTGGTACTTGACTATGTTGTCTACAGCTTCTAGTCTCTCTACCTCTATCATCTCTTTGTTGTATTCCTCATTTTCTGCTAGTGCCTGTTTTGTGACCCGGAGGCTCTGGTTTCTTAGCTCCTCCGGCATCATAGCCTCTTCTCCATACAGCAGCTTGAAGGGTGTGAAGCCGGTGGCTCGTGAGATGTTCGTGTTGTGAGACCACACGACCTTAGGTAGCTCCTCAACCCATTTCCCTTTTTTCAAGCCGTGTAGTGTTTTTGAGATTGCTGAGAATATGATCCTGTTGGACCTCTCGACTGCCCCGTTACTCTCTGGGTGGTACACTGAGGCAAAGGCCAGCTGAGTACCGATACTTCTACAGAATCTTTGAACTTGTCGGAATCTAATTGCTTTCCATTCTCCACTGTTAAGGTTCTTGGGACGCCGAATCTGCACACTATGTTCTGCCAGAAAATTTTTTTTACTATTTCTAGAAGTGATGGTCGATAGCGGCTTGGCCTCAATCCACCTTGTAAAATATTCTACTGCTACGACCGCGTACTTGCTGCCTCCTTGAGCTAGTGGGAGTGGCCCAACAAGGTCCATATCGCATCTTTGCATAGGCCATGTTGGTGGGATGAGCTGTGTCTCCCCCCGGCCTGCTTTGGTTTGTTGGGAAGTTCTGGCAAGCGCTGCACGTCTTCACTATGCGCAGGGCATCTTTTATATGAGTTGGCCAGTAAAAACCTTGGCGAATAGCTTTTGCAGATAATGCCCTTGGACCTATGTAGGATCCGCAAATGCCTGCGTGAATACTACGTAGGAGTTCCTGGCCTTCTTCATTGCTTAGGCATTTGAGCAGTGGTTGCACTATGCCTTTTTTGAACAGCTGCCCCTCTATTATGGTGTAGCTCCTCGCTCGAGCTGATAGCCTCACCGCACTGGCTTCATCTGTGGTCACGTGATTGCCGTTGATTTGATCTATGATTGCTTGCCTCCAGTCTTCTGATTGGATTAGTAGTACCTCCGCAAATGCTCTGTTTAACCTGGTCGTGGCCGGTTGTTGTACCTCTTGGTAGAAAGTGCCTACCGGCATGTCAAGTTTGTTTGCGGCTGTCTTTGCTAACTCATTAGACTTTGTATTTTCTCCCCTCGGGATGTGCCTGAGGGTGAAACCCTTGAATCTTTTCTCAAGGCCTCTCATGACCTCTAGGTATCTTGCGAGTTCAGTTCCCTTTGCAAACTCTTTTTCCACCCGTCCTCGCTACCAACTGTGAATCTGTGTTTACCAGCACATGACTGGCTCCAAGTGCCTTTGCTTTTGTCAATCCCAAGATGACACCTTCATACTCTGCCGTGTTGTTTGTTGTTTTGAAGCATAGTCTAGCTGCATATTTTGTCCTGATTCCTGATGGTGAAAATAGTATTGCGGAGGCCCCGGCTCCCTGGATTCCCCAGGCACCATCCGTGAAAAGTGTCCAGTGGGATACCTCCGATTTTGGTTCGGAGGTATTTGCTGGTACCCATTCTGAAAGAAAATCCGCTAGTGTTTGCGACTTGATCGCTGTTCTGGCGACAAACTTGATCTCGAACTGAGATAATTCTGTAGCCCATTTGCCTATTCTTCCTGAGGCTTCTTTGTTGTTCAGGATCTTGGCCATTGGCTGCGATGTCGGGATCAGAATAGTGTGGTCCTAAAAGTAGTGCTTTAGCTTCCTTGATGCCGTGATCACTGCGTATGCTATTTTTTTCAATCTCTGTGTAGTTCAGCTTTGCTCCTTGCAATGCCTCAGACACATAGTACACTGGCTGTTGCACCTGCTTGCCATTTATCTGTCTCTCTTGCACGAGTACCGCACTCACTGCCCCTGTCGATGCTGATACGTACAATAGGAGTGGCTCATCGCTATCCGGAGCTGCCACCATTAGGTCCTCGGCCATGTATTTCTTGAGCTGTCTGAAAGCTTCCGATTGCTCTGGTCCCTGTAACAGAACCGACCAATTAATATAAACATAATGTACTAATAATGTCGCCTAAGCAACTTAATTAGCACATGACGCTTATATCAACCCGGTAGTCCATGAAACCACGAAGGATTTCAAACTTTCCACAATACAGCCCAGACCGAATTAAGATCAACGTACCACCGTTCATAGTAATACATAAGTTCACAATTAATTTGAATACATTGGAGTTATGAAATAGTTATTACAAGACCAAGTTCAAAAAACCAAATTGCAGAAGCAAAATAAAGTGTTGTTTTACAAACACACACTTAGTTAAAACATAGTGCCTGGTCCATCATCAAATCCAGCAAAAGCATGGAGGGATGAGATATAAGAGATGACCTTGCCCAAGGTCTAATCCTCCCGTAGTGGATACAGTCCATCTTGTTGCCACAAAGAAAGGTCTTATGATCTCGCAACAAGTGGGAATAAAACCCCGAGTACAAGAAGGTACTCAGCTAGACTTACCCGTCATAAACCAAAAATAAAGTGACACCAAGGAGTATGCATGGCTTTATAAGTGGGGTAGCTGACTCATTTAACTTTGCAATAAAAGGTGAGCTTATTAAATAGTCATTTAGTGATAAAGGACTCTCTAACTTATCATCTTTTAAGTTGGATCCTGTCACCACTACATTAGCTCCTGTACTACTCCAACTCCAGGGTATGAGCAAACAACACTATATAATCCTTCAGGTTGAGCATACCAGCATCAACAACGTAGAACCATAACCATCTTACATTGCACACAGATTGGCGACAGTGCCGCTACTCGGTCAAGTGTTCACTGTCCAGGAACGATGGCGATTATAATCAATTGCAAACCAGCTGGCGGGTATTCCTCACACAAACCACATGTCTCCCGTCGGAGTCGATTAGGTCACCTTGGTCTATTCGGGTGGAGTCGCGGACTTCAGCAAATACGATTGCACCAGGGCATGCCCGGCTACCAGGTACCTCCGGTGCGACCGGCCACTGGGATTAATACCGCGCCTGTGGGCAATACACTCAACTCTGCTGAAATTTCGGCCCAAACATCCTCAAGGCTTCGCGGTCGGATGATCGCATCCTTCCAGCTATCTGTGAGGCATTGTTCAACATGATCCGAGGACGTACAAAGTCATATTTCCTTAAGTGACATAGACGGAGTTTCCATGGTCTAACACACCACAAACCCCGACCAGTCGTGATTTAACATGGCCACATGGTTATGTTCTCTAAACCAACTTCCTTTTCCTCAACCATGGGGTGGTAACCTCTGTTGACGGTCGTTAAGTATCAATTTTATACCGTCAACGCAGCAAGAGAAAGGACTAATATGAGTTCACCTGTTAGATATAGGGGTTACACGACGAATTCCACGAGTTTTGGTGATTGTCTATTTCTGCAGGGGTTATCGTAAAGAGAACCAAAGGAGGCCCACATGTCATGATTACATAGAGATAAAGACCGAACGGGTAAAATTGTATAATCTAGAAGACTCCGTAAGGCAAACCCTGGAAGCTGGGACCCACCGCGGGGTGGCCGGTCGGCCGACCCAAGGGGAGTCGGCCGACTCCCATCTCCACCAATCGGTGGAGTCTCGTGGATCCCGCCTCCACCGCCTTTGAGGATGAATAATTATCGTCCATTTAGGTCGGTTTGATCCGAGGGCCGTGGTTCATCCTAGGGGCTATATATTCAGAGCCCCGGCCCCGGGTGAAACCCTAATTCATTCAAGAGTTCATTCTCTCATCGAATTCGAGAGAAGCCAGAGCCACCATCTCAATTAGAGCTCCATAGTTTAGTAGCATAGCTACATAGGAATAGATCTAGAGGGAATCAAGCCTAGCTTGGAGTCCGGATCTGTCGGAGTTCTTGGTAATTCCCCTCTACATTCTTGTAATATTCATCATTGTTCGTGATACTATGAGTAGTACTTTATTCTATTCTATTATATCGACTTGACTTTGCTCTATTTGATTATGTTCTCAATTATATCGTTCTTAGTTTACTTTGATTATATGTTTAGCATAGTTGGACTAGAATTATGTTTATGCATAGGATCGTATAGCGCTTGCTCATTAGGCTAATGGGTGAGTGGTAGATATTGTGTAGGCATGGTGCCTATACCATATTTATCTCGATTGCACCCTATATTCCGGATCGTGAGGTAGATCGCGGGAGTGACAGCCCCGTTGAGTCCTTTGTAGCCCTTCTCCCGAGTATAGGTCTAGCGAACAAACCTATTACATTGAAGTCATTGCTATGTCTCTTGTCTTCTCGGTAATATCACTATGCATAGATGTAACCTTTTCCCGCCATGATTGCTAGATGTTCTTGCACTAATCATTGTATGCTTTGACTTTATAGTTAGAATAACATAGGATTATACCCTAGATCGTCCTAGTCCATGCTAGTGTTATAAGCTTAGAGTGCTAAGTTGAGATGGCTTACTATTATTTTATGTGGCTAAATGCTCTCATTTATCTTATGTCATTTATCATTCATTCCTATATTTTATGTGACAGCTTACCCCGTATGAGATGATCGATACGTACAAGGTTAAGCTCTCCATTATAGCATGTGCATTGCTCATCACTCATTATCTAGTGCATTCCCTTCCCAAAGGGTAAAAATATAAATAACGATACCTGGATTACTCCCGGTTAAAATGCTACATCGGTATTATCTCGTGCGCTTGCGGATCCCATATTTATTTCTAGTAGCAGTTGCATTATTTAGTACCGCATTTTTGGCGCCATGTTGGGGATGACAACCTAACACCGAGTGGCGTTAGAAATGTCAACAAGCATTTTTGGCGCTCGTTGCCGGGGAAGGTTGAAAGCCAATGGATAATGAGCAGCATTGCACTACATAATGAGATTGAGCACTGTCACCATTCTCTACTCATACAACCTTACCCTTGTCTTTCGTCTATTTTATATCTTATGCGGGGTAATGTATGAAAAAGACAATTCTTCCCGATAATTATATTGACGATCCGAAGCTTTATTCGGAAGGCCGAAGCGAGTTGAAGAAGACCAATCAATCATCATCATCATCAACTCAACTTGGAAGTTTGTCGGAAGCGAAAGTCAACCTTTCGTGCGAGACTTGACACCAGCGTTTGAAGCCATGGTGAACAAGTCACTCCGCGAGTTCTCGCTCCAACTACGGAAAACATTCGTACTGACCAGCCTGCGGACATCGAAGGAGCTTTTGAGCTCAAGCCTGCGCCGATCAACATGGTGCAAGCAAGCCGGTTACGTGGGAAGACCCATGAAGATGCTAGTGCTCATCTCCAACACTTCCCGGAGATTTGTAGCACATTCACTATCAAGGATGTACCCGCAGAGATGCTATACTACTTCGCCTCTTCCCATTCTCACTCTTGGGAGAGCGAAGCGGTGGTTCTACGCCAATAAGGAGAAGAATCCTACGTGGGCACTATGTTCCACCAATTTCTTGGCGAAGTTCTTCCCCATGGGCAAGACAAATGCTCTTCGTGGGAAGATATCAAGCTTTCAGCAACACCATGATGAGACTGTCCCAGAAGCTTGGGAGCGCTTTCAAGATTACATCCTCGAGTGTCCTCATCATGGCATGGAGAATTGGCTGCTTATGCAGACATTCTGGAGGTGCATTCTTATCGCTCACTATTCCTCAAGCCACAGCTCTTGTGGAGAAGATGGCATCCAACCAAGGTTGGAGTGAAGAAAGAACTCAGACCCGCAAGAGAGGTGGAGGAATGCACCAGCTGAAAGAGGTAGACATGCTGTCTGCCAAAATGGATTTGCTAATGAAGAGGCTCGATGAGAGAGCCCCAGAGAAGAAAGAAGTCATGCATATACATGATGCTCGCATGACATGTGAAGAGTGTGGAGAGACTGGGCACACAGGTGCTAACCGCCCGTAGCCGAAGAAGGACGTGAACTACCTCAACAACAACAACAATAACAATTACTACCGTCCTCGCGGAATCAAGGTTGGAATCGCGCCGAGTCCTAACTACTCGTGCAATTATTCAGGCAATTACCAAGGTAACAACTCCTCCTACAATAATTACAACTAGCCGCCTTTGAGAGAGTTAGTGCAATCAAGGCAAGATGATGGACAACTGTCCAAAAAGCCGACATCAAATGACAAGGTCCTAGAGACACTCGGCAATAGGATGGATGGCTTTTCCAATGCCATCAAGAGTCAGCTCGGCTTCAACAAGATACTTGAGTCACGGTACAACAGCTTGTTAACCTTGCTCCCTCCACTGGTCAAGGTAAACCGGGACAACCCGAAGAGCTCGAGACGCAAATCTCGTTGATACATTCAATGTAGAAGATAGCCGGAGTGATCCATCGAAGGGGTCATGGATTGACTCAACTCGCCAATCAAGAAGGGCCATCCAGGGAGACCAGTCATTCCGATCTCCATTGGAAGTACTAACTTTAATGAGGCAATCTGTGACTTCGGTGCAAGCATCAACATCATGCCAAGAGTGATATATGAGAAGTTATTCAGATGCCCCTTAGCATACACAACTATGTGCTTACAGCTTGCAGATCAGTCACTCCGTATTCCTTTGGGAGTACTAGAAGATATATGTGTACGAGTAGGCAACTTGTATGTTCCTGCAGACTTCGTGGTAGTGGATACAGGCAGTGATGAAAGGTCCCCTATCATTTTGGGACGACCATTCTTGAACACTGCTGGAGCCATCATGTATGCCAACACTGCCAAGATCATCTTCAACATCAAGGGCAAAGAGAAACCTTCTTCTTCAAGAACAGTGTCTTTGCAGTTCCCAAAGACACCCTCATCGAGAAATGTGAGAAGAAGAAGAATCCAGCTAAGAAGAGCAAGAACAAGAATAAGAAGACCAAGAAGACGGAGACGTAAGGATGGTCACCGGTCCACAAGGAGCATGACCACTTACTCGATCCCCACGTCGATCAAGAAGGATGAGCCGGTGTCCCAACCATTCAATGCTCCATCAACGAAGCTCTTTCAATAAAGCTGTCTGTGACACCGGATCGGGCGTCAACATCATGGCCAAGGTAACCTATGAGTATCTATATGGCACTATGCCTTTGGAGCCTACCTATGCACAGCTACAAATGGCAGATCAGACATTCCGCTTCGTCGAAGGAGAAGTGAAGGATGTCCTCATCCGGATAGATGACCATTATGTCCCTACGTACTTCCTAGTCATTGACATGGGAGATGACTACGATCCTCCAATCATCCTAGGAAGACCATTCCCTAACACCACCAAAGCTATCATCTATATTGGGACAGGGAGAGATTCATTTCCACTTTCCCACCGAGAAGGTACGCCGCTACTTCAACAATAATTATATAATCACCGAGGAGCCCAAGAAGAACAGAGCAAGGAGAAGGCAGCGTACCCGTCGCGTAACAAGAAGAACATCACTACGTATGGATGGGTGACTATGAGGAGAAGTGTCTAGATATGAAGATCGATACCCAGAAGAGAAGAACATTGTAGAAGAATCCGAAGAGGTGCTACCAGAAGAGAAACAAGTGGTCCAAGAAGCTTCCTCCTCAAGGTCATCCTCTCCAACAAAGAAGGTGTGGAAGGTAAAAGCAAAATCGAATCAATTCCTACACACGAGGCGACATCATCCGAGGCGCTGGCCAATGCGCCCTTGAAAATAAGCGAACATGACAAGTCCCATTCGGAGGACTTAAAACCACCGAACGCCGCGCCAAGAGGTAACTTGGTATTTATCAAAGATTACTTTTCAGCATTATATTTTTACCTTAGCATATTTATTTCCCTACTTGCATCTTAGTTGCATCTTTACTCTTTTATCTCCGCATTAGAAAAGAAAATAAAAATGTTTTGCATTTGCATCCGAAAATCATTAAGCCCCATGTGAATAGTCATTTACTTGTGGTGGCACAAAAATAATTTCTCAAGCATATTTATTTTCCCCGTCTGCATTCCTTAAATAATAAAAAGATAAAAATATTTCTTGTGATCCTGTTAGAACAAGTCTAAGTTAAGAAAGTTCTAGACAACCAAGGCCTAGAGGTTTTATCACTAACGCTTAATTAGTTCCACAAGCTTTGTTGTCTATTTTGAGCTTCACAGAACATCAAGGATCAAGAAGAGCTAACAAGCAAAAGGACATCCAGTCCCCTGTCGAGTGCCGCCCACGAAAATTGAATCTTTGTCTCCAACAAAGAACTATCTACAACACTCCCCGAGGACTAGAACGTCTTCGGTGCACGTCGAACATCGGCAGACTATGTCAACATCCAGCCTTGGGGGAGAGCATTCCCCGTGTACCAAGCTAAGTGTCTCCAACTTATCTATTTATGCTTTATTAAAGTATGCTTTGTTAAAACAACTAAAAAAGATGCATAACTATAGAAACCCGAAAGATTTCCTTATTTATCTTTTCTACTTTTGGAGAGCTTTTTGCAACTTTGTCTTTAAAAGTGATCCCTAGAATAAACTCTATATGGAGATGATGAATAGTTGCTCTGCCGTAATTCCTTTCAAGTACCTAGTTTTCAACCTTGCACTCTCCCGAGTTTTGGACACAACTTGTTTAGATTTGAGATTTGCTCGAACCTCGAAACTTGTGGGTAGCGAACACTTGATCTAAGTCTAGGTGGTTGACGGGTATGATATGGGAAGGTTTTGAGCTGCTGTCCATCTTGTTCCTAGAGATACTAGAGTTCGGAGAATTTATCTCGTGAAAATATTAAATTCCTGCATGATGAGTTCCTTTATGATGAGAGTTTAAATTCCTACCACGGCCATATATTCATGCTTACTAGATTAGGAAAACCCATCTGTTTATATAGATCATATTGTAGGTTTGAGTGTAGACTTTATAGGCATTGAGTGTGGTTATCTTTTGTAGACCCATAAGGAATTAGTCATGTAGTTAAAGTCAATACTATGTGCTCTCCATCCATTGATCTATGCTACTTCTGTCCTCAGAAGCATGCACCCATTTTATAAATGTTACATTCATTCTGTGCTACTTCTGTTCCTCGAAGTACCACCCACATATAGATCCATATCCACCACATATTGTGCTATCTCTACCCTGGAGATACGCACTTATGCTGCTCCTACACTGGGAGTACGCATCCATCCATTCATCCATCCACATATACATACGCCATTCATTTCACATCATCCAGAAAAGGTTCCACTCCTATCCTGGGAGTGAACATCTAGAAATAATCATCGCCGTTCCATTTGCCTACATAAAAGCTCCAGTCATTATTATTTCAAGTTATACACTCCCCGTTGCTAAAGTTTCGTTTCCAGAGGATTGGTTGCTCTAAAAAAAAAGAAGAAAGAAAGAAAAAGAAAGAGTAGCCAAGTCCTTCCATTCAAGAAGTTTCAAGGTTTCCGAATAAAGGGAGTCGTGTTATCCCCAAAGGAGCGAGTGTAGAAGTAGATGTTCACCAGTTGAGTACCCCTCATAATCATTTCCTTATCACCATCATACTACCACCATCCCATTATCATCTTATCACCCATTTCACTTCCTCATTCACATGCACATATGACTTTATTATTATTTTAGTTCCTATTGGATCCATGTCTTAAGCCGTGCAATATATGCAAGTGAGTTTGAGTGTCTCCCCACCTATGAGCTCCACATAAGCCTATTAGAAAGTAGGGTGAGAGAGAGAAGGCAGTTTCCACTATGCCTTAGTTCCACAAATACCACATATTCTTGAGAGAGAGAGAAGGCACTTTCCACTATGCCTTAGTTCCACAACTACCACATATTCTTGAGAGAAGAGAGAAGGCATACACTACTCATGCCTTGGAGAGGATCCGAAATACCACAAATGAGAGACTTGAAAGGTTCATACAAGGAACTCTGAGTTTTATTTCAAAACCTTGCAAAAACTCCGGGATAATAGTTGATCGAAGAGCGAGAAACATGGCGCTTGACTTGACCGTTCTGTCTTTCAACTAATCAAGACCCAAGTGACGGTTACAAGCCCCATGGTGAAAGGTAATATGAGTGAGTTTTGAGTCAGAATAGTTCACTCTAATCCGGAGGAGAGTTCTTGTTTGAACGCATGTGTACTTGTGAGGAGTGAAAGCATTGTAGCAACTCCCGATCCATCACGAGTCTATCTTTGCTCGGGGACGAGCAAAAGGTAAGCTTGGGGAGTTTGTTGACAAATCGTTAAGTATCAATTTTATACCGTCAACGCAAAGAAGAGAAAGGACTAATATGAGTTCACCTGTTAGATATAGGGGTTACACCGACGTAATTCCACGAGTTTTGGTGATTGTCTATTTTTGCGGGGGTTATCGAAAGAGAACCAAAGGAGGCCCACATGTCATGATTACATAGAGATAAAGACCGAACGGGTAAAATTGTATAATCTAGAAGACTCCGGAAAAGGCGACCCCGAAGGCCGGGTCCCACTGTAGGGTGGCGGCCGTCCGGCCGACCCGGGGAGTCGGCCGACTCCCCATCTCCACCAATCGGGTGGAGTCTCGTGATCCCGCCTCCACCGCCTTTGAGGATGAATAATTATCGTCCATTTAGGTCGGTTTGATCCGAGGGCTGTGGTTCATCCTAGGGGCTATATATTCAGAGCCCCCGCCCCTCGGGTGAAACCCTAATTCATTCAAGAGTTCATTCTCTCATCGGAATTCGAGAAGCCAGAGCCACCATCTCAATTAGAGCTCCATAGTTTAGTAGCATAGCTACATAGGAATAGATCTAGAGGGAATCAAGCCTAGCTTGGAGTCCGGATCTGTCGGAGTTCTTGGTAATTCCCCTCTACATTCTTGTAATATTCATCATTGTTCGTGATACTATGAGTAGTACTTTATTCTATTCTATTATATCGACTTGACTTTGCTCTATTTGATTATGTTCTCAATTATATCGTTCTTAGTTTACTTTGATTATATGTTTAGCATAGTTGGACTAGAATTATGTTTATGCATAGGATCGTATAGCGCTTGCTCATTAGGCCAATGGGTGAGTGGTAGATATTGTGTAGGCATGGTGCCTATACCGTATTTATCTGCGATTGCACCCTATATTCCGGATCGTGAGGTAGATCGCGGGAGTGACGATCTGTTGAGTCCTTTGTAGCCCTTCTCCCGAGTATAGGTCTAGCGGAACAAACCTATTACATTGAAGTCATTGCTATGTCTCTTGTCTTCTCTGGTAATATCACTATGCATAGATGTAACCTTTTCCCGCCATGATTGCTAGATGTTCTTGCACTAATCATTGTATGCTTTGACTTTATAGTTAGAATAACATAGGATTATACCCTAGATCGTCCTAGTCCATGCTAGTGTTATAAGCTTAGAGTGCTAAGTTGAGATGGCTTACTATTATTTTATGTGGCTAAATGCTCTCATTTATCTTATGTCATTTATCATTCATTCCTATATTTTATGTGACAGTTACCCTGTATGAGATGATCGATACAGACAAGGTTAAGCTCTCCATTATAGCATGTGCATTGCTCATCACTCATTATCTAGTGCATTCCCTTCCCAGTGGTAAAAATATAAATAACGATACCTGGATTACTCCCGGTTAAAATGCTACATCGGTATTATCTGTGCGCTTGCGGATCCCATATTTATTTCTAGTAGCAGTTGCATTATTTAGTACCAGCATTTTTGGCGCCATGTTGGGGATGACAACCTAACACTGAGTGGCGTTAGAAATGTCAACAACCTCCTACCTCGCGGATGAGGGTCAATCACCCGTCTTCTACCGATCTAATTAAGCAGTGCTAAGCATATGAACGATCCTGAACTTAAAAAGGGTAAAGGTATTCAGGTGGATCAAGGTACTCATAATGCAGTAATGGTTCCAAGTAACGACTATAAACTTAATGCATCATAAACAATAAAGGACGCAAAGTAAATCATTTTGCAAACCGTAGGAGAAATACTCCGGGGGCTTGCCTTCCTAAAAGAGCAATGTTGAAGCTCCCAGCACTTGATCACTCCACGTCTGGTTCCTGGTTCTCGATCACTTCACGTGTCGAGGTTCCCCTTGGTGACTCCTCTTTTGGATCCTTGACCCACGTCACGTTCTGTTCTCCTAGCGATCCTGTATGATGCGGGTGCATGTATGAATACTAAGAATACACATGGTATGATAATGTGAATGCGTGCTTGCTTATTCTTTCTACAAGGTAGTCAACATCATCCAAGAACGTGTACCATAAGCACATGTCATCTACTAAGTTTTCTACTACAACAATGTAATCCTAGTACGACATCCCTTTCTACTATCACCAGCAAACAAGTCAGTAAAGCCAAAGAGACTACACTCAAGCATAATCATCCTAACCAATTCATCATGATCTACTCGTCCTCGTATACTACTTAACCACCCATCATACCACTAATCACCTTGAACATTTGACAATAAGCCTAGCACACAACATCACTTATTCAAGCATCAATACTAGTCATAACCATATAACTAGCAGATCAGTAAATAAATCATAAATAAATAACCATAGGCCCTATGGATATGAAGGAAGACATTCTGGAAAGCATACGAAATTCTCCATCAAACATCTGGAGACAACACAAGCTGATTCCTAGGTTAACTACACCTAAAACCCAGAACATCAGGACTGACTCTGGCAAAACAGCCACTAAAACAGCCCTGGTGACCATCTTGTCACACCCATAACTCCTAAACCATTCATGTAATGACCATGAAACTTTAACAGTAGATGGTCAAGCTAACACACTAACTATCTACTTTAGACAAGTCAACCAAAAACCCAACTTATAATTGGATTAGCCTAGCATCAATGGACTTAACCCCTAATTTGAACATCCAAGAGTTGAACAGAGCACCACGATTGGCTACTCCTAAAATCCTACAAAAATGACAGTACATAAAACATAACAAATCTAGCCTACCATACAAATTTCACCCCCATTTTGATTAGTATGCTATCCTACACAAAATTCACAAATGGCATGGCAGAGGGTCACCTAAAAATACTTTGTACTACAAAGTTAACCAAACCATACATCTCATTGCACCAGAGGCTACATCATGACATATAATGAGCCCACAAAAAGTATCAACCCCATATCACACCTAAATAAATCATTTATGAATTATTTCCCACATGACCTTTCTAGCACACTTGAACTACAACTTCTAAATCTCTCATAGATAGCATACTTGATATCCTAACCATAGCAAAAGCATGACAAAATAAGATCATAGAAACAAGAATCACATTTTTCCGAGCACCCTATAATTACTTATGAATTTCCTAAAATTACCAACATTTCAATAATTATTTAATGCTACACAGAAAAGTATCTCAAAACATTTTCTAGGCATAGTTCATTCCATAACAAAAATACTGCAAGTTGAATCACTCAATTTGGACTTAAAATGGGCAACTTATGAATTTTGGAAGATTAACATGATTTTCTGGAAAATCAATTACGAAAATCATATAGGACAAGCACTTTTCAGAAAGGCCCCCGACTTCTCCCCAAATTAACCAGGCCCCTAATTATAACCGGCTGTGCCTGGCACATTTGCAACCCGACCCTTCACCTTTCTCAAATTCTAATCTCGTGGTCCTTGCGGTGGGGAACACAGACGAGGCCGTCGGCCTCGGTGTTTCCCGGCCGAGGAGGACTCCCCGGCGAGGGAGGAGGGGCGGCGAAGCACGACGAGACCACGACGCAACCGTAGGTGGTCTCGGCAGGGCTAGACGAGGCGGTAGGCACGCAGCAGGGCGGCAGGGGCAGGCGAGGGGACAAGGCTAGGCGGTGCTCGACGCAGGCGGACTCAGCAGGGCGGCAGCGGGCGGCAACGACGGTGTGCTGCCGTTCTGCTCGCGAGGCAGAGGGGAGAGAAGCAGGGGGGATGATGACAGGTGGGGCCCAGGGTGGGTCCCACTGTTTTTGTCTCGACTTGCAAATTTTGACCGCGAATAACTCCAAAAATAAAGCAAATTTGGAAAAACTCCAAACATGAAAGTTTCTCCATTTGAGGAGTAGAATACTTTTCATGTTGGAAGTTTTTGCTCATTCGGCTTAGATTTGAAAATGTGAATTAGGGTCAAAACATAATTATAAAAATATTATTTTTCAATATTCCCTTGCTGTTTTTGCCCCTTTTGAAGGCCTTAAAAGCATTTTCATGACTTGGTGTAAAAACAAAGCTTTCTCCAAATAATTTTCTTTATAAACTCTATTAAAGGTCCAACTTGGTCCGAGCAATGTAAACAGGACTTTTGGTAAAAGTTTGAAAACTACTTTATATACATACATAACAAATAAATCTATTTACCCACAAGGAAACAAGCATCAAGCAATTCAGACAATTATGGGCATGAGATGCTTATGGGATGATTATGCTCATGAAGATGCAAGATTTATTAAGCCGAAAACTGGAGTTGTTACAGCCTACCCCCCTTAAAGAAATCTCGCCCCGAGATTTAAAGCAGAAGAGGGGAAAAGGAGAGAAATAAGATTTTTATTTCACAGATCTGGATTTACATCGAGGATTACATGACTCTGATACAAAGCCTCTCAAGATTTGAGAGAACAAGGCTATGAGAAATACATGAGAATCATAAGCCTAATCCAGATATCGACTGATACAGGGACAATGAAGACACAAGATGAAAACGACGCTCCAAAACGTCAAGAATGTCCACAAGAACCAAAAAACCTCAAGGGTGAACTCAACCATCGTGAATCCAACCACCAAAATCAACCCAAAGCAGATCAGAACTTCCTCCATGAAATACATATTTTTCTTCTCTCTTACGCTGGCGACTCTGGATCCACGGACAACCACCGGATCTTGCAGCTCTGCTCCTGATTACTCTCCCTTTCCAAGGCGATTGCTTCTCAAGTTTCTCTTCTCAGAGCAAGGTTTCAGATTTGGGGATGGAAAGAAGAAAAGATGCACAGGAGGGCATCCACGATGAGTGGGAAGACAGAATGATGCAAGGCACCAGAGTGGAGGCAAGAGGAAGAAGATGGACGATGAGTCACTCACGCACGGGCGAGGAGAAGATAAAGGAGGAGATAGATTCGCTCGGCGAGGAGGCGGGCGAGCGACTGTCTTTGGAAGCCGGAAAGGAGAGGAGGGGTCCGGTACGGGAACGAGGACGAGACGCGAGAGCTGACAGGGTTACAGGATAAAGGAAATTACACTGTGCAGGTGCTGCGAGTGCGGCACCATGATCATGCGAACACAAGCACAAGTGGGTCCCCTAGGATTGCAATGGTTCTCATCTCGTTTGACTTGTCATGTGACCATTCCAGTTAACCCCATAATCATTGTTTTCCTCCGCCCAAGACCATCGAATATATTCTTCGCTTATCCCATACTTCCAATCTGATGTCAAATTCCTTTTCTTCATCTGATGTATGAAGATGATAAAAATAGTACGATGTACTCTCTCATTAAACCCCAAAATTACTACTCACTAGGGCAGGCTGGCACAAAGCGTAAACAACAATTACCCTATTGGAGGCATCAAAGGGTTTAACGTGAGAAAATCTGCTATTCGCATCATCAAATACATCAAAAGGTGCTTCAACCCTCAAAGTGTTTACCAATACGAAGCAGGTCAAGCTGAGGTTTGCACATCTGTCAAGCTAAATCCAAATCAAGTTTGCTGTCAATAAGAATAGCACCTGCAATACTTTCTACAATATCACTTAGGACCTGTGTGCAAAAGACAGACGAATTGGGTATCATCATTGGATTCCTTGAGGTGAGTTCAACTCTGGCATAGTCACACATAGGAGCACAAGCTAATGTATGCCAATATGAACCAGCTAGACTGAAGAAGTCCACTCTTTTGCATGTAGAAGTCAAAGTTCTTAGGTCAAAGACATCCAAATCATCTCATGTAGAACTCGAAATTCCTAGGTCAATGATTCTCTAACTCCATAGAAACCAACCAATTCCCTCTCTTATTGGACAATAGACAGGAACATGAGCAGATTCTTTGGCAAGGACTCATGATTACCAATTCCTTTCTATAAGTCATGCATCTCGAAGCAGGGAATTATTGGGTTTGGTTATCCAACCAATATTCCTTCCTAATGATAAGCGTGCCAACCTTTCTTTCAGAGTGTTGCCTCTACTGAACCACATACTCACATTCAGACGACTTTTGTTTGATACTCAAAGTAGAACTGTATTCTGGTAAATCCAAGGTTATACCCAAGCACTTGTACAATGCGTACCCAATGCATTGTTGAATCTGACATCATGACACTTGAGTACAAGACCAAACACCATCCCAATAGTGTTGTCATCATCCGTTCATTAGAAATTTTTGTCTGAAGAATTTCCTTCATTGTCTCCCATAAGCATGAATACGCCATAGGACCTTAGAATACCTAATAGATGTATAGGAGTTCTAGGTCTCTACTAAGGAGTACCATGGAATAGGAAACTATTCTCTCGATTAGACAAATACCTGGTATAGTCCATTGTCTACCACCTCTTGTGGTCCGATTAGTCTTAATGTAAGCGATCTTATTCTCCTTGATTTGCCTGATTTTGCTCTTCGGGAGAAAATGTCATAAGAGATTGGATGATGAGTATCGAGAGGAAATCAAGGTAGGTTCACGCAAAATGACACCTCAAGGCAATCTCGTAATAGGTCAAGATCAACAATCGTGATACTGCGCGTGCCGAGCAAAGACATCCATGTGTCCGACCACGGGTGCTCTCGGTTTCGTCGCGGCACCATCGGTCATTAATCGACTCCATTACAAATCTTGCGTTGAAATGCAATTCCACGTGATTGAAGGTATTCCCGCACGAATAGGCATTACGTGCAAGGCAAAAGTGAGATACACGAAAGATAGTCACAAGGACACAAGGTAATAAGAAAAGGTCAACTACACCAATTTGTATCAACCTGCTGTCATAATATCATGGCGCGATTTGAATGTGGGTGCATTGCTTTGACAAGGATATGTATAAGCAAACATTCAAGGGAGGTCTTATGACAAAGATGTTGTCTTGGCTTAGACGAAATAACGGGTTATGATTAATAATTACAATACCTGCGTAACCCCCTAGTAATCCATCTAGGTGCGTCCACCAAAATGGTCTAGGTTCTTGTCGCGGCACGGTAACTTATTAACCGAGACAATATTGCCATGATTATGACAAATAGAATAATTCGCCAGATAATCGAATTATATACGATATCTTGTACAACTAAGCTCGGTGCACAAGACAAGGTGAAGGAATTACCGAGAATTTTAAAATTGAGGATAGCAAGGAATATTTTTGAACGACATAGCATGTGCTACATACTATTGTCACGTCGTTCCCAAGTGATGATTCATAACAATATTCACTTAACAATTTGTCTAGGCATGTGACAACAAGAAACCAATGTCAACATATCATTATAGACCGAGAGGAATAGAAGTGAATTTACATGGACAAGGATGGAATACAAATTTGATCAACGACTGAATTTTGATGCCCAAAATACATGACACATAAAACTCGTTCTTGCAGGCTACATAGGACCAATACATCACCAAAACACACTAAGTGATTCATACTCACTAACCCACAAACCATTGTACCGCCTGCTTAGGAGTACATATCATTGCAATAGGTTTGCTCAAAGGAAGACATAACATTCCTACTAGAGACTTCTCATCAGGCTTACTCCTCATGGTCATGGTCCATGTTCTCAACACCTTCTGCATTTCTAGTAGGAGCACTATCAATGTTGGGCACTACCTGAGGTCCTTCCTCATCAACACCAAGAGGATGGTGGTGAAACTGGTTGTAGACCCATTGTAGTTCTCCTTGCAAAGCACCATTGATGACCTCTAACGCAATCACCTGCTCCCTCAGACGGTATTCCTCATTCCAAGCCTCATTTCGTTGTTGCTCAACTATACCAAAGGCTTGTTGCCACTGACCAATTAGGGCAAGCAACTCCAGAAACTGACTTTGTGCCACAAAGGTCTCAAGAACAGCAACATTTTCTCTCTGGATGGCCTGATCTTTGGATAGTGTCATCTGCTCAAGCAATGTGGTCACCCTTTCAACTTCTTCTTCATATTCTTTCTTCATCTCTCGCTTAAATGAGGTGACGTAGATGAACTCACGATTAAGAGATTCCAATGCATTCTCCAGGCAGGAGTAACTCTTCATCATAGCAAACATTACGCTGCTAGCAGGACCATTGCTGTTCTCCGCCTCATCTTTACCACCGACAAGTGCAGTTTCACTAAGCTGACGCCACACAACATGGTATGGGTCACCCTTAGGAAACACACCTGCAGTGGCACGAGCAACCACTTCTGGGCATCTTTTGAGCAAATCCCGTAGTGCCTTGTATGCAACCACATTTGCACCTTCCTGAGGATTCCTACCTCGAGCAATGAACCGACGTCCACACCAAAGTGACGCTCCTTCACTCTTGGCGGGAATTACCACTTCAACCGGAATCAAACTCAAGCACTGACTCTCCAGCTCCTTACTCCACTGATAGCGAGGTTTTTTACTCGTGGGATAGCCCACTGAGTGAAGAATTCGCCATAACAAGGAATGCATTCCATATTCTTTTAGAAACTTTTTGGCACCACGTGGCTCACGGGTGGCAAGCTGCTGATGCGAAACTTTTCCCTTGGTTGCCTTGGATTTGATGCGCTTCATTCTAGCCATCTGTCCAACCGAATCACAACTCCATGAGGAGGAGATTAAGTTGGTGACTTTTATCGAAAGAGAGAATCATTCTTTTATAAGGGAAGAAATAATGCAGTTGCCATGAAATGATTATGTGCCATGATGCATGCACATTCCGTACGTCCTCCCAAATCTAGAAATTAATAAATTCTAGCGTTTTAGACGGTGGCATACCAACGTGCTCTCATATAGCGTAAACTAGTCGGGCTACACGATCTTGCGCAATTAGTGTACCTGCAGAAAATTCATTTCAGCCCAATATCCCAATGAATGCAAGCGACATAAAAATCCACGCACCTTCCGAACAAGGTGAAATCTCCGATTACTTGCACCCATTCCCGAGTGCATACTACCCAACAAGTCATCAGAAGACGACACCCTCACATGGGGTACCTTCTTATAAACATGTGTGAACATGTATATAATCCAGCACCAATAAGCACTCCTCTAGATCGGCATTGCGTCCGATCATGCTCTCACAGCTCACACTTACCTTAGCGGCGAACCAATCTTACCTTGGCGTAGGGGCAAGTTGATCCGTACCTAACCATTCAAGTGAATGGCCCTCATACATATCCGTCGTGTATGAGCACAACAAAAAGAAAATATGATGCAGTAATCCCCCAAGTTAGTACTGATATAAGCCACCTGAAGTCCTTAATTGGGCATAAAGGATATGACTGGTCCAAGACACATATATAAGTTTTGAAAACCACACACTTTTGAAAAGCCTATATACGATATTAAGTGGCTATAAGTTCGTAATTACTGTTTATAAAACAAATTCTTTTTGTTTTAAATATACTTATGAACAAGAATACGTTGAACCCGCTCCGATGCCACTTAATGTAGAACCGACCAATTAATATAAACATAATGTACTAATAATGTCGCCTAAGCAACTTAATTAGCACATGACGCTTATATCAACCCGGTAGTCCGTGAAACCACAAAGGATTTCAAACTTTCCACAATACAGCCCAGACCGAATTAAGATCAACGTACCACCGTTCATAGTAATACATAAGTTCACAATTAATTTGAATACATCAGAGTTATGAAATAGTTATTACAAGACCAAGTTCAAAAAACCAAATTGCGGAAGCAAAATAAAGTGTTGTTTTACAAACGCACACTTAGTTAAAACATAGTGCCTGGTCCATCATCAAATCCGGCAAAAGCATGGAGGGATAAGATATAAGAGATGACCTTGCCCAAGGTCTAATCCTCCCGTAGTGGGATACGGGTCCATCTTATTGCCACAAAGAAAGGTCTTATGATCCGCAACAAGTGGGAATAAAACCCCGAGTACAAGAAGGTACTCACTAGACTTACCCATCATAAACCAAAAATAAAGTGACACCAAGGAGTATGCATGGCTTTATAAGTGGGGTAGCTGACTCATTTAACTTTGCAATAAAAGGTGAGCTTATTAAATAGTCATTTAGTGATAAAGGACTCTCTAACTTATCATCTTTTAAGTTGGATCCTGTCACCACTACATTAGCTCCTGTACTACTCCAACTCCAGGGTATGAGCAAACAACACTATATAATCCTTCAGGTTGAGCATACCAGCATCAACAACGTAGAACCATAACCATCTTACATTGGACACAGATTGGCGACAGTGCCGCTGCTCGGTCAAGTGTTCACTGTCCAGGAACGATGGCGATTATAATCGATTGCAAACCAGCTGGTGGGTATTCCTCACACAAACCACACGTCTCCCGTCGGAGTCGATTAGGTCACCTTGGTCTATTTGGGTGGAGTCGCGGACTTCAGCAAATACGATTGCACCAGGGCATGCCCGGCTACCAGGTACCTCCGGTGCGACCGGCCACTGGGATTAATACCGCGCCCGTGAGCAATACACTCAACTCGCTGAAATTCGGCCCAAACATCCTCAAGGCTTCGCGGTCGGATGATCGCATCCTTCCAAACTATCTCGTGAGGCATTGTTCAACATGATCCGAGGACGTACAAAGTCATATTTCCTTAAGTGACATAGACGGAGTTTCCATGGTCTAACACACCACAAACCCCGACCAGTCGTGATTTAACATGGCCACATGGTTATGTTCTCTAAACCAACTTCCTTTTCCTCAACCATGGGGTGGTAACCACCTACCTCGCGGATGAGGGTCAATCACCCGTCTTCTACCGATCTAATTAAGCAGTGCTAAGCATATGAACAATCCTGAACTTAAAAAGGGTAAAGGTATTCAGGTGGATCAAGGTACTCATAATGCAGTAACGGTTCCAAGTAACGCCTATAAACTTAATGCATCATAAACAATAAAGGACGCAAAGTAAATCATTTTGCAAACCGTAGGAGAAATGCTCCGGGCTTGCCTTCCTAAAAGAGCAATGTTGAAGCTCCCAAAGACTTGATCACTCCACGTCCGGTTCCCCGGTTCTCGATCACTTCACGTGTTGAGGTTCCCCTTGGTGACTCCTCTTTTGGATCCTTGACCCACGTCACGTTCGCTTCTCCTAGCGATCCCGTATGATGCGGGTGCATGTATGAATACTAAGAATACACATGGTATGATAATGCGAATGCGTGCTTGCTTATTCTTTCTACAAGGTAGTCAACATCATCCAAGAACGTGTACCATAAGCACATGTCATCTACTAAGTTTTCTACTACAACAATGTAATCCTAGTACGACATCCCTTTCTACTATCACCAGCAAACAAGTCAGTAAAGCCAAAGAGACTACACTCAAAGCATAATCATCCTAACCAATTCATCATGATCTACTCGTCCTCGTATACTACTTAACCACCCATCATACCACTAATCACCTTGAACACTTGACAATAAGCCTAGCACACAACATCACTTATTCAAGCATCAATACTAGTCATAACCATATAACTAGCAGATCAGTAAATAAATCATAAATAAATAACCATAGGCCCTATGGATATGAAGGAAGACATTCTGGAAAGCTTATGAAATTATCCATCAAACATCTGAAGACAACACAAGCTGATTCCCAGGTTAACTACACCTAAAACCCAGAACATCAGATGACTCGGCAAAACAGCCACTAAAATAGCCCTGGTGACCATCTTGTCACACCCATAACTCCTAAACCATTCATGCAATGACCATGAAACTTTAACAGTAGATGGTCAAGCTAACACACTAACTATCAACTTTAGACAAGTCAACCAGAAACCCAATTTATAATTGGATTAGCCTAGCATCAATGGACTTAACCCCTAATTTGAACATCCAAGAGTTGAACAGGAGCACCATGATTGGCTACTCCTAAAATCCTACAAAAATGAGAGTACATAAAACATAACAAATCTAGCCTACCATCCAAATTTCACCCCATTTTGATCAGTATGCTATCCTACACAAAATTCACAAGTGGCATGGCAGAGGGTCACCTAAAAATACTTTGTACTACAAAGTTAACCAAACCATACATCTCATTGCACCAGAGGCTACATCATGATATATAATGAGCCCACAAAAAGTATCAACCCCATATCACACCTAAATAAATCATTTATGAATTATTTTCCACATGACCTTTCTAGCACACTTGAACTACAACTTCTAAATCTCACATAGAGAGCATACTTGATATCCTAACCATAGCAAAAGCATGACAAAATAAGATCATAGAAACAAGAATCACATTTTTCCGAGCACCCTATAATTACTTATGAATTTCCTAAAATTACCAACATTTCAATAATTATTTAATGCTACACAGAAAAGTATCTCAAACATGAAATCTCACATTTTCTAGGCATAGTTCATTCCATAACAAAAATACTGCAAGTTGAATCACTCAATTTGGACTTAAAATGGGCAACTTATGAATTTTGGAAGATTAACATGATTTTCTGGAAAATCAATTACGAAAATCATATAGGACAAGCACTTTTCAGAAAGGCCCCCGACTTCTCCCCAAATTAACCAGGCCCCTAATTATAACCGGCTGTGCCTGGCACATTTGCAATCCAACCCTTCACCTTTCTCAAATTCTAATCTCGTGGTCCTTGCGGTGGGGAACACAGACGAGGCCGTCGGCCTCGGTGTTTCCCGGTCGAGGAGGACTCGCCGGCGAGGGAGGAGGGGCGGCGGAGCACGAGGAGACCACGACGCACCCGTAGGTGGTCTCGGCTTCGCTCGCGGTGGCCCGTGGCGGCACCACCACGCGAGCCCGCGGCTCGGTGGCTGGCTGCTCCGATGGGCAGCGCTGCCGGCGGCGCGGATGGCGGGCGGATGCGCGCGCGGCACAGAGGAGGACTAGGCGGAGACGATGGCGCTATCAATTGTAAACATGGCGGGGCGCATCGGTGGCTAGGCGGCGGCGCTCCGAGCGGCGACCATGGCGGCTTGGTGCTGCGCTGCGAGGCTAGGGAAAAGGGAGGAGCGGGGCAGCGAGTGAGTGAGCAGATAGGACACTTGTAACACCCGGTTTTAAGAACAAAACCAGATATACACCATATGTGAGCTTTAAAAGTCAAATCTCACATATAGCCACAAATGAAAGGTAGTATCAGTAAACAATGCTTAATATATATAACGTGTTTAAAATAAAGGACATAACCTTAGATAACAATCAGCGGAAAGATGACTCTGATCCCCGGGTGTAGACTCCACTAGATCCAACTGACTGGTTGATCACAAGCCTAAACTTCTCCTGAGGTGTGGGGAATAGCAAGAGTGAGTTCATGACGAACTCAACAAGTATAGCAATAAGTGTAATCCCATGACCATATGATCAATGTAACATAAATAATGTAGAGCATAAAACGGTAAACAATGAACATGTTAACAATCAGAAGTCATCATCTATGTAAGGATTCCAAGGCCGCTCGTGTCCTTGAGCAAGGCTAGTATACCGTTTATTAAACTCGCGCAGGTGTACACTTTCACCACAAGTCGTGATTGCCCTTTTGCCCGAGGTGATCGGCCTCTTGACCCACTTCCAAGGTAGGTTGGCGGGGTCACTACGAAGCTTTTCACTAGTCGTTCTAATAAGTAGCAGGCCGCTAAGGTTTCGTATTGACCAAGTAGATATAGATGCTCTCCTCCGAGAGTGGCACACACATGACCGCAGCCCAAAGCACACATCACGGCGGGACAAGAGCTATACCTCACTTGGCACCCCCTCTTGCCCTTTCGGTAAGCTACTAACGAACTAGAACAGATCAAGATACTTGGGCTAAGACCGAGCCATGTAGTTCTCGTGGTTGTACCGTAAATCCCGGAGGTTCTCTTACGATAAATTCTTAAGTTGCTAAAAAGTCATCTTTAACGTTTGTTGCATAAACATTAATCAAGTTACATGATCATGATCATAGAAATCAAACTCAAGCTATACTTGCCTTCCGAGAGCTTGCCATCCAACTTTCCAACTCATCTCGTATCATCCGTGCATAGCTCCACTTCTAACGATAGCAACAACCATCACAAGCATCATAGACAAAACCTAGAAGCAATACACCATTCATTATTTATAAAACTAAACACAAAGGTTTTAAAATACATAGGGTTGTAACTATGATCGTTGAGTGCAAAAACAGATAAAACAAGAGACACAAAGTTTAAAATATATGCAAGATCAAAGGTAGAGGCTAGGAGATTTTGATAAATGATAGGAATGGAATAAACATGATTGATAGCATGGTTATAGCAGAATAAATCAGAGATGGATTTTGTGAGGTTGCTAGGTACTATATGAAGTATGTTGTTGTGAAAGGATATGGTGGTTTGACCAACGGTTAGCTGGGAAACGCGAATATGAAATGGGTGGCACGGCTGATTTCTGGACAGCAGGGGTAGCAACCATTACGGACTTGATATCTCTGCCATCGTGGCATGAAAGGTCACCAAAACTTGCAGAGCGATGTGCAAGGATGATATATATGCTGTGGTAAAAGGGTTTGATTATTTGACAAATGTTCAATTGGGAACTTCACTGAAATTCAGAGGTGCATCGTTGCTGAAACAGCAGAGACAGTAAGCACGGAAAAAAATGATCTCTCTTTCATCTTGTATTATATATAGCCATGATACTTTACAGAGACTTGTACAAATATATGATACATGTTTGAGTCAAAGGAATTGACAAACGGAGTCATGAATTGCCTGAAACATGCATGCCAACCGGCATCAGCACTGTTGCAAGACAGCAGAGGCCACAAGCACAAGAACTATTATATCTCTTTTGTCTTGGATCATTTTGCCAACCTGTTTTGCAGGGACATGTGCAACTTAGATAACTACATTGTGACTGAAGGGTTTGATGACTATAGGTCTAGATCAATGGGAACATGAATGCCAACCGGTTGTTGCGCAGCTGCAGGGCAGCAGGAACAGCGAGCACAAGAAGGAAGATATATCTTTGATCTTGGATCCTATGAACATGAGATTTCTCACAGGCATGTGCAGGTATATAGGTTATGTCCTAGCCAAAGGATTCAACACAGAATTCAAAGGAACAACGGGAACATTGTTGCCGTTGGCAGCAGTATTGCTGGACGTGAAATCAGCAGAGCGTATCGCTAGCAAACCTCGCCAAAACTCGATCAAACATAAATGATGATTCATGATTTACAACAGGGGACACTTATACATGATGGGGAGATGAGAGAGAGCCTCACATCATGGTTAGTAGCAGATGGAGATGAAGTTGATGCCAGCCCGGCATCGACGACGGTGACGATCGGGCCTGCAATCAACGGGGCTGCGTCAATTACACTTCAGTGATGATTCTACACCACATTAGAGATCCAGAGATGGATGAGAGTTGCAAGAGCAGCAAGACCAGAGAGGAAAATAGGGATGGGCGTCCTCACCACTCACTGTACAGCAGCGGTGACGACGGTGGCAGTGGCAAGATATACGGCGGCGGCGATTGACGGGGCTGCTGCGATTCTCTTCGGAGATGATCTGCGATGCACGAAGGAAATCAAGAGGGCTGTGTGAGCGGCAGAGGTGCCATGGAGGGACTGCAGCAGGGGAGGGTACGCAGCTTACCATGGAAAAAGTGTGGCATCCATGGGCTCGAAGATGATGACTGCAGTGGCAAACTGATTTGTGGTGGCATCGGGATTCTGTTTTGGTGGAGGAACAACAGATGGAGGTATGGTATGTGGAGGGGGTGACCATGGGAGATGGAGGAGGAAGGGGAGAAGATGGGGATGCTCCTTCTCTGCTGTTTGTGTACAGGAATAGAAGGGAGAGGGAGCCTTCGATCTGTGCGTGAGAGTGAGGGAGAGAGGAGAAGAGGAGGAGGCGCCATCTGATGGAGGAAGGGATGAGATGAGGAGCTGCTGTTTTTGTGGAGCAACATCGGGTGGAAGAGGAGGCGTGAGAGAGGGAGAGGGGCTGTCCAACTGCTGTGTGCGTGAGGGAAGGGGAGAGAAGAAGATATGTCTGAGTTTCTGCATGGAGGCTTGCCATTGAAGTGGAGTAAAAATTGGAGTAAAAACGGGTGCTATCAAGATGGAATCGAAGGGAGTTGGCTGGTGGTTTGTGCATGAGAAAATGAGAGGAGAGGAGCAGCGCATCTGTTCTGCAGGGAGAGAGGAACATGCATGGCTGTTTATGAGCCTTTCACTCCTACGGTTAGAGAGTAACCAAAGAGAATAAATGGAGGCTTGTAAAGGGAATTAAGGGAGGAACATTTATTACAATTTCTGCATGGGGGAAAAAGGAAGGAGGCGGCAGCATGAGGACAGGATGGCATCTAGAGAGGTCTCATGTCCATCTCCTTGTGCGTGATGGAGGGAGGGAGGACAATTGATGGATGGATCCCCGCTGCATGTATGCATTTAAAAATAGAAGAGAGAAGATGAAGAACGCCGGCCCTTTACTGATATGATTTAGGGAGGAGATTAAGATGGAATAATAAGCATTGAAGTTTGTTATTTTTGCATGAGGGAGAGAATGGATCAGCAGTCTTAACCCAAATTGAGATGAACTTTGATTAAAAGAAAATAATGACAAGATTGAATGATTTGCAAAAAGAGATAAAGGAAGAGAAAGATACAACATGGATTGTCTTGGATTTAAGTATGATCTCGGCAATGAGTTGATCATGATTTGAGAAATTTGATCAAGACTTGATTCATATTTAGGATTTTAGAGATTGCGAATGATATTTTGAAAGATGGTTTTGGGATTAAACTCCAAGCGTATCTTGAAAACTTTTAAATTCATTTTTCAAACATAAACGCTATGCAAAGGCATGAATGCAACAAACCACTAAATTGGTTTGCAAAAATTTTAGAAACTCACATTTTCAACTATCTTGAATATCAACAACTGAACTAAAGTTGGGAATTTTAGAAAAATACTAAAATCATTTAATGTTGTTTAATGTTTTCTAAGTCACATCCCAAAATAGAAATTTTGGGGTGTGACAACGCTTATAAGGACGACCCAGCGCTCTCCAATTTGGCCCGGAGGGCGGTCACGGGCGGGCGGTGCCTGACGGCGGCAAATGGCGCGGCGCCAGTGTCGCAGTGGTCCAGCGAACAGGGCAGGGCGAGCAGGCGAGGACGGCGCGCTCGAGTGCTCGTCCGCGTGCTCGATGGCGACGTCGCGAAGCGCTTGGCGCACTTGTTTGTCGGGGCGCGGCATGTGGCAGCGGCGACGGCACATTGGGCGGCAGCGGCAGGGCTAGACGAGGCGGTAGGCACGCAGCAAGGCGGCAGGGGTAGGCGAGGGGACAGGGCTAGGCGGTGCTCGACGCAGGCGGACTCAGCAGGGCGGCAGCGGGTGGCAGCGACGGTGTGCTGCCGTTCTGCTCGCGAGGCAGAGGGGAGAGAAGCAGGGGGGGATGATGACAGGTGGGGCCCAGGGTGGGTCTCTGCCATCGTCCTGACGTCTCCGCCACCGCCCAGGGTGTCTCCGCCTCGGGACCGGAGGCCCGCGCCTCTGGCCCAATGTCTCCGCCGGAGGTCGGAGGTCGGAGGTCTCCGCCTCTAGCCTGGTACCTCCGCTCGGAGGCCTGAGGTTTCACTGCCGGCCTGGTGTCTCCGCCTGGCGACCGGAGACCTTCCAAGGCGCGAGTCGGCATGGCCTCCGGCGGCGAGTATCTGGTCTCCGATCGAACCCTGCACAACAAGTTAAGACACGTGCAGCAAATAAGGTAAATGGGGGTCAGTTGCCCGTAAGCACATGCCATGTCTCCGCTGCTGAGATGCCTTTCCCAACACTGAGCTCATCTCCAGAAGGAGCGGTGAAGTGCACTCCGGCGCCTGCGCCGTCAATTTTAAGTGAGACATCAAAGTACATTTCCCAGTACTTGTGGTTAGACTCGTACCAAGGGGTGGTAAGGTCCGACCACTCGGCTAGGAAGTCGGCGAGAGCTTGTGACTTGATTGTGTTGCAGTTTCTAAATTTGATGGTATAGGCCATGACCTCGAGCACCCACTTGACAATTCGACCACTAGCATCCTTGTTGTACAGGACATCGCCAAGCGGGAAACTTGTGACGACAGTGATCTGCCGGGATTGGAAGTAGTGAAGGAGCTTCCGTTTGGTGATCAAGATAGCATATAGCAGTTTCTCGATATGGTGGTTGCGATGTTTGGAGTTGTTTAGCACCTCGCTTACATAGTAAACCCGGCGCTGAACTGACTAAACATGCCCAACGTCCATGTGCTCGACCAATAGTACCGTGCTGACCACCCTGTCGGTGGCTGTGATGTAGAGAAGCATCTCTTCACCATCGGTGGGCGCCATCAGTACCGGAGGGTTGGTTAGGTACGTCTTGAGTTCAGCGAAGGTGTTGTCTTCCTCGGTCGACCACTCAAATTTTTCCTTTGCTTTAAGCAATCAAAAAATGGTAATCCTTTTTGCCCGAGTCGTTATATAAAACGACTAAGGGCTGCCATGCACCCGGTCAATTTTTGGATGTCTTTGACGCATTGAGGGGGCTGCATTTTAAGTACAGCTTGTACTTTTTCAGGGTTTGGGCGTATACCGTCCTGGCTTACGACGTTGCCGAGCAGTATGCCTGAGGGCACACCGAAGATGCATTTGGTGGGGTTGAGTTTCCACTGGAACATGTTCGAGGCGTCGAACGTCCGCTGAAGGTCGGCGACCAGGGAATCGGACTTGGCGATTTTTACCACAACATCGTCCACATACGCCTCGACCAGGCGGTCTCTTATCTCGTCTTTTAGGCAATTCTGGATTGCGAGCTGGTACGTTGCCCCGGCGTTTTTAAGGCCAAAGGACATGGTTTTGTAGCAATAGGCGCCGAAAGGGGTGATAAAGGAGGTTTTCTCCTGGTCGGCGACGGCGAGGGATATCTGGTGGTAGCCGGAGTAGCAATCTAGGAAAGAAAGCAATTCGCAACCCGCGGTGGAGTCGACGACTTGGTCGATTCATGGTAGAGTGAAGGGGTCTTTAGGGCAGCATCTGTTGAGACCGGTGTAATCAACGCACATTCTCCATTATTTGTTTTTCTTGCGTACAAGAACCGGATTGGCTAGCCAATCGGGATGATACACCACTTTTATAAAGCCTACGGCTAAGAGTTTTGCTACTTCTACCCTAATCACCTCCCTCTTGTCGTTCGCGAACTGTCGGAGCTTCTGCTTGACCAGCTTGGCAGTTTCGGAGACATTCAGGAAGTGCTCGGCCCGTTCCCTGGGAACACCCGGCATGTCTGCTGGTTTCCATGCAAACACGCTGATGTGATCCCGAAGGAACTAGACGAGTGCGCTTTCCTATTTGCTGGAGAGGTTGGCCCCGATCAGGGCTGTTCTTGTCTTGTTGCCTGGGGCGAGCTCGATCTCTTTGTAGTCCCGGTTCTTCTTGGAGGAGCGCTTGGCCTCCTTAAGTGGTATCTGGAGGTCGGCCGGGGGGATGGCCTTGGCCTCTAACACCATATCCACCATGCGAGCTCGGAGGTCAGCGAGGTCGGTGGCGGCGAACGAAGCTGACTTGCAGTGGCACGCCATGAGGACGTTGCTGCGAAGGGAGAGAATGCCCTTCTCCGTGGGCATTTTGAGTACCATGTAGCCATAATGTGGGACCGCCATGAACTTAGCGATGCTGGGTCGGCCAAGGATCGCATGGTAGACACCCTCGAAGTCGGCGACGATGAAGTTGAGGTACTCGAAGCGAAAGTGCTGCTTGGTACCAAATTGGACCCGGAGGGTGGTTTGGCCGAGGGGCATAGAAGGCTTTCCTGGCATCACCCCCAAAACGGCGAGTCGTAGGGCTCTAGGTCCTCCATTTTGAGGCCGAGTTCTTTGTATGTCTGTAGGAACAATATGTTCAGGGCACTGCCTCCGTCGACCAGCACCTTCTCGAAGTGGAGGTGCTGGATGATGGGGTCAAGGACAAAGGGGAAGCGGCCGGAGTCTTCCCCTCATGCCCACATGTCTGCTCGACTAAAGGAGATGGGCTGCTCCAACCAGGAGGGTGCCTTGACGTTTGCGACGCGCTCCTGGTCGGCGCTGCTGAAGGCGATTATCGTACGCCGGAGTAGCTTTTTGTCCCTTTGGGATTCGGTGGCGACTTTGCCGCCGAAGATGACCGCGATGTTTCTTTCGGGTTCTTTGAACTCCTGGCGGCCGTCCCCATCGGAGTTATTGTCGTCCTTCTCCTGCTTGACATACTTGTCGGCATTGCGGTTGTCCTTCCGATTTTTGTTGCCTCCCCGCGGTCGCCGCGTGTTGGTTTTATTGAAGATGTTGGCGAAGCCCCAACATTGACTGAAGGTGTGGCCCTTGTTTGGGTGCCTTGGGCAGTCTTGCCTAAGGACATTGTCGTAGCCGTCATCGTACGGCTTGTCCTGGTTGTTGACGTTGTGGACGCGGTTTCCGCGGTTACGCTGGCCATCGTCTTGTCTGGTCCTTTTGCGTCCTTGACGGTCGTCCTCGCGGCTGCGGCTACGCCGCTCGTGGTGGCGAGAATCGCGTCAGTCGTCCTCGTGGCTGCGGCTGCGCCGCTCGTGGTGGCGAAAATCGCGTCGGTCGTCGCGGTTTCCGCGGTTTCGCGCGATGGTTGCGATCGCGGTCATCGTCGTCGTCGTGACGAAGATGGCGTCGTGAGGGGCCGTCGTCTTTACCTGAGCATAGGGCGTCGTCAACGCGCGTCCATTCGCCAGCAATCTTCAGGGCTTCGCCCATTGTTTTGGGTTGAGTTCGGAGGAGCTCGATCTTGCACTTCTCGTTGCGGGGTTGAGTGAGGCCTTTGATGAAGAGCTCGACGGCCTCTTGCTGTGAGATGTCCGCCACCGTCGTCCACATGTCATTGAAGCGGCGTATGTACTCGCACAGAGGTTCGTTGGGGTAGTCGTGGATCTAAGCCAGGGCGTACTTGGAGCCTGGCTAAAGACACGTGGCCTTGAAGTGGTCGGACAACATCTGGCGGAGTTGAGGCCAGCTGTGAATTGAGCCATCACACTGGCACATGAGCCTGTTGGTTGGGGAAGGCCCCAAGACAACCGGCAGGTAATTTGCCATCACGCTTTCGTTGCCGCCTGCTGCTCGGATTGTTGTTTCATACAGGAAGAGCCACTGGTCGGGATCTTTGCGACCGTCGTATGGCTGCACATCGCTGGCTTTGAAATTTCGTGGCCAGTGCACTTCCCTGAGCTGCTCGGAGTAAGGTTTGGGGCCGGGGATCTCAAAATGGCCCCCATCATCACGCCGCTCATCATCGTAGCGGCGGTCCCTACGGCGGTACTGGTCGGCGTCGTCGTCACGATGGTCTCGGCGGTCACGGTGATCCCGCCGGCGGCGTGGCGGGTCGTCGCGACGACGTCGGTGTGGTGATCGCCGCCGGCGGTCGCGGTTTATAGAGCGGACGTCGCGGCTGGAGGAGTCGGAGCTGGAACCTGTGGAGTGATCTGAAGAGCGAGCTGGTCGGTTCCTTGGGTCGTGATTTGCAGATCCTTCTCGGAGATCCGAACGGCGACTGCGTTGAGCAGACACTGCTGGAACCTCGGTAGGTATTTCATCTCGGCGCATGCGGTTGACCTGCCCTTCGGCTGCCATCAAGTGGTCGATGATTTCCTGGACCGCGGGGGTGTAGGGTAGTGCCTCCAACTTGCTTTTGGCCACTGCGATGTTGGCCGTCGGGGTTTTATGAACCCGGCGCTCACCGACCAGATCGAACTCATCAGCCAGATTGCGGTTAACATGGGGATCTCGATCAGCCCTTTGTTGCTCATCTTGTAGTTCTTGCTCGCGTCGAGTAGCACGCCGCGCGTTGCGTGCGATGCGTTCGCGACGGTGGTCGGGGGTCTCGTTCTCGACGGTGCGTTCGTCGTTGCTGACCATGAACACTGTGTTCTCAAAACCAGGGGGGATCTCGGGGTGATCGTCCTCTGGATCTGGCGCAGGGGCCGATCGGAGGATCTCTTCGTCTGGAGTGTTGTTGTCAGCAACCTGGTCGACCTCCATCGCCATTGGCGAGACTTGTGTTGTCATGGAGCTCGGCGTCTCTATGGGAGCGGGGTGAGTGTAGCCGATTGCATCTAGGAGTTGCCCAGGAGATCCCGCTTCGAGTGCCGCCTGAATGGCGGAGGGGAGCGGTGGAAAGCTAGATTCATCCGTGCCAGACGGCTGCACTGCGGCGGCCGGCACGTCCCCTGAAGTGATCATGTTGACGAAGTGGGGCGGGATTGGTTGTTGTTGTACACGGCCAGGGCGCTGAGGGACTAACGGAGGGAAGAGCTCCTTGTAGGATGCGGTGGCGTTCTTGAGCCCAAATGCAAAAGCACTGCCCTGGCTGTCATCCAGTAGAGGGTGTGGCGGGCGGGTATGCGAGGGCTTCGGGCGATTCGACCTGGCTAGATCTGAATCTGACCGGGGTCCTTGCGTGTTGCAGCGCCTCTGCCGCTGTACGGGGGTGAAACCATCATCGACTCGGAGGTTGGCGAGTTGTTTAAGCGCGGATTCCGTGAGGGCGAGGGTTTCCGCCAATCCTTCTCCATGGCGATCGATCATCTCAATCAGATCCGAGTTGTCGACCCGGCGCCCTTGATAGCGCGGGATCGGTGGGCGAATCGACGGCCTCAGCAGCTTCTCGGCGAGGTCGATGCCTCGTTTTTCTGGCAGAGTCATGGCCTGAATGTCGAGTGCGGTTGCCTCGGCAACCGACGGCATCTGCCGCGTCACAGGAGCCGAAAGAGCCGAAGGTGATCGGAGCGATGTCTTCAAGGTCCATGGAGGCAGGGAATGAAACCATCTTGTTCATCTTGAGATCTATGCGCACAGCTGTTGACGGTCGTTAACTCATAAAATTAACCATCAACTTAGCATGCAAAAGGACCTATTCATAAATACTTGATAGATATAGGGTTACCACCGACGGGAATTCCACGAGTTTTGGTGAATATCTATTTCTCGCGGGTGACAACAAAACTACCCTAGATGGTCCACATGTCGGGTTTACATAGAGAGAAAGACCGAACGGGTGAAAAAGTATATATAATCTAGAAGACTCCAGAAGGCAACACCTGAAACCTGGGGCCCACCTGGCAGAGGCCAGGGTCGGCCGCCCAGGGAGGGGAGTCGGCCGACTCCCCATCTCCACCAATCAGGTGGAGTCTCGCGGATCCTGCCTCCACCGACTTTGAAGATCAATAATTATCGTCCATTTAGGTCGGTTTAATCCAAGGGCTGTGGTTAATCCTATGGGGCTATATAAGCAGAACCCCTGGCCCCTGGGTGAAACCCTAATTCATTCTCCTATTCATTCAAGACTTCAATCCAGAGAGAGAGAGAGTTAGATAGAGAAGGGTCCCTCGAATGGATCTATCTCTATAGGGTATTAGTATCAAGAGAGATTGAGAGAGTATAGAGTGGAGGTAGATTTGGAGGAAGCCCGGCTTTGTCGGTGTCTCCTCTCCAGTGTATCTGCGGGATCAAGTCTCCTAACCCGAGGCTTGGTTTTGAATCATTCGGCAATTCAACTTCTAATACTAGTAAGTTCGTTGTTATTATTGTTCTTTGGTTTACAAGTTTACTTTATTCGCCGCGTTGGGAATAGAGTAATCGTTCTATAGCATAAGCGTGGTGCTTAGGCTAGGTTCACTTGTAGATGCTCCCTATTCGGCGGAACCGTGGTAGTAGTGAGGGCGGTGACAATCCCTTTATTACCTTTGTAATCCACTTCCCGTTGGTAGGTAAGGTAGGTCCTTTGTGCCCGGTTTAGCATCCTCTGTGGTGTCTATTCCTCGGGTACCCCCTTAGAACAAGTAGTCTCAAAGCTTGCCATAGGTTGGAAGAAGACTGACGAAGGAGTTCTCTCTATATCGCTTAATTCTCACTTGACTAGCACCCGGGGTAGTAGTAAAGATTGGGTTAGTCTATTGCACGTTTTCTCTTAGCGGATAAAAAACAAATACGATACTCGGGACTTATCTCCGGGTGAAGTGCTCACCGATATCCGTGCGCTTGCGGATTATTTCTCTTTGATTCTTTCGTGTGCGTATCTAGTGTCAACAAGCATTTCGCCGCCAGAGTATTTCACCGATATCCAGGATATTTTTCCGAATGATAAAAATACACTAAATAGGTTGCGAAAAACCCTGGCAGGGGGGTCCACCTGCCAGAGTCGGCCGCCCCATAGGGGGAGTCGGCCGACCCATGGACTCCCCCATTCGCCGCCAGCTTTTGCATTCGTGATCCTTCCATACTCTTCCTTCGGGAATTTTTGCCGATTAGGGTTTTGAGATCACGTTGACACGTTATTCCTTCGGAGGTTCCCTTTAGATGCCCTTTAGATGCCTCTCCATCCCCCCTATATAAAGAAGCCCGGCCTCGAGGCCAACCTCATTCCATCTAAAGCCTCCTCCTCCTAGCATCAAGCTTGCTACGCGGCAATGATGAAGCCAGAGCCAGAAAATTTAGATAGGAGATTGATCCGCTTCGGATTTGATCTCAACACCATCCCAAAGGAGGAGCCCAAGTCCAAGGCCATCGTTCTTGCTGAGCCAAAACCCCTAGCCTCTATTCCTCCAAAACCTCAAGCTTACGACCATAGCTACTTCGCTCAACCAGTCATCACCGCACCCAAGACTTTGCTCCTAGATGGACCTCCACCAAAGGGTCCTATTGTGAAGCTCCTGAACGCACCAAGATCCTCCCTCCTAAGCACAATGAGATGCTTATGGGAGTGAAGACCAACAAGCAAGGGGAGATCGTGCTAAGTATAGCACCGGAGAGCGCTCGTATTTCGAGGGAGTCCGTGCTCACCCGAGCAAAGTGAAGTTCGTCCCACCAAAAGAAGCCCCAAAAGCGCTCTCGCCGCCTCGGGAAGCTCCAAGGAAGCGTCGCAAGACCGTTGCGACTTAGAGACGGAGCTAGAAACTCGTAGCGACATTATTACATCTCTCGCAAAACGCCGAGCGTGTCCGGAAGCGAGCATTGTCACTCTCATAGATAGACTTCGTGCGTTAGAGAAGAGGACGGATAAGTTAGAAAGAAGTTAGACGCTCTAGAGAAGCGAGTTGATTAGATGAGATTTGTCTTAGCATCGAGAAAGGCCTAGTGTGCTTAGATTAAAAGTTTTAGTTTGCAAGAGTGCTTAGTTAAAGTTTAGTTCGATCTTAGTTCCTTTCAATACTTGTAATCCAGGCCTTAATGAAGATGAAATAAAGTTTTCTAATTATATTTATTATTGCATATGTGTTACCTCTTTTGTCTCCACCTTGTTGTGAATGAAGATAACAGGAATCTAGTGTGGGGGAGGCAACCGACGATGAAACTAATGGATATCAGCGAACCAGCAAAAATATTTGAGAACATACGACATAAAGATCACGCACGATAAAGCGGACCCTGAGGGGCCACCTGCCAGAGTTGGCCGCCCCATACATAGGGTCGGCCGCCCATGGGCTGGGCCCAGTTGGCTCCAGCTTTCGTCCACGATCAGGTTTGCTTCCCTACGTTCCAAAATTTTATACCGATCACGTTTTTCCGATTCGTTTGGGGAACACTTTGAACTAAATTACTTGCTATATTTATTGAGAAGGTAGATTATTTTAATCATGACCCCAAGATAGACTCACACCATGATAATTCCCGGAATCCCCTTCTTCTTTGGGAACATGATTTTATAGGGACCCCATTTTACTTAAGTTGTTGAGGATAGTGATATAGCATGGACCATGAGAACCTGATTTCTTTATATCTAGTTGCTTGGAGAATTTCTTTTCGAAAATCTTAAAATGTTAGCTATACTTCTCCTCTTCCGTGGTTATAAATGAGTGTGCTACATGATGGAGAAGGGTAAGCTAAGTTTTTCTTTGCAAAAATGTTATAAAAACTCCGAGTGACAGTTGATAGAAGATGGATCTCTACTTCGCTGCATTCCATCCTTCAACTCCCCAAAGTTCAATGGTAGACACTTTGAATCCCGATGATGGTATGATCGGGGATAATCTAGTGTTGATGTCTTGGTTTGAGGCTATGCTTAAAATAATCCATCCTTTTCCTCGAGACGAGTAAAAGATAAGTGTGGGGGAGTTTGTTGACGGTCCCTGGGTGAAACCCTAATTCATTCTCCTATTCATTCAAGACTTCAATCCAGAGAGAGAGAGTTAGATAGAGAAGGGTCCCTCGAATGGATCTATCTCTATAGGGTATTAGTATCAAGAGAGATTGAGAGAGTATAGAGTGGAGGTAGATTTGGAGGAAGCCCGGCCTATCGGTGTCTCCTCTCCACGATTGTATCTGCGGGATCAAGTCTCCTAACCCGAGGCTTGGTTTCGAATCATTCGGCAATTCAACTTCTAATACTAGTAAGTTCGTTGTTATTATTGTTCTTTGGTTTACAAGTTTACTTTATTCGCTTCGCGTTGGGAATAGAGTAATCGTTCTTTAGCATAAGCGTGGTGCTTAGGCTAGGTTCACTTGTAGATGCTCCCTATTCGGCCGAAATCGTGGTAGTAGTGAGGGAAGTGACAATCCCTTTATTACCTTTGTAATCCACTTCCCGTTGGTAGGTAAGGTAGGTCCTTTGTGCCCGGTTTAGCATCCTCTGTGGTGTCTATTCCTCGGTACCCCCATAGAACGGTAGTCTCAAAGCTTGCCATAGGTTGGAAGAAGACTGACGAAGGAGTTCTCTCTATATCGCTTAATTCTCACTTGACTAGCAGCCCAGGGGTAGTAGTAAAGATCGGGTTAGTCTATTGCACGTTTTCTCTTAGCGGATAAAAACAAATACGATACTCAGGACTTATCTCACGGGTGAAGTGCTTACCGATATCCGTGCGCTTGCGGATTATTTCTCTTTGATTCTTCCGTGTGCGTATCTAGTGTCAACAACAGCCCCTACCTGGCGCACCACTGTCGACGGAATATCGGCGGCAGTCTACCTAGGGTATACCTAAGGTAGTAGATTGATCGGTAAGGCACGCTAGATGACGAGCAAGATGTGATCAAGAACACGAGACGTTGTGTTTATACATGTTCGGGCCACGAATTGTGTAATACCCTACGTCCTGTGCTCTTGATTGAGTATGTATATTGGTATGCCAGACCAGTTTTGGGAGGGTGTCCTGCTCGCCTTATATAGTGGGGGAGCAGGATTACAAGCCCGATATCTCGGGATGTGAATTTACATACAAGGTAACAACATCGATATAATCTTGTTGGGGGATAGCCGAAGCCTAGGCACCTGGCGCTGGCCGAAAGGCCCCAGGTGTTTCGGCATGCGCCCTGGCGATTCGTCTCGTACGCATGAGATTCGGCGTGTGCCCCTAATACTCTGCCGAACTCGGCGAAAGCCTCATTCGGCGCGTCGCCAGGACAACGGCGGGCGCGCGCCCGGGACGGGTTCGGCGGTGGCGCCGAATCCACCCGCCGGAACACCTTCTTTCGAGCTCCTTACCACTTGTTTTAGCTGCGTGCAGATGGATAGCTGGTCCATGACCCCCAAAGGAGCTGCGCTAGGGAAAGCGGCGTGAGCGCCTGATGACATGTGGGGCTTTGGCGGTCGGCCACCCAGGAGACAAAGCTTAGTGCTACAAGCTTGACTGTATAGCCCTTGGCCAGTTGTTGCATGGGGCCTTAGGGGGCAAACCCTAAGGGCAAAATCGTCTTGTAAACGCCTACGGGCGACTATAAATATGCCCGGAAGGCAACTGTGTAAAGGGACTGATTTCTTGAGCAATACATTGGCTTTCTACCATCTTGTGTTATTCGAGTGTCTTTCATCATATTCACTATTCAGGGTTCTAGGCTTTCGGCCTAGAACAACATTGGCGCCCACCGTGGTTGTTGCTCGCAACGGCCATGGCACCGAAGGGAAAGGGTAAGCCCGGTCCTACCAGAGAGGCTTCCGCGTCTGCGGTAGTGCCGGATGCCGGATTCCAGCTACAGCCGGCAGGAGGTGCTTCGGCATCAGCGGTGAATGCAGCGCCCACAGGTACCGAAGCACCAGTCTTGCAACTAGCAGATCCGCCGGATCCCGAGGCGGGAGGCGGTGTCCATGATGCGGAAGTCAAAGACGAGGAAGAGGAGGAACCGCCGGTGGTTGAGGATACCGAAAACGCGAAGCTCCTCAGGGTCCTTGAGGAGCGATCGTCCAAGGTAGCAGAGCTCACAGCGAAGCGAAATCGCCTGGCCAGCATCGCCGCCGCAAGGAAGCGGGCATCGTCCACCCAGGCCGCTATCGATCAGGTAGCAGAAGAGGAAGCAAGGCTGCTGCACGAAATTCAAAGCCTGCAGGAGAGCGGTTCCACCCCACCGAGGTACTCCAAGGATGTAGTTTTCATCGGGGAAAAGCGCAGCGGCAGCACCGTCGAAGCTATAGACATGACATCTCCCTTGTCCATAGCGATACAGTGTCACCCTTGGCCCATCGGCTACAAACCAAAGATACCTCGGTACAATGGCGGTCTAACCCGAGGAAGTTCATTTCAAGCTATGAAGCTTCGGTCCATTCGCGGAGGGAACGATGCTATTCTCGCCAAGTCCCTAATCATGGCGGTCGATGATGTCGCGCATGATTGGTATATGTCTCTGAAGCCATTGTCCATCACTTCGTGGCAGCAGGCAAAGGCCGAGCTGTTAACCGCCTTCCAGGGTTTCCAGACCGACAAGCAAACGACCTTGGATCTGATGAACCTGTACCAGCTGGATGATGAACTGCTATCCAAATACCTGGAGAGAATCATTCAGCTAAAGGCACAGCTGCCGAATGTGTTGGATGACATCGTAATTGCGGCCGCAATAAAGGGCCTAAAAATCAGCCCGTGCGCCGAAGCTCTGTCTGGGGAACCCCCAACAACCATCAAGCAACTCTTCGACCAAATGCGAAAGTTCGCCAGATCAGAGGACGACTTGAACAAAAGAAAGGCTGCGCGTCACAGTTTCAAGCAAACCACGCCGAAAAGCACAGCGCAGGCCCCGCCAAAGGCCAGTCAGCAGAGCAGTCCGGTTCATAATGTACAGCAGGATTCGGATGCACAACCTAATGATACAGCGCAGCCAGGGCCTCAGCAAGGCAGGGGCTCTGGAGGTCAGAACCGCGGAGGTCGCGGAGGAGGCGGCGGAGGCCGTGGCAAAGGGCGTAGAAAGGGTAACCGAACCCCCTACTGCGCGGTGTGTGGAGAAGACAAAGGCCACTTCACCAGAGATTGCAAGTACACCCAGCTCGCGAAGCAGCAGCGGGAGAAAGACGAATCTGCAAATTCAGCCGAAGCACCGAAGCATGTATATCACACAGCTCCGGCTCCGGCACATCACCAGCCAGCATTTCAGGCATATCAATCTCCGTACACTTGGTATCACCCGAATTACATACGGTTTCAAAGAAGCCCAAGCGGAGAACCGACAAAAGGGCCGCCCGGCGGCCACCGGCCGTCGGCCCCTCCGGAGAGTCAAGCCCAATAGCAGCAGGCGCTGCCAGCACCAGAAAGCTCAAGGGAGCTGCAGGTGGTTAATTCGGTGGCCCCGGTGAATATAATGCCGTCCAACGGTCATATCTACGCCATCACTGGAGGAACTAACCTAGAGCACGAAAACAAAAAGGCTCGCCGAGACTACGTCAGAAGGGTGCACTCGGTTTTGGTCAAGTGCCCAGTAGCCAGGCCTGCATGGGAAAATGAGCCCATTTCTTTCAGTGAGCAAGACATCCAGGTCCGGGATTACCCGCATTTTGACGCATTCGTCGCCACTGCCTATGTCGCCGGATATACGCTGCACAATATACTCATTGACAACGGCAGTTCCGCTGATATTCTATTCACCAAGGCCTTTGACGGAATGAAGCTCAACAGAAAAGATCTAGAGCCTGTCGGTAACGCCCTATTCGGATTCGACGGTCAAAGAATCGACGCCATCGGCAAGAAAACCCTCACTGTAGCCTTCAACAAAGGTCAGAAGGTCAGGGCGGAAGAGATCACGTTCGACGTGGTCGACATACCATATCCTTACACGGCCATATTCGGCCGCGGCATCATCAACAAATTTGACATCGTCATCAACCAGGGGTACCTATGCATGAAAATGCCTTCCCCGGGCGGAATCATCGCAGTACATGGTGATCAGATAGCCGCCAGGAACATCGACAGCAAACCCATCCCAGGGTACAGCGCGGTTCACGAAGTCAAAGAGACTGTGCCCGATGAAGACCATGAGTTTCAGCATCATCAGAGAAAAGAACCGAGGGCAGCACCGTGTGAAGACACAGTTCAGCTGCCACTCAGCTCCGGCAGACCCGACGAATGTGTACACATCGGCTCCAGCCTAAACGCCGAAGAGAGGGCCGAATTACTGAAGTTCTTGTCCGAGAACCGGGATGTGTTTGCATGGTCGGCAAGGGATCTGCAGGGGGTGAACCGTGAATTAGCGCAGCACAGCCTGAACGTTGACAAGCAAGCAAGGCCAAGGAAGCAGAAGCTAAGGAAAATGTCAGACGAGAGAGCGGCGGCAGCCGAAGCAGAAGTGCAGAGGCTGTTGGACGCCGGAGTCATCCGAAAGGTACATTACCCGGAATGGCTGGCCAACGTGGTACCGGTAAAGAAAAAGAGTGGGAAATGGCGCATGTGCGTAGATTTCACGGATGTCAACAAGCACTGCCCCAAGGACCCGTACCCATTGCCACGCATCGACAAGTTGGTAGACATTGCGGCCGGGTGCGAAATGATGAGTCTCCTAGACCGTTTTTTTTTTAGGTATCACCAAATATGGATGAACCCGGAAGACGAAGAAAAGACAAGTTTCATCACGCCCGCTGGAACGTTCTGCTACCGCCGAATGCCTGAAGGACTTCGAAACGCTGGGCCTACATTCTCCCGCATGACAGATGAAGCCTTTCGGGAGCAGAAAAAGAAAAACAATATGGTGGCCTACGTAGACGACCTAGTCGTCAAAAGTGATGAAAAGCAGACGCACATAGCGGACCTCAAAGAAACATTCGCCAGCCTTCGCGACAGCGGATTGAAGCTCAACCCGGAGAAATGCATATTCGGCATACGTAAGGGAAAGCTGCTAGGGTGTCTGGTATCGGCAAGAGGAATCGAAGCCAATCCTGAAAAGATCACAGCCATCATGAACATGAAGCCGCCAGCAAACAAGAAAGATATGCAGAAGCTCACGGGTCACATCGCTGCCCTGAGCCATTTTATCTCCAGTCGGCCGAAAGAGGGTTGCCCTTCTTCGGGGTTACGGGGAAGCGACGCATTCGGCCGGGCGCCGAACAGCAAAGCGTTTGAGGACCTAAAGGCGTACTTGACCCGATCACCACACTTTCAAAGCCGGAGCCGAATGCCACGCTCATTACGTACCTGCAAAGATCACCGGCCGCGGTCGGCGCGGTGCTCGTCCGGGAAAGGGAGCATGAGGGGAAGATGCATCAGTTCCCAATATATTTCATTTCCGAAGCACTGGCTGGGGCAAAGCTCAACTATTCTGAGCTAGAGAAAATTGCCTACACTGTCGTCATGGCATCAAGGAAGCTGAAACACTACTTTTAGGCCCATGTCATTCGGGTCCTGTCCGCGCAGCCCTTGGAGGCCCTGTTTCGGAACGCCGAAGCAGTGGGCCGGATCGGGAAATGGGCCGCCGAGCTGAACCAATATGCAATTCAATTCGGGCACAGGGCCGCTATCAAATCACAGGTTCTCGCAGACTTCATCGCAGACTGGACCCCAAGTGGGGACGATCCCACCAGGGAATTCTCCGAACCCGAATGGACCGCGCACAGCGATGGCTCCTGGTGCAGTGCTGGCGCGGGCATTTCGGCAATCTTAACACCGCCTTCGGGCCCGGCCATTCGCTACGCAGCGCGCTTGCAGTTCCTATCCACCAACAATTCGGTGGAGTACGAGGCAGTTCTACTGGCACTGAGAAAGCTGAGGGCCCTGGGGGTTCGTCGCTGCATTATCAAATCAGATTCGCAGGTAGTCGTAGGACACATTCAGAAGGACTATGTGGCCAAGGAGCCCGAGCTAGCTAAATACCTATCCGCTGTGAGAAGAATGGAGAAATTCTTTCTCGGTTTCACCCTGAGATACATTCCCCGGTCAGAAAACACAGAAGCTGATGAACTGGCCAAGGCAGTGGCTCAGGTTTCACCAATGCCGCCGGATGTATTCTATCAGGTCCTAACGGCCAAGGCAGTTAAAGAAGAAGAAGAGAACCCAGCCGTCATCCACGCTATCGCAAGCGATGATTGGAGATCTGAAATCTGGGCATACCTTCAGGGGACCTATGAGCCAGCAAGCAAGAAAGACGAGCAGCGCATGGCGTCCAGGACAAAGCAATACTCCATCATCGGGGAAAGCATGTACAAAGAGGGGGTAGTCGCCCCGCTTCTCAAGTGCATCGGCCAAAACGAGGGGATTCAGCTGTTAACTGAGATACATTCGGGTTCGTGCGGAGCGCACAGAAGCCCGCACGAAATCGCCCACAGGGCCATGCGGCAAGGATTCTACTGGCCAACCGCGGTCGAAGACGCGAAGAGCATTACAAGGTCGTGCAGGGGCTACCAAATGTTCGCCAAGAACCAGAACGCTCCGGCGAATCCAACCAGGCCGGTATACCCCACTTGGCCTCTGCAGCGATGGGGGGTCGATATAGTGGGAGCTCTACCGCCGGCTCCAGGGAATCTGAAATACGCCGCAGTGGCCCTCGAATACTTCACCAAGTGGGTCGAGGCCAAGCCCTTGGCTAAGATAACCTCAGGTACACTAACCAATTTTATATGGCAGAGAATCGTTTGCAGATTCGGCGTACCTGCCTATATCACCGTCGACAACGGCAAGCAGTTCGACTCAGCACAGTTTCGAACATTCTATGAAGAGCTCGGAATCAAGTTGTCCTTCGTGTCGGTGAATCACCCCGCGTCAAATGGAGCGGTCGAGAGGGCCAACGGTGACATCTTCGGCACCATCTCCAAAGCACTGGAAGACGCAAAGAAAGGGCGATGGGCTCAGGAGCTGGTCACAGTTGTCTGGGGCCACAACATCTCCAAGACCAGGGAACGGTTCAGGTTGCTATTCGGCGAGGAGGCAATCACCCCCGAAGAGGTGAAGCTCGGCTCATTCCGAACCGAAATCTCCCCGACAAATCCGATCCAGAGGATGGTGGAAGTTGAAGTCTCCGACTACAGAAAGAGCCAGGCGGCGCAGAACCTCGACGCCTACCATGCCGAAACTAAAAGCTGGAGGGACAAGAAGATCCTCAGGAAGAATTTTGCCCCGGGCGACATGGTGCTCATCAGGCAGCCAGACAAGCAGGGCAAGTTACAGCCCCAATGGTATGGACCATACATCATCGCGCGGATGATCAAGACAGGCGTTTTCACCCTGGTGACCGAAGATGGTTCCGAATCAACTCACACCTGGAACGCAGACAACCTGCGTCGATTTTACCCTTGATCTCATGCTCCACAAAAGGGGTTGTAATTTTCATTTCTACTTTTGTTCACTACCACATTTTTTCCGGGCTCTGCACACTTTTTTCTCACTGAGGTTTTTTAACGAGGCATCCCTTGTAATAATTGCCAGTGCATTCGATGTTTTAACTAGCACCAAGTTGCTGCTGCATGAAATGTCTTCACCAAAAACGGCCAAGCTGACGAGTTTGGCCATATATTCGGTATTCTCTCTTAGGTTGCAAGCAACCCATCCAGCCAAAAATGGCTGCAGGCAAGCTCCCTAAAATACAGGGGGCTCGCTGGTGTTTTCTAGCCAATCAAAGTGAGCAGAGCCCACCAAGAATTAAAACTGCCAATCAGGCGCAATAATGACAAAGATTTCTGTCAAACTACTAATGCACAGTTAGGTCAATGCATTTACAACCCCTAGGGCGCGGAAGTGCCTATATAAACACGGCATTCCCCCCAGACTTCCCATAAGTCACAAAGCCATGAAAAGTCTTGGTTACAAACCAGTGCATCCCCAAAGTCCTGGTAGCCAACCAACTAGGAATAGGAAGCACCAGGAGAAGGTGAATTCGGGGAGTTAAGAGAAAGGCCACTTCCAAACCATCACCAACCGCATCTAGTTTCAGTGTTCCTGGCAAAGCCTATTCGGCGTCCACCAGGCCCTCACTAACCACGGAAGCAAACGCGCCAGGAGTCGCGTTCTGTTTTGCTCCACCAAGATTCGGCGGGCAACACTCTCAGTATACCACATATTGAGCCCGGATGATGGTACAAAGAAGCGCTTCATCAATGGCTGTTTCGGGAACCTACCCACCAATCACAGCCCAAAGTCCCTCGGAGGCCACCTTCTGGTCGTCACCTTCAGCCGTGGGGGTTTCGTCAGCCGAAAGCAAAAGAGCATTCGGCACTAGTTCCCCTAGCTCCATAGCAGCACACTCCGTCAAAGCACGACCCACTGGTTGATAGTGCGCGAGGCGCTCGGCATCCGCAGCAATCCAGCTCTCGGCGTCAGCAAAACTCTTCAGGGTCACTGTGTACATATCTGGGGCCCCAATTAAACTTGTAACATTGTAAAAGTCATAACCCCAGCACGGTAATAAGGAGAATGCAACATTCTTGTCCAAAACTTTCCAGGAAAGCAGCTAATTCGGTGTCTAAGCCGATAGGTAATCGCGCGTTCCTTTCGACTTAACCAGGTTGGGAGGACGGCGTTTTTCAAAATCAATTCGACGTTTAAGCCGAAATGTAATCGCACGTTCCTTTTGACTTAACCAGGTTGGGGGGACGGCGTTTTTCAAAACCAATTCGGCGTTTAAGCCGAAATGTAATCGCGCGTTCCTTCCGACTTAACCAAGTTGGGGGGACGGCGTTTTTGAAAACCAATCCGGCGTCTAAGCCGATATGTAATCGCGCATTCCTTTAGACTTAACCAGGTTGGGGGACGGCGTTTTCCAAAATCAATTCGGCGTTTAAGCCGAAACGTAACCGCGCACCCTCTGCAACTCAACCGATTTGGGGGGGGCGTTTTTCAAAACCAAATCCGGTGTCCTTGCCGAATCCGCCATTAGCGCCGAAACACACACATCCAAATACGGCGAAGCCGAAATACTTTCAAAATAGCAAACGAGCTACGCCTAAAGCAATCCAAGCTTAACGAAACAAGTTTTACAAACACTGGGCATTCGGCTACATACGCCAAATGCATTCAAATTCACAGAACCAAACACCAAGTTTGTCAGCGCCATCCGTGCAATCTCAAACACAAGGGGCTACGATTAAGTCTATTACACCCCGCGATCAGACGGCAGGGACATTCTCGTCAACGGCAGGGCTGGAATCTGGGGGCGCCGAAGCTTGGGCCGGGGCAGCTGGATTCGACGCAGGAGCCGGATTAGGCTGAGCCGAGGCCAAAGCCACAGGGGCACCAGGCGCCAAACGGGGGAGCTCTGTCACCACGCGCACGGGCATGCCCATGGTTGACGACCCTTCCCTTTCGTCGCGAGCACGGATAAAGGCCGAGACCTTGGCCTTGATCTCCTTCCCCTCATCCTCGTCCTGAAACAGGGCAAGTCACAACGGATTCGCGGACAGCGGGTTCAGGCACTGAGATTAGGCAGACAAGCCGAAGCTTAGATTCATACCTTAGCGCAAGTAAGGGCCGCCCGAAGTAGGCTCAGGTCTCGGCCACCAGAACCCCAGAAGCCATCAAAGAACCACTTCCTGGCAGCCTTGTCCGCGTCAGCATCCGGCGCCCAGTAGGAATTAACGTCTTCGGCGGCCTCCACTTCGGTAAAGTGATTACATTCGGCGTCCTTGAGGGATTTGCAAAGGGCGCGCACGCTCTCAAAAGCAGCGTATTCGCGCCCAAGCTCGACAAGCCCCTCAAGAGCGCCGAGGCCGCCGTTTAGCAACCGAACCTTCTCCAGGGTAGAGGTTCCCGGGGGAGGGGCATGGAAATCTTCACCTACCCCAGAGATCATCCGTTGCACAAGGGCTATGGCCTCATCAACGGACAGCCCCAGGTTTCGGTGGTTGGCCCGATACCTCTCCAGCTTCCCGTTCGCTTCGTCCAGCGCCTGCTGCTTCTCCGTTAGCAGTTTCTCTTTCGTCTCCTTCTCAGCAGCCTCCTTCGCCAGCAAATTCTCGGTGACGGTGAGCTTTTCCTCAAGTTCCTTGGCTCGCTTTTCGGTGTGGGCCAAGGTGCCCTGCTCCTGCTTTGCTAGGGCGTCCACAAGGACGGCAGTCTGCAAACAAGCAACATAGGGTCAATCGGTTGGTCGCCCGAATCTTTCTAGACGAAATCACGTGTTGCGGGACTTACCGAGATAGAGTGGAAGTTGATGGCAGAAAGCAACTCGCCGCGAGCGGTGGCCATCAAGCCTTGCTCAGTTTCGGTGGCGCTGAACGCGCCACTGCATTCGTGAGCAAAGGCTGCCCCCTCAGCAGGCGGCAGGACACCGGCGAGGCGCGGGTCGACATTCGCCACCAAGCGGCAATCGGAACTGACCCCTAAAGCACGAGCAACTCGGTAAGTTTCAGCCTGCTCGGAATTCCCCTCTTCCAGGGACAACGACCCCGAATACACCCTCATTTCGCCATAACGAATCCGGTCCACGTCCATGGGAACAAACCCATGACCGAACATTACGCTTTCGGCCATCTCGGGCGTCATTCGGGTCGTCTCCATATAAAAGCGAGACTTACCGAGACGGCGGTCGTCTTGCGAACCGCTATGCGCCGCGCCTTGAGCGCCAACGTCTTTTGCCGCCGCTTCCCGGTGGCTGGCTTCGGCATCCGCGGCCACGGGTTTCGGCAGAGTCACCGGAGCCAGCGGGTGCGTGTCGCTCTTGGCCTTCTTCCGCTTCCGGCCTCCGAAATCCAGGCCGCTGACAGCTGGGAGAGAGTTGACGTCCACATCATGGGGGCTCGGAATTTTTCACGACATGCTTTTGCTTCCTTCGTCCGGGCACCCGAATTCCTGCAACAGAAGGCGGAAGCAAAAATGCAAGTTAGAACCGAATGCGGGTTGAAAAGAAAACAAAAGGAGAAGAAGAAAAAATCTCCAAAACTCAAAACGAGAAAGGGCAAGCAAGGCTAGCAGCACGCGCAAAGCATCTAGTACCGTGTGCCCCGCCGATCCCTCAGGGGATTCGGCAATCTGAAGGGCTGGTTGGCGGCTTCGTTTCAGCGGTTTCGGCCAGGAACGCTCGGCTATTCGGCGACCTACCCGAATATCTTCGTCCTCGACGTGCGCCGTTTGCCGAGCCCTCTCCTTCCGAGCACGGTTTTCAGCTTGAGCCGTGCTTCGGACAGATGCCGAATGACGGCCGGTGCCTCGGCCGCTGCCGCGCCCTCTCCCGCGCCCCCGGCCGGGCCCGGCAGCACTTGGCGCGTGCGCAGCCACTGAAGTGCCGGCCGCAGCATCCGGTTCACCCGCCGAAACGGCTTTTCTCACCGGCGCAGGGCGGTCAGGGTACTCCAGACTCATCAGCTCCCAGACGCGATTCAAGTGGCTCTTTTGACCGAGCTGGCGCAGCTTCATTTCGTGCTCCTTGTCCCCGTACGGACCGCATATTTGGTTGGCTCGACGCTCAATATCCGCAAGGAACGCCGAGTCTGAGGAATACTCAGCAGGTCGTTTCAGCACCAGCGCCGGACCCTTGTAGTTTTTCTTTGAGGAGAAGCACGCGAAGCGCATGCCACGGCTGAGCGGCCACTGGCCCAATGACAACATCTCCTCCACCATGTCCCGGCTGATTTGGCGATTGGCGGTCAGCCGGTAAGATTCGGCAGCATCGCCGCTCACTTCATCCCCGGCGCGGAGCTCGCCTTGGGTAACCCCGACCATGGGAGTCATCAGCGACACCAAGCCGTGAGCTTTCGGCAGTCCCAGACGCTTTGCTTCGGCCATAGCCGAATCTTCACAAACCCGAATATAGAACCAATGTTTCTTCCAGTTGTCCCACTTGCTCTTAAAATAAGGGACTATGCATTCGTCAGCCTTCTTCTTCGCGGGGATAAAGTTGAAGGACCCGATTTCCATCCGGTAGTCCTTGTCCGATGAATACTTCCCATGTCGGTGGGACTCGTAAAGGTCCACGAATAGGGGAACGCTCAGGGGGCTCCCCATCATCTTCATGCACATCGCGTAGACACTAAGTCTCGAGATGGCATTCGGCGTAATCTGGTGAAGCTGCAGCTTGAATCGGTCGAGAACCGAAACCAGAAAGTCCTCCTCCAATGGAAAGTGAAGTCCAGCTCTAAAGTAATCTCGAAACACCAGCGCCTCATGGTCTCGGGGATCCGGGTATTTCTCTCCTTTCGGGGGCGCGCGGCACTTGGCTTTCTCAGCAACCGTCAAGTACCCATCCCTCACGTAGCTATCGAGTTTTGCGTCGTCAACATCTGACTCCCCAAGCAAACAGGACCACCCCACCAGTTTGATGCGCTTCGCGGCAGGGCTCGAATCCGCATCGGCAACACCAGCACGTTGCAGAGGAGCAATGCTATGGGTGTCCAGCTCCCCAGCCTCGAAACATTCGACGTCCTCGTCCATAAAGTTCTCCCCTTCTGACTCAGAACCTGAATCATCCTCAACCACAACCGGGGCTATCGCGCGTAGGGGGACCGCACGCTTCCCGGCCGCAATCGCAGCTCGGGGATTCGGGGCCGAAATGGACTCGCTCGACGATTCCGAGCTGGTTTCGGCCGAGCCGCCGGATCCAGTTCCAGTCCCACTGGGATCGCCGGATTCGGTGCCGTGGCCGGGGTCCGTGAGGTTAGGGGTTTGGCTCTCAGTCACCGACGAGCTCGCCATGTTAGTTTCGGGGTCGACGAACTATAATATAAAACAGAAGAGCGAAATGTAAGATGCCTTCCGCAGCACCTGCCGAAGCAAAACAAGAAAGTCCCCGAACCCCGGCAACCGGCGAATGCACTAAAAGATAAAAAGAAAAAAGGAAACTCACCGAATTCGAAGTCGCCGCCGAATGCCTCTCGCGAATCTCGCCGAATGCTCCGAGGTTTCACTTCACGCGCGCGAGATGGATGGGGAGCGTGAAAATGACGCCGGCCGCCGGGGGGCCTTTTATAGGCGTGAGAAGCGACCGTTACGCGATGAAGAGTCACGTCGGGCACGCATCCCGAGATGACGGTTCACGCATCCCGAGGTGACGGTTCATGTTTTCCACCAAAAAAAAAAACCGTTCGCACACTTCGGCCCATGAGAACTGGCCCCTCGTGTGCAAACCGGGGACGGCGTTGGGCAATTCGGCCATGGCACCGAATTCAAAGACAGTCCTCCCGCCTAGCGCGAAACAGCGCATCCGGAGGCCTTTCGGCATACCAGGTCTCCTGGCATCCTATTCCATGTCGGCCCCCGCCGAATCCCGCAAGACGGGATTCGACAGGCGCCGAGGGGCTACTGTTGGGGGATAGCCGAAGCCTAGGCACCTGGCGCTGGCCGAAAGGCCCCAGGTGTTTTGGCATGTGCCCTGGCGATTCATCTCGTACGCAAGAGATTCGGCGTGTGCCCCTAATACTCTGTCGAACTCGGCGAAAGCCTCATTCGGCGGTGCGTCCACCCGGGACAACGAGCGTTTTAGCGCGTGATGACATGTGGGGCTTTGGCGACATGGGGCTTTGGCGGCCGGCCACCCAGGAGACAAAGCTTAGTGCTACAAGCTTGACTATATAGCCCTTGGCCAGTTGTTGCATGGGGCCTTAGGGGGCAAACCCTAAGGGCAAAATCGTCTTGTAAACACCTACGGGCGACTATAAATATGCCCGGAAGGCAACTGTGTAAAGGGAGTGATTTCTTGAGCAATACATTGGCTTTCTACCATCTTGTGTTATTCAAGTGTCTTTCATCATATTCACTATTCGGGGTTCTAGGCTTTCGGCCTAGAACAACAAATCTAATCTTCTGTGATCGATATCTTGACAACCGACCAGAGGCGCTGATTGGCTCATCCTTCCTTCCTTGTCTTCCAAGGTAGCCACCTGCCGCCTACCCCTCAACCGTGGCATGCCGTCATATTCGAAGGCCCTCTCGTATCCATACACCACGCCCGCATACTAGAGAACTACCTATGCTCCCCCAGGACTCCCACCCTACGGATGGATGAGCTAGAACATAGGCAAACCCGAAAGAACGTCGAACCATTACTTCATTCTCATTGTGGACTCTAATTCTATAGAACATATGAACGATGAAGAACAGGGATGAACATGCTATGAAATGATCATATGAACTATGCTCTAGTTCATATGCATCAACATGAATATGATCAAGACTATGCTCTAGTTCATACACTAAGCAATATAAAAAGTATAAGAACTTGAATAAGGAAGAACACTCCATAGATGATTACCAAGATGTATCTCTTCTTCCTAGGAGACAAGCTCTCCTTGGTAGCTTTCCTAGCTTCAACACTACTAGCTCTAGGCTAAGGAACAAGTGGAGGTGAGGGAGAGAGAGACCAAATGAATGTGTGTGTTGTAAAACTAATTCTTCTCTCCTTTTATATCTTGCTCAGGTCGGTTCGGGGTCAAGAATGGAAGGAACACCACACACTGACCTCCCCGAGCATTGATTGCACCGCCTCCAGCCGGCCTGGCCCACCTGGCAGTTGGGGTGGCGCGAGCGCACCCCTGGCGCGGCCCCCTGACCGCCTTCGGGTGGTCGGTTGTGGAGTGGGCCTGGGCCGTGCTGCTTTGGTGTTTTGGCCCATTCTGGTTCCGAGGTGGCCCAACTCCCTTTGGGGTGGTTTGGCGCGCCTTTTTGATGTTTAATCCCTGCACTTTTAATTGATTCCTGCAATGACAGTATATTTCCTAGTGCACGTGGATTTGGGTTAGTTGCACATGTATATGCATATAGGAATATATAATTCATCCTTTTTCATGTCTAATTGGGGTATAAAACCGTCGATAAGGACCGCCAACAAGATCCCCCAAGCTTACCCTTTGCTCGTCCCGAGCAAAGCTCAGCCTTAGGTTGTTGATCAGGAGTTGCTACTATGCCGATCATGAATCAAATATACCAAGCGTATAAGCAAGATTTCTACCAAAATTTGAATGAATCGGCATGACTGCTCACCCTGTTATTATCTCAAGACAAGTGGGGCTTTCCAGCTTTCTCGAGTCTTGGGAAATTGCAAGATAGAACAGTTTCACAAGCTTTGCTTATCATCTACCCAAGATCAACCAAGTCTCCGGAGGTTTTGAAAGTTTTGCAAAGAAACTCAAGTTCCTCGAATGATTCTCTCAATTGCTCAAAAAGTGTTTATACCTCACCAAAGGCCGTGTGCTTTTGCCTTTCTTTCTGACCTACCACTATGGCTGAGAGTGGAGTTTTGGGTAGATATGAAAGGTGGGCATGCTTGGATCACATAAAGTTGGTGAAGTCAAAGAACGAACCGTCCGAAGATTAAGACCATACACTTTGATTGAGATTTGTGCAAGTGTGTGAGGGTGAATGGTTCCTATCTCTAGATGTTTTTGGTACTCCAAATATCATGACTCCTTTTTATTGGTGGAAGAGAATTTTGAGAGAGTACGGGCTTGAATTGGGAAAACTAAGATCTTTCTTTTCTTTCTTTTTTTTTCTCTTTTTCTTTTCTTTCTTTTCTCTTCTTTTTTGGAACGGGAGACTAGCTGGGATTCCCGTTTGTCTACTTTGAAGCTTTATTGTTGCCCCTTGGCATTCATTTTTTTTCAAGAGATGCTAATGCCCAATACTCTCTTTCAGGTACGATGAAGATTTTTGGCGGGAAGGAGTCATGATGAAAGCATGAGGAGTTTAAGGGTCGGCATGCTTTATTTTAAGAAGGTGCACAACTCTAGGATCAAGAGTTGGTGTTTTTGGTGGATTGGATGAAAAGTTAGGTTGCGCAACTTGTAGTGTACGGGTCGGCAAGTTTATTTGGTGGGTGCAAGTGAATCTCAATCGTGAGTGTAAGACCATAATCTTGCGGAGGTTACAGACTTCTAGTGATCAAGCAGCATATGACAACTGGTTTTTGTATGAGATTGACAGCTACGTCATATGGCCTTGGTAGGTATTTCAAAATCACTGAGGAACTTTTGTTTTGATAATTTTGAAAATAAAACTCTGGAAGTCAGGTTTTCACTCAGGGTAGAGTCATAGCATTGCTCGTGGCACTATATCATACCCGGCACTAACTTAGACAGGATCTAGCCTATGCAACCCACTAAGCTCAAGTTTATTAAGGATGAGACATTTTAGCCAACAAACTCAAACTTTAGAGAACGCCTGATTATACACAAGGTACAAGCGAGTCACGAGACAGAGCAACTTTTCATCATTTCAACAAGGGTAGAATCAAATATTTCTATGACGCATAAGTATAGGGAATGACGAAGCATATTATTTAATATACTTTTTTTATATGCGTAAGTGTTAGTAAAGTACATACCTCTTATTTGGGGTCCTCCCCCAAGCTTGCTTGGAAACGGGGTCCCTTTTTATGTTGAGGTAGCAAATTATTTTATTTTATTTTGAGTCTGTCATCAGAACTTCCTTATGATTGAGGACCATCCTACAAGGGTTAGCTCATAGCAAACTACCAATATTCCTGCTAGCAATCTGTTTCAATGATCAACAAAAGTTGACCAAGGTAGACTAGCAACCCAAGCACCATGCTTAAGCTACAGGTCTATGGAACTTGCTAAGCTTAAACATGCTCCAAAACATCAAACTAAGCGGGAATAGGGATAGCAAGATAGAACTTTATTTGACAGACTACGTAAGCATAGATAAAATAAAATACTTATAAAAGGATAACTTACCGATTGTCCTGTCGGTCAGGGCTCACAGTTTATAGTCCATGAAGCGAGACTTTTCTCCTGCTCAATTCGAGCTTGATGACGAGGCGATGCCTGCTTGGGTTTCCACACCATTTTCGTCCTTGGTGGTGTGGTGACAACTGGTGGAGATGGTGGTTGATTGTCCTCTTTTGGAGGTGTGGCAGTTCTGTCCACCTTCAACACCTTTGTCTCCTCCTTAGGGACCGGTTTTGGTGCCCCAGAGGTTGTGAGTGGAATTGATTTTTCCTTTGATTCCACTCTTTCTTGGGCCGGGGCCTTGCCCTTGTTCTTCTTTTCATAGGGGTGCGCAGGAATGACCTTCGTTTTTGTTTCTTCTATAGGAGCCTTCTTTCTTTCTTTCTTGGGAGCTCTCTGCTCCTTCTTTTCTTTTTGTTTTGGCTCCTGCTCTTTCTTTTTCTTTTGTTTTTGTTCCTGGGTACCCTTTGTAGCTTTCTTGGCTTGCGGCCCTGGCCTCCGTTCCCAGATAATGTTGGGAATTTGATTCACACCATGAGGTTGGATTTCAACTTCCGTGACCTCCCTCGTGGTTGGCTCATACTTGATGCGAATCATGTTGCACAACTCCGTTTTCCTTGGCCGGAAGTGGAACTTCTCCTCACTCCCATTGATGTTGAACCGGATTTCTCCAGCTCCAACATCAATCTGCGCTCCAGCGGTACTGAGGAATGGTCGTCCCAAGATGAGCGGTGATTCTTTGGTGGTCTCCATGTCAAGCACCACGAAGTCCACCGGGACGAAGTATCCTCGGATCTTCATAAGAATGTCTTCAGCTATTCTCGCTGGGTAGCATAAGGAGGAGTCGGCTAATTGGAGTGTGATCGTTGTTGGTGACAGCCGTGTATAATTCAGCTTGTCAAACACCGTCTTGGGCATGACACTGACGCTGGCACCAAGATCACAGAGTGCGTGGTCAAACTGCTGTCCTCCAATGGAGCAAGTGATAGTGGGGCATCTAGGGTCCTTCTTCTTTTCTGGTAAGTTATTGAGGATTGCCGCACTACATTCTTCAGTCAGTTTGACCACAGCTGTGGATGGCAGTGGTCGCTTGTTGTTGATGATGTCTTTGATATATTTGGCGTAACAAAGTACATGTAAGACGTCCATGAGTGGAATGCTCACATGTACTTTCTCGACCATCTCAACAAACCGAGCGAACTGATCATTCACAGCTTGCTTCCTGGTCCTCGTGGCGAACGGCAGATGTGTCATGTCTGGATAATCCAGGGTTGTCCCTGATTCTGCCTCGCCTTGCGGTTCAGGTGAAGAAGGTTCTTCTTGCTGCGGTGCTGCTTGTTTTCTAGCTGCTTGTTTAGGATATGGTGGATCGCGAGTGGCCTTACCGCCTCTCGTGGTCACAGAATTAACATTTCCAAAAGTACTAGTAGCTTGATCCAATGTTTTACCATTGGGATCAACAGGAACATCAGAAGCAATTTGAGCTAACTGCCTTTCTATCATTTTGTTGAAGCCCAACTAATTCTTAGCAGCAGAAGTTAAACCTTCTATCTTGGTACTGATGCTTTCTAAGATTTTGTCATTGGCTAGCATCTTTTTGGTAAGGTTTTCATTGATCTTAGCTTTGCCAAGGACTAAATCTTTGAGAGTAGGCTGATTCGAATTGTAATTGGAAGTGTAATTCTAATTACCTTGGTATTGTGGACGGGACTGATTGTTCCATCCATTATTACCTCCTTGCTGTTGACGATACCTGTTGTTGATGTATGAAGCTTCTTCACGGGTTTCGGGGCAATCATTCCCCGAATGTCCATCATTGCCACAGACCAGCTTTAACGGTGCCGGATGTGTCTCCGGCGGCTCTTTCGTCAAATTTCTGCAGGAGCAGGTCTATTTTTGCGGCAAGCGCCTTCGTCTCCTTCACGGGGTGTGTGGAGGTATAAACTCCATATACCCTCACGGCCTAGTTTGGGCCGACACGCTATCGCCAGGCCGGCCCATCAAGCTTCAAGACCGATCGGCTCAGGCTGGTCGGACAGCCTAAAACAGGCAAGAATATCGAAGACCGACAAGGAGGACAAGACCTAGCTGATATAGGAAAGTTTAGACCTGTAAAGTATGTAAACTTAGTACCAGATAGGCTAGTTCTGACTTGTAACCTTGCTCCCCGTGATATATAAGGAGAGCAAGGACCCCCGTGCCAGAGGACAGAATCTGGCATAACGCACAGACTCATACATCCACATCATAATCGAAACGAGAGCGGGACTAGGGTTTTACGCATCTTTGCGGCTCCGAACCCGGGTAAACCTCGTGTGATTGCTCCCCGTTTACGTCTTGCTCGCAATCTCGTGCGCCTTCCGCCAATCCATTACTGGTCGGGGCATACCCCCGGTCGGACTATCGCCAATATTTCGTCGACAGGTGGCGCGCCGGGTAGGGTGCGCACCGAGATTTCACGTCGATCAAGATGGTTTCCTTCCCGGCTTCCATGATCTTCGAAGCCGGCCTCACCTTCAACTTCGGAACGTTCACTGGACTTCCAACTCAAGAATCGCTACTACAACTCTCACGCCTCCGGCTATCACGCCGACAATGGCACCAACAATGGTGGCGCGCCAAACCAGATCCAACTCATCCCGGTGACCACCATTGCGGTCCCAACCAATCCACCACCGATAGTTGACGGCACGGCATCAACACCTCCGACCGGTCCTAACCAAAGGAGGCATGTCGAACATGGATCTACTCCATTTGATCCATCAACAAGACATGAGGTTGACAGAAACCCATGCCAACTTTGAGTCGCTCCGACGACGCGTCAGTCGCGATCTACAAACCGCGCGGCAACAACAAGTTCCTAATCCGTCAACACGAGGACAAAACAACCGTCGCAGAGTAACTTTTGGGCGCTCCGAACGGCCACGTTCGCAGCCGGCGAATCTACGACGTCACATTCTGACAAATCCTCATGGCAACCGTACACAAACAGGTGGCGGAAGAAACTCACAGTGGCTCCGACCACGGCCAACCATCGTTCGTAGTGGTCGGAGAGGCCAGTCGAGATATACGGCAGAGAATCTTAGCCGATATTCAAGATCTGAGAGAGAGGACTTCACAACAAGCCTCACGGAACAATAGCAGTCCAGCTCAGATGACACAAACTACCCGACATGATGTACCTAGTCGGAGTTACGCGTCAACAGTACAGCGCAGAAACGCCCGTCGCAACGAACGACGGCGACGCCAGCGGGAAATTCGACGATCTGGTCGGAACCCACCAACTGCGCCTACTACTGTGACACAGCAAGAACAATCTGCAGGAATCAACACATCCAACACTCGGTTGTTTGCAGAACGTACTGAGCTAGCTGCCGCCTTTCGTCATGGCGACCAGTCCCGAAGGGATGAACAACGAAGGGAAAGACGACGGCAAGAGATATTGACTGCCATGGCAACATCAGGTGCAACGGAGCAAAGAGTAGAACGGCCACGAGCACGATCAACTCAGTCTCCCTCAATGACGAGGGCATCTGCACACAGGGCCAGGGCACTTGCCGACCGACACCAAGACGTAGAAAGAAAACGAGGGGAAGAGCGCCAAAAACACATGGCAGCAATCAGAGAAAATCGCCGCAGTTTTGGCATGAACCCATTAAGGGATGGCACGAGGGATTCACCTAACATGGATGAGCCTCGTTGTTGTAACCAACCCATACAAACGACCACCGTATACAAACGTGCTTGGAGTCCTCCCCCGGTCCGAACGGTTCCATCCGTCCAAACAAACCGCAATGGTTTTATCACTCCTTTCTTGGACAATTTGCTGACTCGAGAACCAAACTGGAGGCTCCCCAGCCCAACTCCTCCTGAGGATAGGATACTGCCGCACACCGAGCACATATTCCCTAATCCAATAAACCCAGCTAACCTTCGGCGCATTAGAACAGTTCGATCACCAGGGCGCAAAACATCAGAAGGCATGTTTATCAACGGCGAGTGGTACAAAGTAGTTCAAAAGGAAGCCGCTTTGAGAAAAACTCAAGCTCCTTAGATTCCTTTACAGATGTGCCTTTTCCAAAAAGGACAATCTCAATACTACTCGGACGGGATAAGTATATCCGACCACGCCCGACGCCGAGACGATCAAGTCTTGGACGATGACGACCTACTACTCTGCACCGAAGAAGATCCGGTCATGATTCACGACTTGGAAGAAGGAGAAGCAGAGCCGAAAACTAAAAAGAATGAGAGATACGTCCTCCTCTTTTATCGGCACAAGTTTTCTTTTTAGGCGATTTCCTTTCAAGGTTTAAGTTAGCGTCGATCGTACACATCGTTGTAAGTCATTCTAATGACAAAAAGCAATCTAATGTGTACTATTTTATAATGAGAAATCAAGTTCTTCGTGTCAAATACTTGAGCACATGAATTTTTCTTGTCATTCAAAGGAAAATCATCCCTCGGATCCGACGCGTTACGACATTCTCTAAACAGAGGATTCCAAATCCCGAAACAAAATCCTACGGCATAAACATGACAAAGTCATAAAACAGATCAAAATAAAGAGATAAATAAAAGGAATCTCGAAGGATTCCGGCACAAGACACATCTCAAAAGATCCAATTCTTTCATTAAAAATATAAAAATTTTTACAAACGGGGGGACCGATTACATCTAAGCAATCTAGTCATCCCCGAAAAGCTTGCCGACCACCGGTCGACAGAGTCGCGGCAACGACGGCCTCCGCTACCCCGGCGAACTCGACGGCGCTGCCCTCCATGGCGTCATGCGCCGCCACCGATGCAGCTCCATGCCGCGGACGTCGACACCGGAGATGGCATCGACGGTAGCATAGGCGGCGGAGGCACCATGGCGGATGCCATGAAGCGCCACGCCGGCCACCTGGCCGGGGATCGCCGCCGCCCGCGCGACCACGTCGCCACCCCGGGCGTTCACCGCGTCCCGCCGCGGCATGCGCGGCCTCCCCGCTGCTCCAACTCCGCTCCGTCGCGCTGCAAAAATAGAGTAAAACTTAGAACAACAAGCACCAAAGTAAAATAGGGAATATGAACGAAAAAAGGAAACGACACTCACCGCCGACCCCGGTGTCGGCGGCTTCACGCCGCCGAAGTAACGTGTCCACCCGGACCTTGCGGGCCAACCTCTCGTCCGCCGCCTCATTGACGGCGGCGTTGGCCTCGACGTCCGAAGTCGGCAACCCGCCGCTTTCCGCTCTAGCTCCTCCTGGGCGGAGGAGAGTGCGTTCAGGAACAGGTCGGCGTTCGCCTCCGCCTGCCCCAGTTGCTTGGTGGCCTCGGAATAGAGATCCCTGACGTGCTGCAGCTCCGCCCTACAGCGGTCGAGCGCAGACGCCAGGGAGTTCGCTGAAACGCTGCTCAGCGAACGCGGCGTGGAGACACTGGCGGCCACCGCCGCCTCTTCCACCGCCGCCTCTTCCGCCGCCGCCTCCTCCGCCATGACGGGAGCCGCCTGCTCCGCCGCAGCCATGGCAGCTCCGGCCTCCACAACCGGCCACCCGCTCGGGGCCGCCGCCCCGGCACCGCCCGTCGCTCTCCGGCGCTCTTCTGCCACCTCGGCGGCGCCCGCGGCCGCAGGTACCGGCCGCGCCTCCAATGGTCGGAGGGTATACATACATTGCGAACGACGAATTGCGGTTACACCAAAAGAAGAAAACCCCAAGATTAGTCAAGGAAAAACTCCAATCCAAGCTCACCTCCTTCGCGGCCCCACCTCCCAAGGGGAGTTCACCGACTCCTCCTCGTCCGCGAGTATGAGATCTAAAAACCCTAAATCTTGAAGGCAGAAGAGCAAGAATGAGAAATGCGCCGCGTGTACGTAACTCCCAGCCAAGCAGCCGTAATTTATAGAAGAGGTCAGAGGATTCGAGAAGGCAACTGACGAGATCGTGGGTAATCAAAAGCCCCGCGGCCCTCTCGTTCCCCGAGAGCACGAAGCGACGAAAACCGCTCCACCAAAACGACGAGCATTTATACGTTCCCCCCACCTCGGGAACCCCCCGTGTGCTCGCTGACTCCCGCTGCCAGGTGTTGACGGTCCTTAAGTATCAATTTTATACCGTCAACGCAGCAAGAGAAAGGACTAATATGAGTTCACCTGTTAGATATAGGGGTTACACCGAGAATTCCACGAGTTTTGGTGATTGTCTATTTCTCGCGGGGTTATCGTAAAGAGAACCAAGGAGGCCCACATGTCATGATTACATAGAGATAAAGACCGAACGGGTAAAATTGTATAATCTAGAAGACTCCGCAAGGCAAACCCCGGGAAGCCGGGGCCCACCCGGCGGGGTGGCCGGTCGGCGACCCGGGGGAGTCGGCCGACTCCCCACCTCCACCAATCGGTGGAGTCTCGTGGATCCCGCCTCCACCGCCTTTGAGGATGAATAATTATCGTCCATTTAGGTCGGTTTGATCCGAGGGCTGTGGTTAATCCTAGGGGCTATATATTCGAGCCCCCGGCCCCCGGGTAAAACCCTAATTCATTCAAGAGTTCATTCTCTCATCGAATTCGGAGAAGCCAAGAGCCACCATCTCAATTAGAGCTCCATAGTTTAGTAGCATAGCTACATAGGAATAGATCTAGAGGGAATCAAGCCTAGCTTGGAGTCCGGATCGTCGGAGTTCTTGGTAATTCCCCTCTACATTCTTGTAATATTCATCATTGTTTGTGATACTATGAGTAGTACTTTATTCTATTCTATTATATCGACTTGACTTTGCTCTATTTGATTATGTTCTCAATTATATTGTTCTTAGTTTACTTTGATTATATGTTTAGCATAGTTGGACTAGAATTATGTTTATGCATAGGATCGTATAGCGCTTTTGCTCATTAGATTGATGGGTGAGTGGTAAATATTGTGTAGGCGTGGTGCCTAGACCGTATTTATCTCGCGATTGCACCCTATATTCCGGATCGTGAGGTAGATCGCGGGAGTGACAGTCCCCGTTGAGTCCTTTGTAGCCCTTCTCCCGAGTATAGGTCTAGCGTAACAAACCTATTACATTGAAGTCATTGCTATGTCTCTTGTCTTCTCTGGTAATATCACTATGCATAGATGTAACCTTTTCCCGCCATGATTGCTAGATGTTCTTGCACTAATCATTGTATGCTTTGACTTTGTAGTTAGAATAACATAGGATTATACCCTAGATCGTCCTAGTCCATGCTAGTGTTATAAGCTTAGAGTGCTAAGTTGAGATGGCTTATTACTATTATTTTATGTGGCTAAATGCTCTCATTTATCTTATGTCAATTATCATTCATTCCTATATTTTATGTGACACTTACCCCGTATGAGATGATTGATACGAGACAAGGTTAAGCTCTCCATTATAGCATGTGCATTGCTCATCACTCATTATCCAGTGCATTCCCTTCCCAAAGTGGTAAAAATATAAATAACGATACCCGGATTACTCCCGGTTAAAATGCTACATCGGTATTATCTCGTAAACTGGGATTCCATATTTATTTCTAGTAGCAGTTGCATTATTTAGTACCAGCATTTTTGGCGCCATGTTGGGGATGACAACCTAACACCGAGTGGCGTTAGAAATGTCAACAAGCATTCTTGGCGCCGTTGTTGCGGGAAGGTTGAAAGCCAATGGATAATGAGCATCATTGCACTAGATAATGTGATTGAGCTGTCTTTGTCGACTAACCCATCTCTACAGGATTACCCTTGTTTTGTCTACTTTTGTATTTTATGCGGGGTAATCAAGACTACTCTTCCCGATAACTATATTGACAATCCGTAAGCTTTAATCGGAAGGCCGAAGCGAGTTGAAGAAGACCAATCAATCATCATCATCATCAACTCAACTTGGAAGTTTGTCGAGAAAGCGAGAAAGTCAACCTTTCGTGCGAGACTTGACACCAAATACGTTTGAAGCCATGGCGAACAAGTCACTCCGCGAGTTCTCGGCTCCACTACGGACAACATTCGTACTTGGACCAGCTGCGGACATCGAAGGAGCTTTTGAGCTCAAGCCTGCGCTAATCAACATGGTGCAAGCAAGCCGCTCTGTGGGAAGGCCCATGAAGATGCTAGTGCTCATCTCCAACACTTTACGGAGATTTGTAGCACATTCACTATCAAGGATGTCCCCGAGATGCTATACTACTTCGCCTCTTTCCATTCTCACTCTTGGGGAGAGCGAAGCGATGGTTCTACGCCAATAAGGAGAAGAATCCTACGTGGGCATTATGTTCCACCAATTTCTTGGCGAAGTTCTTCCCCATGGGCAAGACAAATGCTCTTCGTGGGAAGATATCAAGCTTTCAAAGAACACCATGATGAGACTGTCCCGAAAGCTTGGGAGCGCTTTCAAGATTACATCCTCGAGTGTCCTCATCATGGCATGGAGAATTGGCCGCTTATGCGGACATTCTACCATGGGCTCAAGAACAAGACACGTGAGACGATGGATGCCGGAGGGAGGTGCATTCTTATCACTTACTATTCCTCGGGCCACGGCTCTTGTGGAGAAGATGGCCTCCAACCAAGGTTGGAGTGAAGAAAGAACTCCGAGACCCGCAAGAGAGGTGGAGGAATGCACCAGTGAAAGAGGTAGACATGCTGTCCGCCAAAATGGATTTGCTAATGAAGAGGCTCGATGAGAGAGCCCCGGAGAAGAAAGAAGTCATGCATATACATGATGCTCGCATGACATGTGAAGAGTGTGGAGAGACCGGGCACACAAAGGTGCTAACCGCCCGTAGCCGAAGGAGGACGTGAACTACCTCAACAACAACAACAACAATTACTATCGTCCTCAACGAGAATCAAGGTTGGAATCAAAGCAGGCCGAGGCCTAACTACTCGGGCAATTATTCGGCAACTATCAAGGTAACAACTCCTCCTACAATAATTTCAACCACCGCCTTTGAGAGAGTTAGTGCTTGAATCAAGGCAAGATGATGGACAATCTGTCCAAGAAGCCGACATCAAATGACAAGGTCCTAGAGACACTCGGCAACAGGATGGATGGCTTTTCCAATGCCATCAAGAGTCAGCTCGGCTTCAACAAGATACTTGAGTCGCAGTACAACAGCTTGTTAACCTTGCTCCCTCCACTCGGCCAAGGTAAACCGGGGACAACCCGAAGAGCTCGAAACTACAAATCTTGTTGATATATTCAATGTAGAAGATAGCCGAAGTGATCCATCGAAGGGGTCATGGATTGACTCAACTCGCCAATCAAGAAGGGCGATCCGGGAGACCGGTCATTCCGATCTCCATTGGAAGTACTAACTTTAATGAGGCAATCTGTGACTTCGGTGCAAGCATCAACATCATGCCAAGAGTGATATATGAGAAGCTATTCGATGCCCCTTAGCATACACAACTATGTGCTTACAGCTTGCGGATCGGTCACTTCGTGTTCCTTTGGGAGTACTTGAAGACATATGTGTACGAGTAGGCAACTCGTATGTTCCAGCAGACTTCGTGGTAGTGGATACGAGCGGTGATGAAAGGTCCCCTATCATTTTGGGACGACCATTCTTGAACACCGCCGGAGCCATCATGTATGCCAACACTGCCAAGATCATCTTCAACATCAAGGGCAAGCGAGAAACCTTCTTCTTCAAGAACAGTGCTGCAGCTTCAAAGACATCCTCATCGCGTAACGGAGAAGAAGAAGAATCCAGCTAAGAAGAGCAAGAACAAGAACAAGAAGACCAAGAAGACGGAGACGAAGGGATGGTCACCTTGCCGGTCATAAGGAGCATGACCACTTACTCGAGTCCCCACGTCCGATCAAGAAGGATGACCCAGTGTGTACCAACCATTCAATGCTCCATCAACGAAGCTCTTTCAATAAAGTCATCTCGTGACACCGGATCGGCCAACATCATGGCCAAGGTAACCTATGAGTATCTATATGGCACTATACCTTTGGAGCCTACCTATGCACAAACAGATGGCGTACCGGACATTCCGCTTCATCGAAGGAGAAGTGAAGGATGTCCTCATCCAGATAGATGACCATTATGTCCCTACTGCACTTCCTAGTCATTGACATGGGAGATGACTACGATCCTCCAATCATCCTAGGAAGACCATTCCTGAACACCACCGTAGCTATCATCTATATCGGGACAGAGAGATCCATTTCCACTTTCCCACCGAGAAGGTACGCCGCTACTTCAACAATAATTATATAATCACCGAAGAGCCCAAGAAAAACAGAACAAGGAGAAGGCAGCGTACCCGTCGCCGCTTAACAAGAAGAACATCACTAAAGATGGATGGGCTGACTATGAGGGAGAAGTATTCAGATATGAAGATCAATACCCAGAAGAGAAAAACATTGTAGAAGAACCTGAGAAGGTGCTGTCATCAGAAGAGAAACAAGTGCTCCAAGAAGCTTCCTCCTCAAGGTCATCCTCTCCAACAAAGAAGGTGTGGAAGGTAAAATCAAAATCAGAATCAATTCCTACACACGAGGCGACATCATCCGAGGCGCTAGCCAATGCGCCCCTTGAAAAATGAGCGAACATGACAAGTCCTGTTCGGAGGACTTAAAACCACCGAACGCCGCGCCAAGAGGTAACTTGGTATTTATCAGCATTACTTTTCAGCATTATATTTTTACCTTAGCATATTTATTTCCCTACTTACATCTTAGTTGCATCTTTACTCTTTTATCTCGCATTAGAAAAGAAAATAAAGATGTTGTGCATTTGCATCTAGAAAATCGTCAAGCCCCATGTGAGTAGTCATTCACCGTGGTGGCACAAAAATAATTTCTCAAAGATATTTATTTCCCCGTCTCGCATTCCTTAAATAATAAAAAGATAAAAATATTTCTTGTGATCCCGTTAGAACAAGTCTAAGTTAAGAAAGTTCTAGACAACCAAGGCCTAGAGGTTTTATCACTAACGCTTAATCGTCAGTTCCACAAGCTTTGTTGTCTATTTGAGCTTCACAACATCAAGGATCAAGAAGAGCTAACAAGCGAAGGACATCCACCCCCGTCGAGTCTTTGTCACGCGACAATTGAATGCTTGTCTCCAACAAAGAACTATCTACAACACTCCCGGAGGACTAGAACGTCTTCGGTGCCATCGCCGCCAACATCAATGACTATGTCAACATCCAGGCTTGGGGAGAGCATCCCCGTGTACCAAGCTAAGTGTTTCCAACTTATCTATTTATGCTTTATTAAAGTATGCTTTGTTAAAACAACTAAAAAAGATGCATAACTATAGAAACCCGTAAAGATTTCCTTATTTATCTTTTCTACTTTTGGAGAGCTCTTGCATTCCCGTCTTTAAAAGTGATCCCTAGAATAAACTCTACATGGAGATGATGAATAGTTGCTCGCCATAATTCCTTTCAAGTACCTAGTTTTCAACCTTGCACTCTCCCGAGTTTTGGACACAACTTTGTTTAGATTTGAGATTTGCTCAACCCGAAACTTGTGGGTAGCGAACACTTGATCTAAGTCTAGGTGGTTGACGGGTATGACATGGGAAGGTTTTGAGCTGCTGTCCATCTTGCTCCTAGAGATACTAGAGTTCGAGAATTTATCTCGTGAAAATATTAAATTCCTGCATGATGAGTTCCTTTATGATGAGAGTTCAAATTCCTACCACACCATATATTCATGCTTACTAGATTAGGAAAGACCCATCTCGTTTATATAGATCATGTTGTAGGTTGGAGTGTAGACTTTATAAGCATTGAGTATGGTTATGCTGTGGACCCATAAGGAATTAGTCACGCAGTTAAAGTCAATACTATGTGCTCTCCATCCATTGATCTATGCTACTTCTGTCCTCAGAAGCATGCACCCATTTTATAAATGTTACATTCATCCGTGCTACTTCGTTCCTCAAGTACCACCCACATATAGATCCATATCCACCACATATTGTGCTATCTCTACCCTGGAGATACGCACTTATGCTACTCCTACCCTAGGAGTACGCATTCCCCACATATTGTGCTATCTCTACCCTGGAGATACGCACTTATGCTGCTCCTACACTGGGAGTACGCATCCATCCATTCATCCATCCACATATACATACGCCATTCATTTCACATCATCCAGAAAAGGTTCTACTCCTATCCTTGGAGTGAACATCTAGACATAATCATCGCCGTTCTATTTGCCTACATAAAAGCTCCAGTTATTATCATTTCAAGTTATATGAATCCCCGTTGCTAAAGTTTTGTTTCCAGAGGATTGGTTGCTCTAAAAAAAAAGAGAAAGAAAAAAAAAGAAAGAAAGAAAAAAGAAAGAGTAGCCAAGTCCTTCTATTCAAGAAGTTTCAAGGTTTCCGAATAAAGGGAGGCATGTTATCCCCAAAGGAGCAAGTGTAGAAGTAGATGTTCACCAGTTGAGTACCCCTCATAATCATTTTCTTATCACCATCATACTATCATCATCCTATTATCATCTTATCATCCATTCCATTTCCTCATTCACATGCACATATGACTTTATTATTATTTTAGTTCCTATTGGATCCATGGTTTAACTGTGCAATATATGCAAGTGAGTTTGAGTGTCTCCCCACCTATGAGCTCCACATAAGCCTATTAGAAAGTAGGGTGAGAGAGAGAAGGCACTTTCCACTATGCCTTAGTTCCACAAATACCACATATTCTGAGAGAAGAGAGAAGCATACACTACTCATGCCTTAGAGAGGATCCGTAAATACCACAAATGAGAGACCCGAAAGGTTCATACAAGGAACTCGAGTTTTATTTCAAAAACCTTGCAAAAACTCCGGGATAATAGTTGATCAAAGAGCGAGAAACATGGCGCTTGACTTGACCGTTCTATCTTTCAACTACTCAAGACCCAAGTGACGGTTACAAGCCCCATGGTGAAAGGTAATATGAGTGAGTTTTGAGTCGAATAGTTCACTCTAATCCGGAGGAGAGTTCTTGTTTGAACGCATGTGTACTTGTGAGGAGTGAAAGCATTGTAGCAACTCCTGATCCATCACTGAGTCTATCTGTCGGTGTTTCGTACCCCGGGGGGTATAACACCAACGAGTAAATTTCTATGCATGCTCCCTAATCCGGATGGTGATGCAAGATGGACACAAGCGTTTATCCTGGTTCAGGCAAAGAATGCCCTACGTCCAGCAGAGGGATGAGTTTCGTGTTATCTCACACCGGGGTGCTTGTACAGGGGTGAGTACAAGGTAGTCCTGAGACTTAATGAGTGTGAGTGAAGGCGTAAAGCGTCGTAACGTGCCCTAAACTAGGCCCTGGCATCCCCTTTTATAGGCCAAGGGGAGGCTCAGGGTTACACGGTGGTTAGGGCCGTCGTGGGCGTGACGCGAGGTACATGCCATCGGGTTGAGTCGTCGGAACCGTGGATGCCTCCTCGATCCGGTCCGAGCCTGTAGCAACGTGGGTGATGGTGCCCTGCTCGTCCTTGCTTGACGCGGGCTGACGTAGTGGTGGAATGGGTGATGGTGGCCTGCCCGGAAATCCTGGCGAGCGGCTGTCGGGGTAGGAAAGACAGGTCAAGGCACGCCCCATACGCCGGGCCCCATCCGCCATTATCTCTCGAGCGGCCGTGGGTCGGCCTCGAGGGGTCGACGATCCGAGCGACGGACGGGGCGGCGTGTTTGATGGTACGGAGAGCCGACGAAAGTGCTTGAGGAAATCGCCGCACGTGGCATAGTGCACGGGATGGCTCCACAAAAGGCTCGAGTCGTCCGACCGGGCGCCCTCGAGTCCTAAAGTCGGGCGTTGCCACGGTGCTCGACAGCGGCTTCGGCCCTCACGCATTCTCCGTACGAGAGTTGGCGAAAAGGTGATAGCTCAGCCTTAGCAGGACATGGCACCACAGTGGCTTCTGCCATCCTCGAATCTGGGGGATGGGCAGTGTAATGATGGATTTGACCAGCGTACGCCCCGCCGTTACGGGCTCGTAGCCATGGTGTTAGGTGGCGCGCCGTGCATCGGCGCTGTTCAAACCCCGTAGCCATGTGCGATCTCTCGGGTAGGCAATTATTATGGGCCGACTCGAGCGGTTGCTCGCTCGAGCGTTCTCCGTCCCGCTCGAGCGGCCGCTCGCTCGAAGGTTTACGTCACCGTCTCGAGCAGTCGCACGCTCGAGCGGTTTCCGTACTTCTTTCTTGAGCGGGTCAGTAGCTGCTGCTCGAGTTAGAAGATTCTAAGGCTTTGTGGGCCTGATAGTGGGCCGGCCCAGCTCAAGGGGGATTGGGGTTTCCTGGGTTAATTCTTGGGAGAGTTAGAGGTGAAGTGGGCAGGATTATCTTCCTCTAATCTGCCTGGTTTAGGACCCCTAATCTAGGTACCCGACAAGAGCCCCCCGAGCCCTTGTTTGATTGTGAAACTTCAAACAAGGGATCATGAAGTGGAGTTGAAGTACCTAGAATTGGGATTGTTGTCGGTGTTTCGAGGAGTCATTTCGTTCTTTCTCCGTGGGGGCGCGCGGCGTCCCCGCGGGGTAGCCGAGGCCCCGGAGGAGTGAGGCATTCCTCCGGGGGCTTTGAGATGAATGGTTTTGGGCAAGGATGTTATTAACCGGAGTTGTGGCATCTCGAGGTAAGAGATTTCGTTAACCGTTCGAGCCCCGAGTTTTTCCCGCTCCTCCCGTGTTGTGGGAGTTCTTCCCGTGCCCCGAATAGCCGGGCCGGAGTCGTGATCCGGTTCCGCCGGATCTCTTGGATCGATCCAAGTGGTGAGAGGTCCGACACTACTCGCGATCGAGCGAGCGCCATACCCTCTCGTGAGCCGATGGCGGGTAGTCCAAGTGAGAGCTCGTCTCCTTTCGAGGGAGACGGCTTCGTGGCCCGGGGCGCTCTCATTAAAGCCGGGCTCTTAGTTTCCAGAGGACCGGCCCCGTTCGAGGGGCTGGCGGCTCTAGTGCCTCCCGTCGGCGGGATCTCTTAGATACTTAGTGCCCTACCTTGGACACGCCGTTCTGGGTTCGAGGGTTCGTTCTCGAGCGGAACCTTTCGAGGGTTCCTTCCCATAGGCGCCCCTGACTCAGGCGCTCGAGGGCGGCTGTTCGAACCCGTCCGTGGGTCAACCTCCGCTTCCTCGAGACTTACTTGTGGGACCAGGGTCCCTGGGTTTCTTACCGTGTAAGGGACCGCCTGTCGAGACGTCCCGTCATTACGCATCCGTCCGTTGCAAACGGCGCGCCTTTTTAGGCGGAAACCGGCGCATCGTGGCGACCGTGGCTTGGCGACGGTTCCGCTCCGTCTCGCGACGTGTGCGCCCTAAAAAGTGGAGGTAGGTGGCGGTTTGTCAGGGCATTTAATGCAGTTACCGTTTTCGTAGAGTCCGCCGGGTGCGCGCGGCCGTTGGATGGCGTAATCTGGGCCGTCGGATGCGGTTCGCGCGATCGTCTTGGGCTCTATAAATATGGAGGAGTAGGCTCCCGGTCCTTCTTCCCCGCATTCTCGCCTTCCCTGCTGTTCTTGTTGCCAGTTGCTCCCCGCTGTAGATCCAATCCGCCGCCGCCGTCTTCTGCAATCGCCGCCGCCGCCGCCGCCGCCCGTGATCGCCGGCGCCATTCTAGCCTGCTTTCTGTGCCGCCATTCCCCGCGCTACCGTTCCTCGTGCTCCGCCGCCGTTGCTTTCTCCGTCCCGCTCCTGTCACTGTCATGGGGAGGTCAGCTAAGAAGACGGGCCAGAGCTCCGGCCATGGTGCTGGTGGCAAAGGCAAGGGCAAGGGCAAGAGCGTCGCCAAGCCTTCTGCGCCGGTGGTGATGGAAGACGCGCTCCCGTGGCCTCGGTCTACGGTGACCGAGGGGATGTTGCTCAACCTGGTGAACGGTGGATTACTTCCGCCAAATCCGGCGGAGGGGTTACCGGAGTGGAGGGTGCCGGATGACGGCGACCTCGCGCCCAATCCCCCGCAGGGCTACGTCCTGAGCTTCATCAGGTTCCACCGGCGGGGACTTGGTGCGCGGCCGAGCCGCTTTATGCGGGCGCTCCCCCACCATTTCGGGGTTGAGCTTCAACACTTCAACCCCAATTCCATCTCACTCGCGGCTACTTACGCCGCCGTGTGTGAGGGGTATTTGGGAATGGCGCCGCAGTTGGGACTGTTCACCCACGTCTTCAAGGCGACGCTCTTCACCAAGGCGGTGAAGAACAAGAAGGCCGCCGACGACGATGGTGATGATGATGACGAGGATGAGGAGGAGGAGAACGAGGAGGAGAACGAGGAGGAGGAGGAGGAGAAGGCGGTGAAGCCAAAGGTCCGCCGCTACGTTCGAGCGGGCTCTCGCCGCTCGGCCGAAGAGGAAAGAGTGCCGGCTTTCCGGACGTGGTCGTCGAACAACTCCGGCCGGGACCGGGAGTGGTTCTACCTCCGCAATGAGGAAGGCCTCTTCCCGGAGTATACCGGCGCTGTGCTTACCGCGGCGGGTTTCAACTGGGCGCACGGCCAGCCGGCGGCGCGCCAGCCATGCATGAACTCCCTGCTCGACGCCATTTCGAGCCTCCGCAACCGGAGGTCCGGCAACTTCTTCCTCAACATCGCGCATGTGGTTGCCGAGTTCCACAGCCGTCGGGTGCTCCCGCTCGCCGAGCGCCCGTTGCGGCTCGACCCGGATGACGGTTGACGCCGACCCCGCGGCGCTCACGGCCGCCAGGATGTCCGACGAGCCCCTCCCGGCGCTACGATCGTGGCTCGGGTGCGTGACGCGATCGACGGTGGGAGGAACTTTGGCGAGAACCAAGTCGGCCTCTTCCGCATGCGTCCGGACTACAACCTGCTGGGCTACGTAAGTTTTCTCGAGATCCTCTTTTCATCGTTTCTTTTACTCGAGCAATCCTTATCGAGGCCTGTCCTTTTGTCCAGAATATCAACGACCACGCGGAGTCGCGGCCCCCGGTGAAGGAGGATGCACCCGATCGTGAGGTAAGACGCCTGAGGGGCGAACGAGGACATGCTGCCGTGGCCTCGAGGAGGGAGGAGAAGGCGCAGAAGGCCCGTGCGCTAGAAGAGAAGGAAAAGCGTAAGGCTAGGCGCCGCCGGGAGCGTGAGATACGCCTGGCGGCGGACCCGACTGATTGGAGCCCCAGTCTCGAGTCGTCCGACGAGGACGAGGGGGAGGATGATGAGGAGGACGACGAGGCGACCGACAGCGACGACGCCACCGCCGCTCGAGCCCTGACGCCTCCTCGCTCTCGCGTGCAGGAGCCAACTTTGGCGCCAGGCCTCCTGCGCGGCGACTCGTCGCTGGTTCGAGCGGGCCAGCAGGAGGAGTCGTCGAGCCGTGGTGCTCGAGTGCCGTCGCCGGCCCCAGCAAGGCAACGGGGTGGGGCGTCTCAACACTCCGGCCCCCGCACTCGCTCGTCGTCGCCGGCTCAAGCAGGGCGGCGGGAGGAGTCGCCCCGTCCCTCTAGCCATGGCGGGCGGGCGCCGTCTCCGACGCGGCGGGAATCTTCCTCCCGCCACCGTTCATCTTCAATGGGCGCGCACACCCGGCAGCAGGAGGCTGCAAATGTGCACACTTCAAGTTCTGCGCAGCCCGGTGAGCAACGCCGGGCCCCTTCCAGCGACCGCCGGGCCGAGCGGACCTCGACCCGCAGGACTCAGGATCCTGCAAAGGACTCCGTGCCTGATCCGGCCAAGGGGTCGGCCGGAACGGGGGCGGCCGCCAGGGTTTCGAAGCCCCCGAGCGGCGCAAGCAGCGGGCTTGAGGCCCCTAAGTCCTCGAGCGACTCGAGGGGGGCGACTGTGGCTCGACAGCCCCCGAGCGCTTTGAGCAAGCCAGGCGGCTCGAGCGGCGCTACCCCGACCGCAGGGTGAGTCTTCCGATCGATCTTATTGCACTATTTTGCGCGTGTGAGTATTTTGTCATAGTGAAATTTTTGTTTTTCTCTTCCTTCCAGGACTAAGCGTTCCCTGCAGACCCTACCATCCCTCCCCCTCATGGTGCCTACTAAGAGGCTAAGGACCGCAGGAGGTTCGAGTGGCACCCCGTCGATGCCAGGTGGAGTGACTCTCCCTCCCTCTACTCCCATTTGGTTGGAGCGGGCCAAGGATCCGCTTAGGCGTGGGAGGCTGACGGCAGCTGCGTCTCGTGCAGGTGCCGGGGCCGTGACCAAGGCCACGGGGGAGGAGAGCGCCACCACCACCATCACGGCCTCCACTGCCCTCCAGCTCGAGACCCCGACGTTGTCAGGCGCGCTGGGTGACGCGGCGGCGGGCGACCAAGGGGTGACGGCGCCAGAGCCGGCGGCCTCTATCCCGGCGACAGGGGCTGGATCGGAGCAGTAGCCCATCACGCTCGAGGACGAGAGTCCGAGCACGGGTGTCAAGTCCTCCTGGCCAGTCGGCCTGCGCCAGCTCGAGGAGGAGCGCAAGGAGAAGTAGGAGGAGGAGACGCCGGCAGCCTCTGATCGGCCGGTGGGAGACGTGGTGATGCAGGAGGCGGGACCGGTGCCTGAGCCTCAGCCGAGCCGGGCCCCATCCCCTCCTCGGGATATGGAAGTCAACGCCTCTGCTGGGCAAAGGATCGAGGAGGAGAGGGCCCAAGCTACCGCTCGAGATGAGGCGGTCGAGGAGCACCCCGCCGCTGCGCCAGAGGAGGAGAAGGCGGAGGAGCTGGTGGAGCAGCGAGCGGGGATCGGGTGGAGCGGCCCGCGGCCGGAGGCGTCGAGGAGCGCCAGCCGCAGGTGGGGCAGCGAGCGGAGCAGCCCACTGTTTTAGGCGGCGATGAGCGTCAGGGCGACGAGCAGGAGCACCACCTGCAGCCGTATCAAGCGCCGCCACAACCTCCACAGCTGCTGGGGAGCTAGTGCCCCACCTCGTGCCTGACTCCGAGATAGGTGAGGTGAGGTTAGAGGCCATGACCGACGCCGACCAGTGGGAGGAAGCCCAAAGGAAACAGACGGCGGCGGCCATCGTCGACAGCCACATGCGGGCGGTCGGTCTCGGGCCCACCGAGCCCACCGAGGTCTCCATCGAAGAGCGGAGGCGGGTCGAGGCGCGGGCGCTCGCTCAGGAGGCGTCCTCCTCCTGGAGCCAGCCGCAACGCCTGACCTCCTTGGCCGAACGGGTGGTAACGGCGGGCGTCGATTTGGAGGCGGTGAGGAGACTCACTCCTCCGTCGACAAGGAGATGCGGGAGGAGTTCCCCTTATGGCAAAGGCCGCCGCTGGTGCTTCCCGACCCTCTTGACCACGAGGCTCCTCCGATCGTGATGAACGATCAGAAGGAGCTCGAGGCTTATACGGAGGCCGAGGAACGCCGGCAGTGGCTTGAGAACGCCTTGAAGACCGCCCTGTCGCTTGTCTCTGAGGATATGCCCCGGCTTCTTTCTGTGAGTATTTCTTGCTGCCCTTCTTTTTGGCGTATCGTGATTTATGATCTAACACTTCCCCTTCATGGTTCAGACAACGCAGGGCCGCTCATATGCCAAATCGACGCACATCGTTGCTACCCAAGAGAGCGAGCACGAGATCCGGCGGTACGTGCGGATGGGGCAGGAGGCCGAGAGCGAGCGGCACCGATTTGCTAGGCTCCTTCGAGAGGCCAACGCCGCCTTGGTCGCCGCCAAGGAGGACGCCAAGAAGGCTCAAGATGAACTTGCTCGAGTGGCGCAGGAGGCCGGGGCAGCGCAACAGGAGGCCAACGAGAAGCTCGCTCGAGCCATGCAGGAGGCCGAGGCCGCTCGTCAGGAGTACGCGCAGCTGCACGAGGCCTTCGAGCAGCTCAAGAAGGATGCGGCTGTGGCGCTGCAAGGCTATAAGGCCAAGTGCCGGGACATGGAGCAGCTCCAGAAGGACAAGGCCGGTGTCGAGGCCTACGTGAAGGAGCTCCAGGCAACGGTCACCCGGGAGGCTGCCGAGAAGGAGGCTCTCTCGAGTGCGCTCGAGGCGGAGAAGGAGCGGGTGAGCGGTCTCCAAACGGAGGTGGCCAACTTCCGTCAGGTGGTGACGGACAAGGACCTCGCCATCCAGGGCGCCGGCAAAGCTCTTGAGGAGTTGCGCGTGGAGAAATGCGACATCGAGCGCGTCTTCCGGAGAAGGGAGGCTGAGCTCTCGACCCGCTGCACCGGTAAGTGCTCGAGTCTTTTTGTGCGTGATCCATACGTGTTGCTCGAGTACTTGGTTAAGTACTTGATTCTTGTCGTCCTTTTTCAGGCTTGGAGGCGAACCTGGCGGACGCGCGTGAGTACGCAAAGTCAACTCACGCGCTGGCTGAAGGTGCACTCTCGGCCAAGGCCCGCATCACCGGCGCCATCGACACCCTCAGCGCCAGCTGGGGCTTCCCGTCGGTGGTGGACGTCGAGGGGTCGGACGCTGGCCAAAGTTATGCTAGCCGGGTCCGAGAATTCGGCGCTTCTCTGCGGGGTCGTATCCAGGAGGCCCTCGTTTTTGCTGTGCGCCGGACGATGGCCATCTTCTACTCGGGGTTCAACGTCTCGAGGGAGGACGCCCGGGCCGGGATGGAGGCCGTCGCGGGCGGCTTCACCTACGTCGAGGGCGAGCAAGAAGGAGGGGTCAACCCCCGGATCGAGCAGCTCAAGGCCGAGGCAGAGGAGCCGGGCGCCCGTCTTGGAGATGATCTTCTGCGAGAAGTCCTCCCGCCTGTCGTGGAGTAGTTCTAGCCGGCCTGAGAGCCGAAATCTGGGCAACAAGGCCCTTGTAAGAAAACAAGTATTTTTTGGTTATGGAAGTGGCCCAAGTGGCCTTTAACCGTAATACTCGGATGTTTATAATCGTTACGTTCTAGTTTTTTCTTTGCGCTTGATATCATTTTCCCCTTCCCGCCTTTACTTTATTTTAGCCAAGTGTTGGCACCGTGCTCGAATTACTTCGAGAGGGGATGAGTTAGGGCGCCGTAGCTCGGAAGCGTGGGAAGCCTTGTGCTCGACGCCCGGCTCGACTAGCTCGAGGTGACGCGAATACTTAGCTTACGAAAAATTTTCGAGGCGGGGAAGGGAAAATTACGTCGAGCATCGTTTTTGAAAAAACTAGGTGCGTTTTTTCGAGGACTTCAGGGGGGTTCCCCCGGTCTAGCCCCCGAGGGGGGCTTGACTTTGTGGAAACAAAGTCGAGCCCACCTTGCGTATGAACAAAAAGTAAGGAACTGACTTATTTATTCATACTAGCGGTATAATTTGAACGAAATATGTACAAGGCATCGAGGCCTAGGGGAAAAAGCGACGTAGCTGTTCGATGTTCCACGCGTTGGTGAGGGTCGAGCCTTTTCCGTCGGCTAACTTGTACGTCCCTGGTTTCAACACCTTGACCACGATGAACGGACCTTCCCAAGGAGGAGTCAGCTTGTGGCGCCCCTTGTTATCTTGGCGTCGACGGAGCACGAGATCGCCGACGTTGAAATCCCTCTTGCGCACATTCTTTTTGTGATATTGCCGTAGCTTCTGTTGGTAGCGCGCAGAGTGTAGGAGCGCCGTGTCTTGAGCCTCTTCTGCTTGGTCGATGGCGTTTGCTAGCCTTTCCTGATTAGTCTGCTCGTTGTAGGCCTTGAGTCGAGGGGACCCGTACTCGAGGTCAGTGGGGAGGACGGCCTCAGATCCGTAGACTAAGAAGAACGGGGTGAAACCAGTGGCTCGACTCTCGGTCGTCCGCAGACTCCACAGGACAGATGGGAGTTCAGTTACCCACTTGTTGCCATGTTTGTTCAAGCGTTTGAAGATCCTTGGCTTTAGACCTTGCAAAATCATGCCATTTGCGCGCTCGACTTGGCCATTAGTTCGAGGGTAGGCGACTGCCGACCAGTTCACACGGATGTGGTTCCGATCGCAGAAGTCTAAGAACTTTTTGCCTGTGAACTGGGTGCCGTTGTCAGTGATGATGACGTTAGGGACTCCAAAGCGATGGATGATGTCGGTGAAGAACTCGACCGCTCGCTCCGAGCGGATGTTGGTGATGGGCTTGGCCTCGATCCACTTGGTGAACTTATCGATGGCCACGAGCAAGTGGGTGTGGCCTCCCGTCGTCCTTTTGAGAGGTCCAACCAGATCGAGCCCCCAAACCGCAAATGGCCACGTGAGGGGGATCATCTGGAGTGCATGCGCTGGGAGATGCGTTTGTTTGGCGTAGAATTGGCATCCCTCACATGCTCGAACAAGTTTGATGGCGTTAGCGCTTGCGGGGGCCGAGAAGCCCCGACGGAATGCGTTCCCGACAAGGGTTCTTGGCGCAGCGTGGTGGCCACAAGCCCCCGACTGCATGTCTCTGAGCAGCTTCCTGCCTTCCTCGATCGAGATGCACCGTTGGAGTACGCCAGTTGGGCTCCGGCGGTAGAGCTCTCTGTCGTCTCCGTAAAGGACGTAAGTTTTGGCTCGACGAGCTAGTCGCCTCGCCTCCGTTCGATCTTCTGGCAACTCCCCTCGAACAAGATACTCGAGGAACGGTGCACGCCAGTCAGTTGGTGGGCTCGTGACCTGATCGATCTCCATGACTACGGCCCCCGTCGAGGGGGGTTCGGTCGTAGGAGCAGGCTCAACGGCTGGTCCTGCCCCAGCCCCCGAGTCCCACTTCACGGATGGCTCGTGAAGATCTTTCGAGAAGACGTCTGGGGGTAACGGCGCTCGAGATGAAGCGATTTTGGCCAGCTCGTCCGTAGCCTCGTTGAAACGCCTTGGGATGTGGTTGAGCTCGAGGCCGTGGAAGCTGGCTTCCAACTTGCGCACCTCATTGCAGTATGCTTCCATTTTTTCATCATGGCAGCTTGAGGCTTTCATCACTTGGTCGATAACGAGCTGCGAGTCGCCTCGAGCATCGAGGCGTCGGACCCCAAGCTCGATGGCGATGCGCAACCCGGTAACGAGCGCCTCATATTCTGCCATGTTGTTCGAGGCGGCAAAGTGGATGCGCACTACGTAACGCATGTGTACTCCGAGGGGTGAGATGAAGAGTAGGCCCGCGCCTGCTCCTGTCTTTATAAGCGACCCGTCGAAATACATGGTCCATAGCTCGGCTTGGATCTGGACTGGGGGGAGTTGGACGTCGGTCCACTCAGCGACAAAGTCAGCCAGCACTTGGGATTTGATAGCCTTTCGTGGGGCGTACGTGATGGTCTCGCCCATGAGCTCGACCGACCATTTGGCGATTCGACCCACGACTTCCCGGTTCTGGATAATTTCCCCAAGTGGGAATGATGTTACCACCGTCACCGGGTGGCTAAGAAAGTAGTGCTTTGGAGTTTTCGACGGTGAGCACGATCGCGTAGAGCAGCTTTTGGATATGGGGGTATCGAACTTTGGCATCCGAGAGCGCCTCACCGATGAAATACACCGGCCGCCGGGACGGGGAGCGCGTGCCCCTCTTCCTGCCTCTCGACCACTATGACTGTGCTCACCACCTGAGTGGTTGCGGCAACATAGAGGAGGAGGGATTCGGCGGGTATACCGTCTCGAGCCGGTCGAGGCGGCACAAGCACAGGTGGAGATGTGAGCATGCTCTTCAGCTTCGAGAGGGCCTCCTCTGCTTCAGGTGTCCATGCAAAGTGCTCGGATTTTCTGAGGAGCCGGTACAGAGGCAAGGCTTTTTCTCCCAAGCGCGCAATGAACCGACTGAGTGCAGCTAAGCATCCAGTGATCTTTTGCACCCCTTTCAGGTCTTGAATCGGCCCCATCCTCGTGATGGCCGCGACCTTCTCGGGGTTGGCCTCGATGCCGCGCTGGGAGACGATATACCCTAACAACATGCCTCAAGGCACGCCAAAGACACACTTCTCGGGATTCAACTTGATGTTCTTAGCCCGGGGGCAGTCAAATGTCAACTTGAGGTCCGCGACAAGGTTTTCTACTTTTCGGGTCTTGACAACGATGTCATCGACGTAGGCCTCGACGGTCTCTCCTATATGTTTCTCGAAGACATGGAGCATGCAGCGCTGATATGTTGCCCCGGCGTTTCGAAGGCCGAAAGGCATTGTGACATAACAATACATGCCCATGGGGGTGATGAATGAAGTCGCGAGCTGGTCGGACTCCTTCATTTTGATTTGGTGGTAGCCAGAGTAGGCGTCGAGAAATGAAAGTACTTCACAACCCGCAGCTGGAATCAACGATTTGATCTATTCGAGGTAAAGGAAATGGGACTTTGGGACATGCTTTATTTAAACTAGTGTAATCTACACACATCCTCATTTTCCCATTCTTTTTCTCTACCAATACAGGATTAGCTAACCACTCGGGATGATGTACCTCCTTGATGAATCCGCCTTCTCGAGCTTCTCGACCTCTTCGCGGATGATCCTACGCTTCTCCTCGTCGAAGCGGCGCGGCGTTGCTTGACAGTCTTGAACCGGGACGGATCTCAAGGCGTGCTCGGCGACATCCCTCGGTATGCCGGGCATGTCCGAGGGACTCCACGCAAACATGTCGGCGTTTGCGCGGAGAAAGTCGACGAGCACCGCTTCCTATTTGCAAGTCGAGGAGGAGGCGCCGATGACCGCGTCTTCTCCCCCGAGGAGCTTGGATCGAGCGGGATCTTCTTGGTGTCGTCAGTGGGGTCGAAGTTGCCAGCCTGTCGCTTGGGTGTTGGAGCAGAGGCCTCAGCCGCCATGTGATCGAGCATCATGGCTAGGTCTGCAGACATTCCTAGAACGTTTGTCAGTGACTCCCCGTACTCGACGCACTCCACATCGCAATGGTAGGCGTGCTCGTACGTGGAGTTGACAGTGATGACTCCTTTTGGCCCCGGCATTTTGAGCTTGAGGTAGGCATAGCTGGGGATTGCCATGAACTTTGTGTAGCACGGCCTGCCCAGGATGGCATGGTACGTCCCCTCGAAACTGGGCACGTCGAAAGTTAAGACCTCTCGACGAAAGTTTGAGCGTGTCCCAAAGGCGACGGGGAGGTCGATGCGGCCGATCGTGAGCGCTTTCTTGCCAGGGACCACTCCGTGAAAGCCCCCGGCGCTCGGCTGGAGGTCGGCTCTTGTGAGGCCGAGCAACGTGAGGGTCTCCATGTAGATGATGTTGAGGTTGCTGCCTCCATCCATGAGGACTTTGGTGAAGCGGGCGTTGAGGATGATCGGGGCGACGACGAGAGGGTACGAGCCGGGATTGGTGACGTGGTCTGGATGATCATCACGGTCGAACGTGATGGGAGCGTCCGACCAGTCGAGGAACTGAGGCGTGGCGGGTTTCATGGCGAAAACCTCCCTGCGCTCGGCCTTCCGCTCTCGACGCGTCATCTGGGTGGCCGGGCCGCCGTAGATCATGTAGCACTCGGTGATGGGCGGATACCCACCGTCGTCATCGTCGTTGGCTCGATCCTCGCCACCCTTATCCTTCTTGCCATCGTCCTTGTCAATGCCAAACTTCTTGAAGTAGCCTCGAAGCATACGGCAGTCCTCGAGGTTATGTTTGACCGGTTCCTTGTGGTACGGGCGGGCTTCAAAGATCTTGTCGAAGACGCCCCCATCCGGAGGGGGTCTAGGCTTCTTGCGCTCGGCTGCGGCCACCTCGTCTTCCACGACCGCGCGCTTGCCTTGCTGGTTGCCTTTCTTCTTCTTCCCGTTCTTTTTCTGGGCCTTGCTCGAGCCCTCACCGCCTCCCGGGGACGGCGTGGGCTTGTTCCCAGCTCCACCAAAGAAAGCCCCCACGGCCTCGTCGCCGGCAGCGTAGTCGGCGACGACGTCCATGAGTTCGTTCACTGTCTTTGGGCGATTGCGCCCGAGCTCTCGCACGAGCTCTTTGCACGTGGTGCCTGAGACAAACGCCAGGATGACGTCATGGTCTGGGATGTGCGGCAGCTCGGTGCGCAGCTTGGAGAAACGTCGAGCAAAATCCCGGAGAGATTCTGTGGTATTTTGCTTGCAGTTACGGAGATCCCATGAGTTGCCGGGTCGGATGTAGGTGCCCTTGAAGTTCCCCTCAAAAATCTGGACCAGGTCGGCCCAATCGTGGATCTGATGGGGGGGAGCTCCTCGAGCCACCGTCGAGCGGTGTCGAGAGAAACAGAGGAGCCGGCGTATGATCGCCTTATCCTCTCGAGCCCTCCCGGTGGCCGGGCAGCTAGCCGGAGTCGGCCGGCCCGGACCTCGGGCTTGGTCTCCCGTTGTACTTGACCACGCTCGTGGGGGGTCGAAACGGGTTTGGCAACGGCGTGTTGCGGATAGCTCGACTGAAGACTCGAGGGCCCGGCGGCTCGAGAGTCTGCCGGTCTTCGTCGCTGTCGTAGCGGCCCCCTCGATGGGCCTTGTAGCCACGGTCCTCGGCACCCGCAACCTTGCGTCGTCGGTTGTCGTTGATATCATGACGCGCATCTTGAGGTGCACGGTTGTCGAGGATGCGTTCTCGAGCGGGGGCTCTTCCACCTCGAGGGGGTGCCTCTTGGTGTACGGAACCCTCCCGCTCGTGCCGTGGTTGTTCTGGGGCTGCCTCACGCTGTCTCGAGGCCGAGCTCTCGGCCTGCTGGACGGCCGCGACTTGGAGGAGCCCTTGGATCTCATCTCGTATCCTAATGCATGCGGATTCGAGGGCGCCGGCATGTCCCGCAGCAGCATAGCTGCCGCAAGCACATTCTGGCTCGCTCGAGGGAAGTGGGCTGGTTCGGGCGGCGCTTCTGGCCGCCCGTCGTTGACGATGCGGTTGAAAACGTCTCGGGCCTTTCCTCGAGCTCCAAGAGGTCGAGGAGGGGGCGGATGGTTCTGCTCAAGCGCGCGCTTGAGCAGTTCCAGATTTGCGCGTTCCTCATTCATCTTGGCCTCGATTTCCCTGAGCTGAGCCCATTGTGCTGCTTGAGCATCGTCTTCAGGCCGGCGATTGTCTTGGGCTTGTGGTGGCAGTCCGCGCGGCTCGATCACCTGCAGAGCTGCAGCCGCCGATGTCCCGACCGCTGGGGTCACATCTGCCCAGTTGGCTGCAGGGACGGCCATGGCAGCGCCATCTCTGGTCTCGTCATCCGACGGGACGTCGTCGTTGAGATGAAAACACTCGCGAGCCGGGTCATAGCACCCTGAGTCTGAGTCATCGGAGTCTGGGCTAGCGCTGGACGGCGTCCAGGGCCTCCCCGTGCTCTCCTCCTCGATCCAGCGGCGCATATCCCCGACCGTGTTGCGGCGTTGCGAGCCAGGTGCTCTGTCAAACCCGCGGTCTACTGACGCCGGCCATACAATCTCCAAGTCTATAGTGGCACGCAGGAGGGGGCCGGGGCTCTCCTCCCGCGGTCCCATGACCGACCGGATCTCATTGGCATACGTGGTGGCGGCGTTGGTAAGCCCAAACGGGTGCCTGCGATGAGCTCGGTAGATCCCGTGCGGCAGCAGGTTGGGCGACGTCGGCCGCACGCGCGCTCGAGGCGCCACGCCGGGCTCTCTCGGCGAGCGCATGGCAAACGTGAAGCTAGGGTCCACGTCAAGGACTCCCTGTCCATGTGGTACCTCCTGCCGCACACTTGGCACCCCGGCTGGGTGCGTCGTGGCGTCTGGCTGGGAGGGCACACGAGCAGGGTGCTCAAGGCTCCGTGCCTGCTGGCCGTGACGCTGATGCTGGTGGCGCCGGCGGCGTGGTGGCGAGCCGTGGTGGCGTGATCGGCGCGCGACCCCACCAGCGCGTGGGGGTGACGAACGTCCCCCTCCTGGTTCACCGATCGAGAGCAGAGCCATGTCGCGGCCTGGGCCGAGCGACACAAACTCTAGACTCCCAAACCAGATCACCGTGGCAAATGGAAACGATGGAGTGGGTGATGCCATCCGAAAAATGGCGGGAATCGGGTGAAAACACGCAAGACATTCTACCTCGGCGCGCCAACCGTCGGTGTTTCGTACCCGGGGGTATAACACCAACGAGTAAATTTCTATGCGTGCTCCCTAATCCGGATGGTGATGCAAGATGGACACAAGCGTTTATCCTGGTTCAGGCAAAGAATGCCCTACGTCCAGCAGAGGGATGAGTTTCGTGTTATCTCGCACCGGGGTGCTTGTACAGGGGTGAGTACAAGGTAGTCCTGAGACTTAATGAGTGTGAGTGAAGGCGTAAAGCGTCGTAACGTGCCCTAAACTAGGCCCTGGCATCCCCTTTTATAGGCCAAGGGGAGGCTCAGGGTTACACGGTGGTTAGGGCTGTCATGGGCGTGACGTCGAGGTACAGCTGTCGGGTTGAGTCGTCAGAACCGTGGATGCCTCCTCGATCCGGTCCGAGCCTGTAGCAACGTGGGTGATGGTGCCCTGCTCGTCCTTGCTTGACGCGGGCTGACGTAGTGGTGGAATGGGTGATGGTGGCCTGCCCGGAAATCCTGGCGAGCGGCTGTCGGGGTAGGAAAGACAGGTCAGGGCACGCCCCATACGCCAGTCCCATCCGCCATTATCTCTCGAGCGGCTGTGGTCGGCCTCGAGGGGTCGACGATCCGAGCGACGGGACGGGGCGGCGTGTTTGATGGTACGGAGAGCTGACGAAAGTGCTTGAGGAAATCGCCGCACGTGGCATAGTGCACGGGATGGCTCCACAGTGGCTCTGAGTCGTCTGACTGGGCGCCCTCGAGTCCTAAAGTCAGCGTTGCCACAGTGCTCGGACAGCGTACTATTTCGGCCCTCACGCATTCTCTGTACGAGAGTTGGCGAAAAGGTGATAGCTCAGCCTTAGCTGGACATGGCACCACAGTGGCTTCTGCCATCCTCGAATCCGGGGGATGGGCAGTGTAATGATGGATTTGACCAGCGTACGCCCCGCTGTTACGGGCTCTGTAGCCATGGTGTTAGGTGGCGTCAGCGTGCATCGGCGCTGTTCAAACCCTGTAGCCATGTGCGATCTCTGGGTAGGCAATTATTGCGGGCCGACTCGAGCGGTTGCTCGCTCGAGCGTTCTCCGTCCCGCTCGAGCGGTCGCTCGCTCGAGCGGTTTACATCACCGTCTCGAGCAGTCGCACGCTCGAGCGGTTTCCGTACTTCTTTCTCGAGCGGGTCAGCAGCTGCTGCTCGAGTTAGAAGATTCTGAGGCTTTGTGGGCCTGATAGTGGGCCGGCCCAGCTCAAGGGGGATTGGGGTTTCCTGGGTTAATTCTTGGGAGAGTTAGAGGTGAAGTGGGCAGGATTATCTTCCTCTAATCTGCCTGGTTTAGGACCCCCTAATCTAGGTACCCGACACTATCTTTGCTCAGGGACGAGCAAAAGGTAAGCTTGGGGGAGTTTGTTGACGGTCCTTAAGTATCAATTTTATACCGTCAACGCAGCAAGAGAAAGGACTAATATGAGTTCACCCGTTAGATATAGGGGTTACACTTGAAATTCCACGAGTTTTGGTGATTGTCTATTTCGCGGGGGGTTATCGAAAAGAGAACCAAAGGAGGCCCACATGTCATGATTACATAGAGATAAAGACCGAACGGGTAAAATTGTATAATCTAGAAGACTCCGGAAGGCAAACCCCGGAAGCCGGGCCCACTGGGGGGTGGCCGGTCGGCCGACCCGGGGGGGAGTCGGCCGACTCCCCACCTCCACCAATCGTGGAGTCTCGTGGATCCCGCCTCCACCGCCTTTGAGGATGAATAATTATCGTCCATTTAGGTCGGTTTGATCCGAGAGCCGTGGTTAATCCTAGGGGGCTATATATTCGAGCCCCCGGCCCCCCGGGTAAAACCCTAATTCATTCAAGAGTTCATTCTCTCATCGAATTCGTAGAAGCCGAGCCACCATCTCAATTAGAGCTCCATAGTTTAGTAGCATAGCTACATAGGAATAGATCTAGAGGGAATCAAGCCTAGCTTGGAGTCCGGATCTGTCGGAGTTCTTGGTAATTCCCCTCTACATTCTTGTAATATTCATCATTGTTTGTGATACTATGAGTAGTACTTTATTCTATTCTATTATATCGACTTGACTTTGCTCTATTTGATTATGTTCTCAATTATATTGTTCTTAGTTTACTTTGATTATATGTTTAGCATAGTTGGACTAGAATTATGTTTATGCATAGGATCGTATAGCGCTTGCTCATTAGATCGATGGGTGAGTGGTAAATATTGTGTAGGCGTGGTGCCTAGATCGTATTTATCTGCGATTGCACCCTATATTCCGGATCGTGAGGTAGATCGCGGGAGTGACAAATCTGTTGAGTCCTTTGTAGCCCTTCTCCCGAGTATAGGTCTAGCGAACAAACCTATTACATTGAAGTCATTGCTATGTCTCTTGTCTTCTCGGTAATATCACTATGCATAGATGTAACCTTTTCCCGCCATGATTGCTAGATGTTCTTGCACTAATCATTGTATGCTTTGACTTTGTAGTTAGAATAACATAGGATTATACCCTAGATCGTCCTAGTTCATGCTAGTGTTATAAGCTTAGAGTGCTAAGTTGAGATGGCTTATTACTATTATTTTATGTGGCTAAATGCTCTCATTTATCTTATGTCAATTATCATTCATTCCTATATTTTATGTGACACTTACCCCGTATGAGATGATTGATACGTAGACAAGGTTAAGCTCTCCATTATCGCATGTGCATTGCTCATCACTCATTATCCAGTGCATTCCCTTCCCAGTGGTAAAATTATAAATAACGATACCTGGATTACTCCCGGTTAAAATGCTACGATGATATATTCTGTGCGCTTGCGGATTCCATATTTATTTCTAGTAGCAGTTGCATTATTTAGTACCAGCATTTTTGGCGCCATGTTGGGGATGACAACCTAACACTGAGTGGCGTTAGAAATGTCAACACCAGGGAGTTGGAGCGATTGAGTCACCGACATCTCAATCCCACGCCAAAAAAGAGAATTGACTCGACCGAGTCCAAAAGTGCACACCGTAAGGACGTGATGGCCGGTTGCCGATGTACGGTTGCATCGGCAAAACGAATATTCTTTCGCTCCACAGGGCGATCACGACGTGACACGATGGACGAAAGATAAGTATCCAATATCTCTAATAAATTTTCTATTTTATTTATCCATCCATTTCAAAAGACCACACTTTGGAAAACCAGTTCTTCACAAATCTTTTTTCTCAAACACGAAGCAAGCCAGAACGCACCGTCTCGGTCTCACTCGCTACGTGTTAACAAGACCACGCTCAAACAACACGAGTGCGCCGCGGTCACTCCCAAAGGAAAAGGGCTCCAAACACTCCTAAGACCGTGCTTTGTTTGTTTAGGATCATCTAATCTCTAAGGCCTGGTCGGCTCTTGAATGAGAAAGAGACTAGTGTTGCCGGCAATTTTTTCTTCTAAATCTATAACAAGCATAACTTAGCCTTCGCATGATAAGAAAATCTTACACACCACATGACCATTCTTTCAGGAACAAAGGCATGATGCTCGGGGACTAGCTGTGGAGGTATAAACTCCATATACCCTCACGGCCTAGTTTGGGCCGACACGCTATCGCCAGGCCGGCCCATCAAGCTTCAAGACCGATCGGCTCAGGCCGGTCGGACCGGCCTAAAACAGTAAGAATATCGAAGACCGACAAGGAGGACAAGACCTAGCTGATATAGGAAAGTTTAGACTTGTAAAGTATGTAAACTTAGTACCGAGATAGGCTAGTTCCGACTTGTAACCTTGCTCCCCATGATATATAAGGAGAGCAAGGACCCCCGTGCTGGAGGACGTAATCGGCATAACGCACGACTCATACATCCACATCATAATTGAAACAGAGAGCGGACTAGGGTTTTACGCATCTTTGCGGCCCGAACCCGGGTAAACCTCGTGTGATTGCTATCTCGTTTACGTCTTGCTCGCAATCTCGTGCGCCTTCCGCCAATCCATTACCGGTCAGGGCATACCCCTGGTCGGACTATCGCCGATATTTCATCGACAGGGTGCGTGCCTTTTTGTTGCTTGGTTGGGGCCCTTTCTTCCCCCCAAGCTTGATTTTCTACCATTTTGTTGATTAACGCCGTAGCGTTACCAAAAGTGAGTGATAGAAATGCGCCTCCAGCTGCAGCATCGAGGTGCCCTTTTGACATGGGCGTGAGCCCATTGTAAAAGTTTTGGAGCACCAGCCATTCCTCCATCCCATGATGAGGATAGTCTAGGATGAAACTTTGGAGCCTCTCCCAGGCTTCAGGAATGGGTTCCATCTGCGTTTGCTAGAAATTTGCAATTCTTCCCCTCAGGGCATTTGTTTTGCCCATGGGGAAGAACTTTGCGAGAAATGCCATGGAGCATTTGCCCCATGTGCTCACAGCCTCTTTGTCCTTGTAAAACCACTGTTTCGCTTTCCCCACAAGGGAAAAGGGAAACAGCCGGAGTCTGATGATGTTAGCTTCGATGTCCTTGATGACGACAATGTCACAGAGCTCCAAGAAACGCTGTAAGTGAGCGTTAGCATCCTCATTGGGGAGTCTACAAAACGGAATCCCCTGCACCATAGTAATCAAGCCAGTCCTGAGTTCAAAGTTCTTGTCTGCCACATTGACAACGGGCCCAGTGGGCACGTTGGCAACAGCGGGGATGGAGAATTCGCGGAGAGTCTTCTGAGCCATTGGGATGGTCGCTGAAGGTGCGGAAATGACCGGTTCGACTGTCGACGGAGTAGCAGAAGAAGGAGTGGCTCTAGGCTTCTTCTTCCTTAGGAGTGCCTCCGGATTTGGATGGAAATTGTCTGGCAGGGAGAAACCGGACATACACTATCCTGTTTTCACCCACAACAGGAGAAAACATAAAAGTTAGCCTGCATAGACTCGGACTATTTCTAATGAAGTTATATCCATGTCATGCTAGATTATTTTAACCAGTGCCTTCCCCAGCAACGGCGCCAGAAATGCTCATTGGCATTTCTTAACGCAATCACTAGAATTGTTACATCCCAGTGGTCACGCCAAGAAACGCCAGGTGATAGTCATGTTCTAAAGATATTATCCACAAGCGCACGGATCTATGATTGTAGCATTTCTCCCGGAAGTATGTCACGGTATCGTTATTTATATTTTCCCAAATGAAGGCATGGTGTAAAATACCTCTAGCACATGGATATGGTACTTCATATCATTGAAATAAGCCTAAGTGCTATGCAGGGGTAAGACAAACGGTAATTTGAGGATAGTAGACACACACTTGGTCTTCTCTCAAGGATAAAGAGAAATAAGGAATAAAAGTAACGGAAAGAATAAAGAATAAATCTACTTGGAGCTGGTTGGTCGTATATAGCTAAGCATAGAACAGCTAAGTCACATGTTATACAAGGTTAGAGACAAGTCAGAGCCTAGAGTAACAGGGAGACCCCCGCAGCTGGTCTGCCAGCCAATAGAGGCATTTACGAACTCCTACACGACATGCGGACGTGGGGGATTACGAGGGACGGACAGGGCTGTCACCACCTGCCGTCAACCATGGCATGCCGTCATATTCGAAGGCCCTCTCGTATCCGGACACCACTCCCGCATACTAGAGAACTACCTATGCTCCCACACGACTCCCACCCTACAGATGGATGAGCTAGAACATAGGCAAACCCGAAAGAACATCGAACCGTTACTTCATTCTCATCGTGGACTCTAATTCTATAGAACATATGAACGATGAAGAACAAGGATGAACATGCTATGAAATGATCATATGAACTATGCTCTAGTTCATATGCATCAACATGAACATGATCAAGACTATGCTCTAGTTCATACACTAAGCAATATATAAAGTATAAGAACTTGAATAAGGAAGAACACTCCATAGATGATTACCAAGATGTATCTCTTCTTCCTAGGAGACAAGCTCTCCTTGGTAGCTTTCCTAGCTCCAACACTACTAGCTCTAGGCTAAGGAACAAGTGGAGGTGAGGGAGAGAGAGACCAAATGAATTTGTGTATTGTAAAACTAATTCTTCTCCCCTTTTATATCTTGCTCAGGTCGGTTCGGGGTCAGGAATCGAAGGAACACCGCGCACCGACCTCCCCGAGCATTGATTGCATCGGCTCCAGCCGGCCTGCCCCACCTGGCAGTTGGGGTGGCGCGAGCGCGCCCCTGGCGCGGCCGCGCCAGGGTGCCGCCGCCCCTTGACCGCCTTCGGGTGGTCGGTTGTGGAGTGGGCCTGGGCCGTGCTGGTTTGGTGTTTTGGCCCTGGTCCCGAGGTGGCCCAACTCCCTTTGGGGTGGTTTGGCGCTTTCCAAAAAGCGCCTTTTTGATGTTTAATCCCTGCACTTTTAATTGATTTCTGCAATGACAGTATATTTCCTAGTGCATGTGGATTTGGGTTAGTTGCACATGTATATGCATATAGGAATATATAATTCACCCTTTTTCATGTCTAATTGGCGGTATAAAACCGTCGATAAGGACCGCCAACACCGACCAGACTTGGGCCCAGGTCGGCCTTGTGCTCTTGGGCCAAGGGTTCTCGTCCGAGCAGACCTAAAGTCATGTTGTGCTGGTATAGGGGTTTATACCCCCACACAGACCAATTTCTACACCTCGCAACTCACTGCCATCATCTACCACTTGTCTAATGGTGGACACATAACGAAGGCAACAGCGGTTTGCAACATCCTCCAGAATACCTAGATAGGATACATGGAGAGGGAACATGGCTACCAAAACAGCCTTGTAAGGGTGAACTTGGCAACCTCTTTAGCGCTAGACCGATAGAAGGGAAATCGGGGAGAAGAACGGCAAATCTTCAAATTTTTCAAAATCTCCAAACACCCAGAAAAAACAGGACCAAAATTTCCAGGACGACACGTAAGCAACACATGCTTTCGCAGGACTCCAGTTCTAAAAAACATCTTGAAACATTTCTGCACGGCCTTAAGACTGGCACCACCCGAGCACCATAAACATCAATCAGTAACACGCGGCAACACACTAATGCATATAATCATGTGTCGCAACATTGTGGGACAGCAACCGTACCTACAAAGCAACAACCCAAGGGAACGCGGGGAACGACCAAGACGCCGAAATCCAACCAGCCGTCATAGAGAACAGAAACCTATGAAACAAAGCAAATAACATTTTAACAGATTTACAACTACATAGGTCGAAAACAACAGAACAGGTGATATAACGTTTGAACACAACTAAAATGCACGGATCAAAAATACTCGTCAATAGAATAAACATACCTTCGAAAAAAATAAATGTGACAATGAAACGAAGCACAACGAAATCAAGGGAAGGTACCACTCAGCTACAACTGCACAGTAACAAACAGCAGAGGGGAGAAAAACATTCAGACATTTAACAATGAATAACTGCGTTAATTTTCACCTGCTATGACATCATAAACAACTGTACCTTATAATTAGCAAAGCCCAACAATAATGACCAACGAACAGAATCGTAACCAGTCACATCCTGTCAAACAAGGTTAATAGATAGGGAAAAACTATGCACTGGTACTTTGAAAATTCATATGATTATAAAACAATGTCCGGTAAACAAATGGAAAGATAGGGGGCATTCCAGAAACAAACATGAGACAGGTAATTTAGTAATTAAATAGGCAACAGACTCCAAACCAATCAAACACATTCGGCGAAAAAAAAGGAACAACCTTTATTCTCACATAGCACCTCTTCCTACATAGACACCTTTTGTTGCGGTCCCATCACCATCGGCCATAGGACCCGACAGGTACAAAGGAACTACGCACATGCCCCCTCCATCCCCCACGCAACCACAACCCACTTCAAACTGAAAGAGGCACATCTCGGCCACAAACAAGCACAGGCCCTAAGCGGACCAATAACCACCAATCCACCATAAATCGAAAATAGCTACCCTTGGCCTCATCTACAAGGGACCACAAACTTTAGATACAACTGTCACAACCTCTGTCTAAGATGCGGATTCCATTCGGCAATTGATCTGAACTCTATCCCCTACTTCACCGAGCAACAAAATAGAGCTTCGAAAACACGACATAAAAAATCTACATTGTAAGCGAACTTACCGAATGAACGAATCGGCCAGATGTCAACGACACTTAGCCAAAATGTAGTTCTGCACCATCAGAAACGCAGCCACACGATGGCAGAAGGCACCACCCTATGACGACTCAGAAGGCGAAGAACAGTAGCGAACCTATTACAGAAAAACATACCAACAACATTGAGATGGAGATGAGAAATCGACATTGTAGGCGGAGGTACGGAACAAGCAAATCACAGAAATCAGAGAGACACATACCCGATGCGAAGCTCTGCGCTGGCACAAACGCGGACGGAAGATGAAACGCAACCGGAAGATGTTAAACGACCCCAGGCCGTCAGCAAGAGCAATCCGAAAAGGGGCAGCAGATCTGTTTGTCACGCCCATTTTTAAGGACAAGAATGAGGCGTATCCAAGCCTTATGTGAATCCCCGAAGTCATCCACATAAGTTGACAAATCGAATAAATTGTACCATCTCAAAGTTTATTACATCACGAATGAATAAATATCATATAGTCTTACATAAATAGATAATAACGAAGAATTGTCACTCGACTTTATTAAACTCTCAAACTAATTGTAGACTCTCAATTCTAACAAACTCTCAAATGATGGTAGACTCTCAATAGCGGAAGCTGCAACACAGGGACACGTCGACTGGTTGACTCAAGCTAGTAATCATGGCGATAGCTCTCAATCCAATCCTCATCTGTTACCCATCCGGGATTTTCCAAGTAATGAAGTAAAACAAGTGTAAGTACAACGTACTTAGCAAGCATAGCGGGGGTATATGAAGCTCAAAAAGGCCGACACTTTGGTTAACCGCATTAGCTTTTAGTGTATATCATATTTTAGCAATTAGCATCAAGGTAGTATTCCCAAACCACATGATCAAGTAAACATGATAAAGGTAACTTAAACATCATTATAGCATAAAACATAATTAATGAGGGTGATCACTTATTCGGTAAGAATCCCTTGGCCGCCCTGACCGTGGGCACGGACGACATATCGATTTAACTCTGCGCAGAGGTGTACCCTTTCCCTGTGAGTCGTGATTTGCCCTTTCGCCCGAGGAGATCAGCCTCTTAGTTCTCTACCAAGGAAAACCGGCAGGGTTCACTATAAAGTTATGCATAGGTTCGTCTAACAAGATAGGGCTGCAGGGTCATCAGATGTAGGGAATCCCTCCTCCCAAAGTAGCACAATACCTACCCGTCTATACATACCATGGAGAAGCCGCCCTATACCCAACTCGCAAATCCTCTAACTCGCTAGAAAAGGTCCTAGGCACAACTAGAGCCGAGCCATGTAGCTCCCACACGGTGGCACGTTAAGTCCCGATGATCGCTTACAAATAAGTCATCTTAATCAAGGTTGCATAATTAATTAATCATGTTACAAGATCATGGTAAAAGCACTAGCATCACTACCCATCATGCACAACCCAAGTCGTCAAGGCAACGGTAATCAATCACTAGGTAAAACTAGTAGGATAGCAAGACACATGCATATGTAATTTAGTGGATGAATGAATAGGACACAAGGATGGTCCTACTATACTTGCCTTGATCCAAATGTTCCTGGGGTTCCTGCTGGTCTTGAAAGAAATCCGGGCCTTCAACGAAACCCTCACCGTCGAACGAAACCGCGACCAACAAGCAAGAACAATCAAGCATCCGAATCATACATACACGAAGCAAACTTATAATTCTATTAGAACAGTACATCAAACAGAATAAAAAGATTAAAAAGAGTTCATAAAAATATTCTATGCGTTGCTACGATCACATGGACATAAAGATCATCTAAATCGGAGCTAAAACGGAGAAGATATGAGCATTTGAAACTGAATGGCAATTCTGTAAATAACGGAAAACGTATTTTGACTCTGAACAGACCGGAGTACGCTTTCCAGAGATGAAAGCGTAAACCGACGAATACGCCAAGGATTCTTAATGAAATAGATTGAACCCGAGGGGTTTTACGCAAGATGGACCCGCGAAGGGGTACCGGCCGACGGTGGTCGTCGGATCTGGATTTGGTGGCCCAGATTAGATCGGCTTGAGAGGGAGGCGGTCTCGCTGAGAAGACGACCGACGGCGGCGGCGCCATGGCCGGCGGCGAGCAAAGCTCGGCGGCGCAGATTGAACCCGGCCCTAGGAGCCTCGGTTTGACTCGGGGAAACCACCAATCGCAAGAGGAGAGCAAGGGGGTCTCACCAAGGTCGAGATTGGAAACCGAGGTGGCGGCTGGACGACGAACGGCGAGCTCCGGCGGCGAGCTTTGACCTGCAAAGTTCGGCGAAGCACCACGATCAGTACAGGGCACGGAATCGAGCAAACAAAGGCTCTGCGAGCTCGCGATGAGATGAAGAAACCCGGCGTCTAGCCGATTACGAGTTTAGGGCGTCGGTTCGGCGAAACCCAACTCGAGGGCGGCGGCGGAAATTGCGGCGGCGGCTTGAGCGTGGGCGAAGCTTGCGCTAGGGTTTTGGGTAGGCGCGAGGTGGTGCAAAGCATAGGCTTTATAGGCCGGCTTTGCTTGGCGCGCACGCGAGGCGCGGGCGTTGGTGCGGCGCGGCCGCTGCGTCGTGCCCGGCTCGGACTCGAGCGAGGGGAAAGGGACGACGCCGACAGGCGGGCCCTGGTTGGCAGCGGCGGAGAGGAGAGTGGCGCGGTGGCGGCCTGGTGACCTAGCTGGGCCGGCCCAAAGCGCAAGGGGAGCGGGCCTTGGTTACCAGCCAGGAAGAAAAGGCCATCGGCCCAGAAAGAGAAGGGAGGGGCGCCAGGCCGAGCTGGGCCAAGGAATGGCCTTCGGGCCAGAAAGGAAGAAAGGAGTGAGGAAGGAAAAATAATCCTTTTCTTTTATTTAAACCTTTTTCAAGAGAAGTTTTGAAAAGCTTTTCAAATCTGTTTTAATTCAAACCGAAAATCAAACTGCAAACAAATAAAACAATGCACCAGCATGGATGCTCACACATGCTTCTTGACCTATAGTCAGTTTTAATTTTGAAAAATTATTATTTGGCCTATGTTAAATGCTCACAAAAATGCATAACTAGCTCAGTTTAACTATTTTAAAATTATGCAAATTTTCGGGTGTTACAACTCTACCCCCCTTAAAAGAAATCTCGTCCTCGAGATTTGAGCTGCTTACTCAAAGAACCACGGATATGCCTTCCTCAATTCCTCTTCTCTTTCCCAAGTTGCCTCTGCCTCAGAATACCGATTCCACTGAACCTTCAACATCTTGATAGTCCGACTCCTAGAAACTCTTTCTGCTGTCTCCAAAACCTTTACCGGAAACTCTTCATAAGTAAGATCCTCCTGAACTGTAAGTTCCTCTAGAGGTATTGTCTCTACCTCCGGCACACGCAAGCACTTCTTGAGTTGAGACACATGGAACACATCATGCACACCTGCCAGCTTCTCAGGTAACTCCAACTGATAAGCCACTTCACCACGCCTTCTAAGTACCTTGAACGGACCAACATACCTCGGAGCTAATTTCCCTTTCATGTTGAACCTCTTCACACTTCTCATAGGCGACACCTTCAAGTAGACATGATCACCTTCTTTGAAAACTAGCTCACGTCTGCGGGTATCTGCATAGCTCTTCTGACGAGACTGTGCCACTCTCAGATTCTCCCTAATCATCCTGACTTGCTCCTCAGCATCCCTAAGCACATTGGGACCAAACACTTGTGTTTCGCCAGTCTGATTCCAGAACAGAGGAGTTCTGCACTTACGACCATACAAAGCTTCAAACGGTGCCATCTTGAGACTCTGTTGATAGCTGTTGTTGTATGAGAACTCTGCATACGGTAAACTCTTGTCCCAACTAGTACCATATTGCAAAGCACAGGCTCTCAACATATCCTCTAATATCTCGGTTAATCCTTTCGGTCGACCATCTCGTTCGAGGATGATAGGCGGTGCGAAGTTTAGCTTAGTCCCCGAAGTGTGTATCTCGCTCCCAAAAGTGAGACGTGAACCGTGTGCCTCTATCGACACAATCTTCTTTGGCACACCATGCAAACACACGATCCTTTCCATATATAGCTCGGCCAACTTTGGTCCATGGTAAGTGGTCTTGACAGTATAAAATGTGCAACCTTAGTCAAACGATCCACAATCACCCATATAGAATCATAACCACTCTTAGTACGTGGTAATCCCACTATGAAGTCCATCCCAACTTCTTCCCACTTCCACTCAGGTATCTTCATTGGTTGCAACAATCCAGCTGGTCTCTGATGCTCAGCCTTTACACGTTGACAAGTGTCACACAGAGCGACATCCTCAGCTACATCCCTCTTTAAACCATACCACCAATACTTCTCTTTCAGATCCAAGTACATCTTAGTACTCCCAGGATGAATAGAGTAAGCTGATTCATGTGCCTCCCGCAGAATTGTGTCTCTAATGGTCTTCACCTCAGGCACACAAATCCTTTTCCCGAACCATAGTATACCATTGTCATCCAAATGGAATCCAGGCGCCTTGCCAATGACTACGTTCCCAGCTATTTCCTTTAACTTCTCATCTTCTAATTGGCCCTTGTATATCTCTTGCTCTAGAGTAGGTGTCACCTCTACCTCTACACTGTTAATGACCAACCCAAGATTTAAGTAGTTAAATTCAGCACACAACTCTTCAGTCATAGTTGTCGTCTGAAGCTCAGTGTAACTCTTTCTACTAAGAGCGTCTGCTACGACATTCGCCTTTCCAGGATGATAATGCACTTCCAGATCATAGTCCTTGATCAACTCCAACCAACGACGCATTGCCGCAGATTCGATCCGATCGAGTGAATATGTACTTCAAGCTCTTGTGATCGGTGTAGACATCACACTTATGCCCAATCGATAGTGTCTCCGGATCTTCGTAGCATGAACCACACATGCTAACTCCAAGTCATGAGTAGGATAATTTAACTCATGCTTCCTCAACTGCCTTGATGCATATGCAACAACTCTCCCTTCTTGCATCAACACACAACCCAAACCAAGACGTGATGCATCGCAATAGATAGAGAATTTCTTGCTCAAATCAGGGAATGTCAAGACAGGGGCTGTAGTCAACTTCTCCTTCAATGTTTCAAAACTAGCTTGGCACTTATCTGACCACACAAACTTAGCATTCTTCTCTAGCAACGCTCCAAAGGTTTAGCTATCTTGGAGAACCCTTCAATAAATCTCCCGTAGTAACCACCATGCCAAGAAAAACCGCTGAATCTGTCCCACATCAACAGCGGTTGCCAATCAAGAACGTCCTTCACCTTCTTTGGATCCACCGCTATACCTCCATTGGAAATAACATGACCCGAAACGAAACTTCCTTCACCAGAACTCACACTTGCTCTTCTTAGCATACAACCGATGTTCCCTCGCCTTCGTAGTACTAACCTCGATGTTCAAGATGCTCTTCTTCATTCTTGGAGAACACCAAAATATCATCAATGAAAACCACTACGAACTTGTCAAGATACTCCATGAACACCTTATTCGTCATGTACATGAAGTAGGCAGGTGCATTGGTCAATCCAAAGGACATAACTGTATACTCATATAGCCCATACCTTGTAGTGAAGGCTGTCTTCGGTATATCTGAGCTACGGATCTTCAACTGATGATAACCAGAACGTAGATCGATCTTGGAGAACACACAGGCACCTCTGAGTTGATCAAACAAGTCTTCAATTCTAGGCAATGGATACTTGTTCTTGATAGTTACCTCATTGAGAGAGCGATAGTCAACACACATACGCTGAGTTCCATCTTTCTTCTCCACAAAGATCACTGGAGCGCCCCATGGAGATGCACTAGGACGTATGAAACCTTTGTCCAAAGAACTCCTTCAACTGTTTCTTAAGTTCTTCTAATTCATCAACCCCCATTCTATATGGACGCTTAGCAATAGGTGCAGTACCAGGTAATAACTCAATAATAAACTCAATGTCACGGTCAGGTGGCATACCTGGCAAATCATCAGGAAAAACATCTGCAAACTCCTCCACGATCTGGTTATGAGGTGTAGCATCTTCTTCTACCAGATTCACAACTGCCACAGAAGGTGCCTTCTCCACTACATCAACACTTATACGATCCCCTTTTGGTGTTGTTAGAACCACAACCTTCTCTTTACACTGTATAACCACTCCATGTTGCTTCATCCAATCCAATCCCAGAATAAGATCAATTCCAGAGGCACTCAACACGATCGGACTGGCAGTGAAGTCTACCCCCCTTAAGGAGACACTAACCGAAGGACAATATAGAGAAGCTGATATACCCCCTCCCGGTGAGTTTACTAACATTTCTTTCATGGCAAGTAGGGGTATACTATGTGTTCTAACAAATGCTTGTGATATGAAAGTATGAGAAGCTCCAGAATCAAAAAGAATTGTAGCGGGGATAGAGTTGATGCTAAACGTACCCAGCATAATCTCTGGCGCCTCATTAGCAATTGCCTCTTGTGCTGACTCAGTGGAGACATGGTTGACATTCCCATATGTAGCATAGGACCTAGCATTGCCACTCGCTTTCCGAGGTGTCTCGCGCCGGTGGGTTGGGGCGGTTGTTAGCATAATGGCCAGCCGACCACGCGGTAACACACTAGAGGAGTGCCCGGAGTCCCGTCTTGACAGAATGTTTTTAGGAGCACTCGACGAGGTGTCCGGTTGCCCCGCTTCTTTGCGCGGTGTGCGCCGATTCCCATTCTGCTGCTGATTCCCATTGTTCTGCTGGCTCCCATACTGGTGACGTTGTGGATACCGGTTCCCTTGCTGGTTCTGACCACGGTTCCACTGACTCACTGGTCCCTGGTACCTCTGCTGGTGGCCTTGATAGTTGGAACGGGAGCGAGTGTTGCTCCCATATCCCTGTCCTTCCATCCGCCTCTTCCCCGTCCTTATCCTGCGCATATTGTCAAGCACAATAGCGCTATTCACCAGCCCTGCAAGGAGGCATGCTTCGACCAGCCAACCGCAACCTCGGCTCATAGTATATGCCATTGAGAAAGTGGCGCCTCTTGTCGCCTTCTTCTCTCACTTCATTGGGCGCATAGCGAGCAAGCTCATTGAACTTGTTGTGATACTCGCTCATGGTCATGTTGCCCATCCCGAGGTTCCCGAACTCCTCTTGCTTCTCTTCAATTAGCCCATCTCGGAATGTGGTGCGCCTTGAAGTCTCCGACAAATTCATCCCAAGTGATAGCAGGAGCATTGTGGGGACGAGAAGCTCGTAGGAATCCCACCATGTTTGTGCTCCTCCCCGCAGCTGTCCGGATGCGAAGAGCACCTTCTCCCGGTCATTGCACCGAGCTAACTCTAGTTGCTTCTCCACAGCACGCACCCAATCATCCGCATCCGAGGTTGGATAGGATGAGAAAAGAATGGTGGATGCCCATACATGAACTCTTTGCGCTTGTCCCTCGGAGGATGGTTGAATTGCACTTGCCCTCCTCCTGCTTGCTGATTCTGGAAGTAGGCGGTCATGGTCTGCAGCAACTGTCCATGCATAGCCATCATCTCCTCCTGAGTCATTGGTGGCGGGTTGGCGGCATCTGCATTCCAATTCATATAGAAACCATCATTACCAAAATTCTGCCATAAGATATTGATTCTGAAATTTTCTGGGCGAGATGCAGTAACAACAGTTCAGAAAAACAACCATAACTGACGTTCCAGATATCCAATTCAGGCAAACTTTATATGGTTGGAAAGCTTATGAAGTTAGCTATGACCTTTATTCAGAACATTTTTACAGATTCGGTTATTAAAATTGCCAAAAAAGAGGTCGCAACAGAAACTGTTTCTGACTCCCAGACTGCGCAGAAACCTCAAATTGTGACCAATGAATCTCACAACTCAGGATAGACATTAACGTGATTTTTACACCATTGGAAAGCTACAGAAGTCTAGTTATTTCTATAAAATTTTCACCAGATTTGCAGTAGCCAATTTCGAGATATAACAGAAACATTGCAGACTGCTCAGAACTTTCAGCAGAGGACAGAATCGAGATAGACCCAAAATTTCTTTATAAAAGACCCCCAAACACTAATATGTTTAACTAAGGAACATTATGGATAAGCCCATAACTTTCCAGCACTCATTACAAAAATTCCAACTCAATCAAAATTCATAAAAACAAAACAACCATCACACCAATGTTCACTTAACACAAAAGACTCTTTAACGACTAGAGTAAACAAAACTAGCGACAAGAATAATGGGATGGTCCTAGTCCTATGGACGAGATGGGGCTTCAAACTTGTCATAAAGTCTTGCTTCTCCCCTAGCTTCCCTTTTATCATCCTCCTCTCGTCATCATCTTCTTGAGCGCCTCCTCGGTGTCATGCAGCTTTTCACGAAGTTGATCACACTTGTGCATTAAGTCGACAGCTAGATCGCCCACTGCCGAGCAGCGGGTTCCACTAAACCCCCAGCATTCTCCATAGTCCAACCTTCTTCGTGTTGATTCCCAACAGGTAAGTAGCGATCGACTTCGTCCTCCCCGGCTTCCGGCGATAACCCGAGATACACCCAAGCTCCGAAGGCGGCTTCATCAATGCTCTCTCTCATGGTGGCGCATTGTGTAGGATGAAAGAATTCCATCTCAATTTGCTTTCCCTACTGCTGTCTTTGAAGTGACAACCACCATCGCCCTCCAATGAGTTGCTTGCAAAGGATGACGGTACTCTGTACAAACGTACAGCAGACCAGCTTCCCAATCGAATAATGCTTCACGAGCAACCTCACCAAGCGGTAGTGAAACTTGGAGTAGATGGTAGTAGGATCGGGGAAGTGATCTTTCATAATCCATCCCATTGGTGGATTTGGACCTCCTTCTCCACCAGAGTTTCCTTGAGGGTGCGAACTCCCATGAGACGGCGAACCTCCATGCGAAGGTGAGCTTCCATGTGAAGGCGACCCATGCTGCACACCAACATGCACATCTTCTTCTTGGGCTTCCTCTTCATCACTACTGATGTCGATCACAGGCACCGTTTCCTCTTCCACTGGCTCTACTTCCTCAGGATCTTCTTCTTCTTCTTCGAGCGCAGGAGTAGGAGATGGCAATTGAGCTGGCGCCTGCATCGGTGCTGGATGGACATCTCTCTCATATTCACTATCCCAATCTGACACTGCACCATCCTCAGGCTCCGCGCGAGGTGGGTAATATCCTCCAGTGGAGATGCGAGCAGTCTTGAGGTCACGAGTCATCTACAGAATTAGAGGGATTTAGATTAGAAATAAGTTTTTCACAATAGATAGGATAGAAAAGCATAAAAATTTATAAATTAACAAGATTGAGATGGAAAGCAAGAATTAAGTGAAACAAGAGAGCTAAAACGACCATTCTAACTAGGCTTGCGTCCTACGGTCAACAAGGAGCCGATACTGTCTGTCACGCCCATTTTTAAGGACAAGAATGAGGCGTATCCAAGCCTTATGTGAATCCCCAGAAGTCATCCACATAAGTTGACAAATCGAATAAATTGTACCATCTCAAAGTTTATTACATCACGAATGAATAAATATCATATAGTCTTACATAAATAGATAATAACGAAGAATTGTCACTCGACTTTATTAAACTCTCAAACTAATTGTAGACTCTCAATTCTAACAAACTCTCAAATGATGGTAGACTCTCAATAGCGGAAGCTGCAACACAGGGACACGTCGACTGGTTGACTCAAGCTAGTAATCATGGCGATAGCTCTCAATCCAATCCTCATCTCGTTACCCATCCGGGATTTTCCAAGTAATGAAGTAAAACAAGTGTAAGTACAACGTACTTAGCAAGCATAGCGGGGTATATGAAGCTCAAAAAGGCCGACACGTTAACCGCATTAGCTTTTAGTGTATATCATATTTTAGCAATTAGCATCAAGGTAGTATTCCCAAACCACATGATCAAGTAAACATGATAAAGGTAACTTAAACATCATTATAGCATAAAACATAATTAATGAGGGTGATCACTTATTCGGTAAGAATCCCTTGGCCGCCCGACCGTGGGCACGGACGACATATCGATTTAACTCGCGCGTAGGTGTACCCTTTCCCCGTGAGTCGTGATTTGCCCTTTCGCCCGAGGAGATCAGCCTCTTAGTTCTCTACCAAGGAAAACCGGCAGGGTTCACTATAAAGTTATGCATAGGTTCGTCTAACAAGATAGGGCTGCAGGGTCATCGGATGTAGGGAATCCCTCCTCCCAAAGTAGCACAATACCTACCTGGCTATACATACCATGGAGAAGCCGCCCTATACCCAACTCGCAAATCCTCTAACTCGCTAGAAAAGGTCCTAGGCACAACTAGAGCCAGAGCCATGTAGCTCCCACAAAGGCACGTTAAGTCCCGGATGATCGCTTACAAATAAGTCATCTTAATCAAGGTTGCATAATTAATTAATCATGTTACAAGATCATGGTAAAAGCACTAGCATCACTACCCATCATGCACAACCCAAGTCGTCAAGGCAACGGTAATCAATCACTAGGTAAAACTAGTAGGATAGCAAGACACATGCATATGTAATTTAGTGGATGAATGAATAGGACACAAGGATGGTCCTACTATACTTGCCTTGATCCAAATGTTCCTGGGGTTCCTGCTGGTCTTGAAAGAAATCCGGGCCTTCAACGAAACCCTCACCATCTGAACGAAACCGCGACCAACAAGCAGCAACAATCAAGCATCCGAATCATACATACACGAAGCAAACATATAATTCTATTAGAACAGTACATCAAACAGAATAAAAAGATTAAAAAGAGTTCATAAAAATATTCTATGCGTTGCTACGATCACATGGACATAAAGATCATCTAAATCGGAGCTAAAACGGAGAAGATATGAGCATTTGAAACTGAATGGCAATTCTGTAAATAACGGAAAACGTATTTTGACTCTGAACAGACCGGAGTACGCTTTCCAGAGATGAAAGCGTAAACCGACGAATACGCCAAGGATTCTTAATGAAATAGATTGAACCCGAGGGGGTTTTCTGCAAGATGGACCCGCGAAGGGGTACCGGCTGACGGTAGCCGTCGGATCTGGATTTGGTGGCCCAGATTAGATCGGCTTGAGAGGGGAGGCGGTCTCGCCGGAGAAGACGACCGACGGCGGCGGCGCCATGGCCGGCGGCGAGCAAAGCTCGGCGGCGCAGATTGAACCCGGCCCTAGGAGCCTCGGTTTGACTCGGGGAAACCACCAATCGCAAGAGGAGAGCAAGGGGGTCTCACCAAGGTCGAGATTGGAAACCGAGGTGGCGGCTGGACGACGAACGGCGAGCTCCGGCGGCGAGCTTTGACCTGCAAAGTTCGGCGAAGCACCGCGATCGTACAGGGCACGGAATCGAGCAAACAAAGGCTCTGCGAGCTCGCGATGAGATGAAGAAACCCGGCGTCTAGCCGATTACGAGTTTAGGGCGTCGGTTCGGCGAAACCCAACTCGAGGGCGGCGGCGGAAATTGCGGCGGCGGCTTGAGCGTGGGCGAAGCTTGCGCTAGGGTTTTGGGTAGGTGCGAGGCGGTGCAAAGCATAGGCTTTATAGGCCGGCTTTGCTTGGTGCGAGGCGTCGTGCCCGGCTCGGACTCGAGCGAGGGGAAAGGGACGACGCCGACAGGCGGGCCCTGGTTGGCAGCGGCGGAGAGGAGAGTGGCGCGGTGGCGGCACAGGTGACCTAGCCGGGCCGGCCCAAAGCGCAAGGGGAGTGGGCCTTGGTTACCAGCCAGAAAGAAAAGGCCATCGGCCCAGAAAGAGAAGGGAGGGGCGCCAGGCCGAGCTGGGCCAAGGAATGGCCTTCGGGCCAGAAAGGAAGAAAGGAGTGAGGAAGGAAAAATAATCCTTTTCTTTTATTTAAACCTTTTTTCAAGAGAAGTTTTGAAAAGCTTTTCAAATCTGTTTTAGTTCAAACCGAAAATCAAACTGCAAACAAATAAAACAATGCACCAAAGCATGGATGCTCACACATGCTTCTTGACCTATAGTCGGTTTAATTTTGAAAAATTATTATTTGGCCTATGTTAAATGCTCACAAAAATGCATAACTAGCTCAGTTTAACTATTTTAAAATTATGCAAATTTTCGGGTGTTACACTGTTGCACAAGACCGCCGCCGCCGCCAAGAAACGATAGAATGTATGAAACCCTAGGAAAGCAATGAAAGGGGATAGTAAAAGACACCCGGTAAAGAAGCCGGCGGCGACGGCGCAAACCCTAGAAGCTGGAGACCGAGATGGACCCATATGTCAGTGATTCAGCTTCCAATAGAATCTGGAAGCTACACACATAAAGAAACGGAAGCCAATCCAGCAGCAACTCCAAAAGAGGCTTCTAAATTAGCACTGCCGAAGCAAATATTGTAGGGCGGCCTTTTTTTGGGTGACATGGCCGTGGCTCCCTTTCGAGGAGCTAACGCTCCATGTATTGTCTTAATACATCACACTAATCCTAACAATGCAGCCAGCCTTCCTCCTCTTCCTCTTCCTCTTCCATGTGGTGCAGCCCCTTCTGCTCCTTTAGTTCCAGGTCCTACACTTGCACTTCCCCTTCCCCTTCCCCTTCCTCTTCCCCTTCCCCTTCCCCTTCACCTTCCACCTCCACTTCCAGTTTCACTTGCACTTGCATTTGCACTTCACATGAATGGAGAAAAATGGTTCAGCTATGAAATTGCTTAGTTGCAGCACATTGAAGCTATAAATGTCAACAACTTGAGTAGGCAAGGTTGTACCATGTTGGTAAGTTTTTGGTCCCCATCAGGCAAACTAAAATATGACAAAACCGTAACAATCAACCTCAAATTCATGTGATTTTGCCTACAAATCGAAGCAATTGAAACCAAATTAATGAAATCGCCCAAAGAACAAGATTAATGCAACCCACATTTTGTCCAGTACATAAACAGAGACAGAAGAGATATACCTGGACACCAACTCTTCGGCTCCAGAAAAGCCATCTTCCTGCTCTAGTGGCACTGGCCTGCTTGCTGGGACCTTGCTGTGACCTGCTGCCGGGCCGCCTTCCTCCTCCATGGCCTCCCCCTGCTCCATGGCCGCCCCTGGGCGAACCCTAGGGTTCGTGCCCGGCCTAGGGTTCTACCCGGGCCCCTGCAGCAGCCGCGCTGAGGCGCCCCAAGCGCGCCCAGCCTTGCACGGCAGCGCCCAACTGGCCGGCCTGCCCACACCGCACCGCCAGACCTCGCCGCCTGTTGACGGGAATAAAGACCAGTTTTGGTACACTCAGAAACCCGTCAACAGGCCTCGATAGAAGGAAGATAAGCATCACATGAGCATATTTATCACTAATAAAGTTCCACTTGTACTCTTAGCTTGTGAAATGCAGGAAAGCCGGAAACAGCCCCGTGAGACCAAAACCCAAGTCTTCTCGACTGATTCTCGGTCTCACCAGATCCGACCACCAAGCGGGTCCCCGAACTCTACAGAGAACCCGATCCTGGATCCAAATGTACCACACATCAACATTCCATCTCGATTGGTACAATGGACCAAGGATCCACATGGAAGCAAGCAAGATATCAATTGAACCCAACTTCGGACAAGACTACACGTGACAAGCCAGACAAAGACCAGAAGCTGCCACATGGACCAGGGGTCCAATGCCAGGTCGGCCGACATGCCTTTGGTGGCGGGACACCTTGGCATTGCACCCACGCCACCCGGACCTTCTAGAAGGCCGGTGGGACCCACAGTCGCCAACCATAGGTCGGCCGACCTGCACATGGGCCCCACTTAGGGTTGGTTCGCTTCCACCGCCTTCCTGCATGACTCCCACGTGTCCTGCACCGAGAGACGTCCATTCAAGTCGGTGGAAGGTCGGTTTGATCCAACGGCGCATGACGGAGAGCACACGGATCGCCGACGTGGCGCCGGAGTAACCCCTACTCCACCTCCACTATAAATACCCCCTAGTCTCTCATTGTAAAGTGTCCCCAAGTAGTTCACATTAGTGTTCTCAAGCTCAAGCTCTCTTGGGAGATCAAGAGTAGTGTAGTCTAGTCTAGAGTGGGAGTTAGAGTCGAGTCGAGCGAAGCTCGGTCTCCTGAGTCGTCTTCTTCTGGAGAATCTGGTATAGCTCTTGTACCTTTACTTTTGAAGTACTTTCCTTATATTAATATAGTCTTGCTTTACTTTACTAAGTCTTTACTTTGAGTACTTTACTTTCAGTATTTACTTAGTGCATTGCTATACTAGTGTAGTAGTGTTGTGTCTTAGTCTCATTAGTGTAGAGTCTCGAACTAGTTAGTGTCTAGATCCTTTGTGTGTGTTTCACTACCAACTCAGGGCCGAGGTTACTTACGTGGTAGCCGGAGTCTTAAGACTAGATTAGGCGAGGTGCTTAGGCTAGTGCTTAATAGTGGATGCACCCTATCGTTGATTGGTAATTCCACTCACTCTTGGGTGGTAAGTCCATTCACTGTCCAACGTATTACAGCTGGGGCGGTTGTGACAGAACACAGCCTTTCAGTTATATCTGAGTACGTTAGGGGTAGGGTGTAGGACGCCCATTAAAGTCATAGGTACGCTGCAATAGGAGTTAGTCCCTCGGGAGACGCTACCCTCCTATTTGTCAACCGATCTCCCCTATCACATCGATGGTCTATGCATTAGTTTAGTTAAGTCATTACACTAGTTAGATTAGAACATAGAAGTATAGTTAGATACATAGGAGTCCTTACTCACTCGTTGTCCTCCCACCTAGCTAGCTACCTACTAGTTACCCTTAGTTATCACTCATAACAACACTCATACCCTTTATCAATATCAATAGCTTAGATTGAGTAGAACCACCACGGATTTCCATCACACATTTGGTAGAGAGTCTTAATCTGCTTCCCGTGAGCGAACTATAAATTCGACACCGGAGTACTCATCCGGTTGAAGTGCTACATCGGTACCTGTGCGCTTGCAGAGTTACCCTTTGGTTAGTCCTACGTTGTCACTAGAGTTTAGCTTGGCTTAGCATTCTTAGGCTGCTGCCGGAAGAGGAATTGTGACCCTCTCTCTGGTAGTTGTTCGGGTTTGCAGTAGGCTTAGCTACCATACGCTAGTCACATTTACTTAATTCTAGTGATTGCGCTAAGATCTGCTAACAAGCATTTCTTAAGCCGTTGCGAGGAACTAGATTCCTTACCCAAATCCGGTGCAGGCGTAATATTAACCAACAAGCATTTAAAGGCGCGTTGCCGGAAGCGCCGTATTAATAATTTCTAGCAAAGTGGAATCCGTGGTCTACTCTTAATTTAAGTATTCGGTAGTGTTAGGGGCTTACCCTTCACTTGTCTTGTTTTTGTTATTATCCTTTTCTAGACAAAGTGCATGAGCGGTTTCGATCCGCCATCGAACTACGTCGAAGACCCCGAGAAGTTGCTTTGAAGAGAGCTAGACGCGCCTAGTCCCTCCTCGAGAATCATCTCGGAGCCCGAACCGCCGAGCCTGAACCGTTCGTGGAAGGAAGTCCCGCACCGCTTGTTGAGGCAGATCATGGCTCAAAAGACCATCGCCGAGTTCTCGTCGCCGTCGGCCCGACTTTGTCGCTACGGGTCCGAACGTGAACTTGGGCGATGCGACTTTGAACTCAAGCCTGCACCGATCAACATGGTGCAAGCAAATCGTTCTCGTGGAAAGCCACATGAGGATGCCAATGCCCACCTCCAACACTTTCTCGGAGGTGTGCAACACCTTTACGGTCAAGAACATCACTTTGCATGCCGTTCGCCTTCGTCTTTTCCCATTCTCATTGTTGGGAAAGGCAAAGCAATGGTTCTACAAGAACAAGGCCGAGGTGACAACTTGGGACGGATGTGCCAACGCATTCCTCAAGAAGTTCTTTCCCGGGCAAGACTAGTGTCCTCGCGGGAAGATTTCAAGCTTCCAACAAAAGTCCGACGAGACGTTTCCCGAAGCATGGGAACGTCTCAATGAGTACATTCAAGCCCGTCCCCATCACGGGATAGACGAATGGCTCATTATTCAAGGTTTCTACCATGGGCCGACGGCGTAGCCCGGTCACCTTGATGCTTCCGCCGGAGGGGCATTCCTGCAACATAATGTCGGGATGCCAAGGAGCTCATCGAGAAGATGGTGGTCAACCAAGGATGGAACGAAGAGTGCCTTTAGCCCAAGAAGAGAGGTGTCCACGCCCTTAGTGAGGTGGACATGCTCTCTGCCAAGATGGACCTCCTGATGAAGAAGATAGAGGGATCGCCCTCCAATAAAGAAGTGGAGGCCATCCAGACTCCTGCTGCTATCTGTGCTGTGGGTACCGACCCATGGTGCGAGGTTTGCGGAGAGGAGGACCATTCGGGCAACAACTGCCCCATGACTCAGGAGGAGGTGAACTTCGTCAGCAACAACAACAACAACAACAACCACTTCAACAACGGGAATCGGCCCCAACAACAGCAATGGAGTTCACGCCCCTTCTACCAAGGCCAAGGTATGGGTTATAATAATTCGTAATACTTACCACAATACTCGGTAATTCTTTTAATAACCAACCTTCCTTGAAAGAACTTGTCTTTGGTCAAATTAAAATTAATGATGGTCTTAATAAAAGAATGATGGCTAATGAAAAGACCTTAGAAAGTCTTAGTGAGAAAATGGATAGCTTTAACTCGCTATGAAAAATCAATTGAGCTTTAATAAAATGTTAGAAAACCGCTTAGCTCAATTAGCAAAGCCATTTATCCCCACTTATGAGCAAGGTAAGATTCCGGAAAAGCCTGAGGGCCCTATTGAGGGCGTCAAGTTGGTAACTACGAGGTTCGGTAGGCCTCATTCTCGTGCTTTTCGGGTAACGGTGGATTCACCGTTGTCCCGAAGAAGGAGATCCCTGTCCCGCCGACTATCACTTGCCGATCGGACCGCGATCTTCGACAACGCTTCTGCGACCTTGGATCCGGTGTCAACATCATGTCCAAGGTAACCTATGATAATGTTAGGGAGCCCGTTGCACCCTACATATGTGCGTTGCGGATGGCGGACCAAACCATCCGGTTTCCCGAGGGGTTGGCACGGGATATCTTACTCGAGTTCAAGATGAGTATATCCCTGTCGATTTCCTAGTACTGGACATGGGAGCCAACGTCGAAGTGCCGCTCATCCTGGGACGACCGTTCCTGAGCACGGTGGACGCCACTATCTACCTGCAACATGGCGAGATGTATATGTCAGTCCAAGGACGGTATGTGAGAGTGCCTTTCAATGGTTTTAAAGCTAACATGCAGGCACAAGCACCCTAGCAGCCTCGTCGCCAACACCGCCGATGGAAGAACACTAAGACCGCTAAGTCGGCCAAGAAGGCCGAAGCAAAAGAGGAACCCGCCGAACCAAAGGCCGAAGTCCAAGAAGAATGGCGGAAGAAGGAGACACCCTCACGGTCCCCATCTGCTGGGACCGACCGAGGTGTCCACCGAATGAACCCGACAGAGAGGTCCCTCTATGGACCTAAAACACGGAGCCCTCCGCCGACTAGGTATGTCGATTTTATCTCATGTTTATTTTCATGCATTTCAGTTCTGTATTTTCCCTTTCCAATCGCACGTTTACTTTTACAATTGCACTTTTATTTTCAATAAAATGAAGTTAGATATTGGTAATAAAACTTGAGAAGAGTGTTTAGAGAAAGTTGAGCTGGTGGGGCCACCAAGGCATGGTCGACCGACTGTCCTTTGGGGTCCACCACCTCTCTTCACTGGCTAGAAGCGAGGATCCAAGGAAGTGCACCGGGTGCCCTAGGGCTCACAAACCCAGTCGACCGACCCGGACTTGGTCCCACCAGGCACCCAAATGCCACCCACCGCCGACACACTTGGATCCTATGCCCATCCCACTAGCCAGAATTCGAAGAGAGATGGTCCAATGCTCATGACTTTAGCTTAGGATGCTACTTTAAGCATGAGAATGCTTTGGGGAACATCCCAACAATAAAGCAAGCATAGGGAACAGCAATGCATGCTAGGGGACAACCTTTATTCTTGTCTCCACTTTTGCCCTTTTCCTTTTTTCTTTCACGAAACACTAGACATAGGAATCTAAATCAACCGAGCGGAATCTAGGACCGGGACCACCACCACCTTTACCGCACAACCGGACAAAACATGTCCAAAGTGGTGGGGTGCCGGATCACCGGTCGACCGACCGGTGATTCCGCCCATCCGCGACTTTTGCAAGCACGAGGCAAGATTCCTTGTCTAGAGTGGAACCCAAGAGCACATGGCCCAAGGGGGTGGTCGGCCGACCTGCGCCTTATGGCCGGGTTGGCCTTGCCCTTTCAAACCTATAAATACCACCCCAAGGTGAGCTCAATCCCACACCACAACCAGCGAATCATCTCGAGCTCACTTGGCCTTCTCTTCTCTCTTAGTGTTTCAAGCCTTCTCAAGTTTAGTGTAGTAGTAGTCATAAACCCAAAAACCCAAAAATATTTCCCTTTTCTCTTGTAGTAGTGTAGTAGAAAAGCTTGGTCTTGTTTGCCCACTAGCTTAGTTAGGATGAAGAACCTCTTTCGAAAGTCTAGCAAAAAGAAGGGCGAAGGCTCGTCCTCGAGCTCTCGCCAATCAAGGTAGGAGTCATGAGAGGGAGGAGGAAGAACAAGTGCACCAACTTGTTCCCGCCATCATGCCCGAGAATGATGGAGCCGATTAGCAACCTCATGGTCACCCATGAGGAGTTAGGAAAGCTCTATACTCTTCGCACTTGCGGTTTCCCGGACTCGCCTCCTCGACCAAGAACTCCTCGACAAAACAGTATGAGCACCGACTTTGCTATAGTTTTCAATACTATTGGTTGGTCCTCATTTTGGCAAGTTCCTGAACGTGGCATAGAGTTACTCACACAAGAGTTTCTTTGCTCACTTAAGTCAAATGCTTTGGGTGTTAACTTTCGCATGTTTAATAATGACTACAACCTGTCTTGGAATGAGCTGAGTGTTGGTCTAGGCTTTGATCATGATTGCATACTAGATGAAGAGGTTGCTCTAGCAAATTTTAACTTTGCTTGTCTTTTGGAAATCAATTGCTTTGTCAACCGACTGTCCAATGCTAAACCTAAGCAAATTCATAATCCAACCTTGAGGTTTATGTTCTATTGGATCGCAATCACTTTGTTTCCTAGGGCTGATTTATCGAGAGATAGGTATTAAAGAGATGCAACTCATGTATATCATGGTTAATAAAATCAAGTTTGCCCTGTCAAAATGCTAGTACACTTCTGGGAGAACTCTGTGGTTCAAGAAACACCCATAGGTTTTACTTCATTCATGACTAGAATTGCTGAATCTTTGGGTGTGCTTGAGGGGAATGTTTATGAGTTTATGCCTAAGGAGAGACTAATTATTCGTGAAGAAACGTTTATACGTGCTGGTCTAATTAAAAGAGGTCCAAGAGGTACGCTTAAGATGACATATGGGACTAATGCGCCGAGATTCCTCTCCCTAATGAGGGACTTTGGCTGTATAATGTCTCAACACTAACCCCGGACGAAGGGGAAGACCTTGTCCCGTCTGCGGACGGACAGAAATGACGAGAGCACAAGCCCGTGCTTTGCTCGGGAGCAAGCTGGTCCCTCTCATGCTGCACCCGATGAAGAAGAGGAGGTGAGCTCTTCCCACATGGAAGCACCTCCTCATTCCGACACCTTCCCAGGCACATACCCCTCGCCCCCGCAGAGGGAGGCGTCGCCCGCCGACCGAGATCGAAGCACTCACCCGGAAGTAGAGAACTTCCACATCGAGAATCAAGCCACGTTGCAACTCATGCAACAGAACTTGGAAATGGTCCAAGGCGTCATCACGGAGGACGAATACCGGCGGGACCAGTGGAACACATGGTTCTCACAACAAGAAGCAAGAGACGAGCTTGGGGAGATCCTCTCCCCCACTAAGGTAAGTTCACCTAAGGTATGTTTTCTTCTCATTTAATTCTTGTCTTCTTGCATTTTAGTTATTGTTTTCTTGCAAATAAAAAAATCTAAAAATTTAAAAATCCAAAAATATTTATTTGCTTTATTTCCCTTTTTGTATATATGCTTCATGTGTGCTAGTCTTTCTATGGAAATGATGATGAAATTACTAGTTAATGTTTCTCTAGTGCTTGTTTACAACTTAGCACTTCTCTAAGTCTAGATTATTTGGCACCTTTAACCAACTTGAACTTGATCACTTAGTGGGTTGCAAGTGCTAATACAAAGTCTAAATTGTTGTGAGATATGAGATAGTTAAGATAGGAGTTCTACTCTATTGTTCTAAGCATGCATGATTGCCAGAGATTTCCTTTTAAAATGAATGAAAAAACTTAATTGTTCCTCAATGGTGTTGAAATACCTACCACGGCCATACTTATACCTTGATATATCATAAGCCTTCTACATAAGCTACTTGCTTGCATTGAGTTTGGTTAAGACTTGTAGAACCTTTGCTAGAGGTTTGTCGTGTCCCTAAGATCAAGATCCACACATATGCTTTGCTTCTAATCCGGAAGTACGCAACCATGCCGCTCCTACCCCGGGAGTACGCATCTTACTACCATTATTTATGCTACTCCTACCTTAGGAGTACGCATCTCACCATCCATCATTTATGCTACTCCTACCCCGGGGGTACGCATCTCACTATCATAATTATGCTACTCCTACACCGGAGCACGCATTATCATCCATACCACCATTCTTGTGCTACTTCTACATTGAAAGTACGCACCTTCACCATTTTATCCCATGAGTTGCTCCATGCTCCACGGTTAGAGATTCTCTCTCGCTTATCATTTGTAGGTGAGACACATCTCATAAAGGCTAGGCATCAATTGAAAAAAAAAAGAGAGAGAGAAAGAGATGAAAAAAAAGAGAGAGCTAGCCTTGTCTCAATAGAAGTAGAAAGAGAGATAGCATAAAATAAAGGAGCAACCTAATCCACCATACATCCACTTCCCATACATTTCTTTATCATCCATCACATTCATCCATTCCATCTTACATCTTGATCTAAGGGTATGATAAGACTCTACTGTGGTCCAAGACTTCATTCTTCTTAACTAAGACAACATATGCCTTGCAAGTACGCTATTCCTTGACATACCTACTCAAGCTCCATATAAAGCCTTATTAGAGATAGGATGTCTTTGAAAGGCAAACACATTATGTGCCTTAGTGAGAATTTATACACCACTTGAGTGACTTGAGAGAAACCATTTGAGGAACATTAAGACTTCTTTGGAAAAAACTTATCAAAAACCTCTGGCATGAAACTTGCTAAAAGAATGAGAAAGGTAGATGCTCTAGTCAAAACATTTCGTCTTTCAACATCCCAAGACCGAGTTAATGCCATAAGCCCCATGAGTGTTGACGGGAATAAAGACCAGTTTTGGTACACTCGAAACCCGTCAACGAGTCCTCGATAGAAGGAAGATAAGCATCACATGAGCATATTTATCACTAATAAAGTTTCACTTGTATTCTTAGCTTGTGAAATGCGGAAAGCGGAAACAGGCCCCGTGAGACCAAAACCCGGGTCTTCGACGATTCCGGTCTCACCAGATCCGACCACCAAGCGGGGTCCCCGAACTCTACAGAGAACCTGATCCACGGATCCAAATGTACCACACATCAACATTCCATCTCGATTGGTACAATGGACCAAGGATCCACATGGAAGCAAGCAAGATATCAAGTGAACCCAACTTCGGACAAGACTACACGTGACAAGCCGGGACGCACCGGGAAGCCGCCACGTGGACCGGGGTCCAATGCCGGGTCGGCCGACCCGCCTTTGGTGGCAGGACACCTTGGCATTGCACCCACTGCCACTGGACCTTCTAGAAGGCCAGTGGGACCCACAGGTCAGCCAACCATAGGTCGGCCGACCTGCACATGGGCCCCACTTGGGGTCGGTTCGCTTCCACCGCCTTCCTGCATGACTCCCACGTGTCCTGCACCGAGAGACGTCCATTCAAGTCGGTGGAAGGTCGGTTTGATCCAACGGCGCATGACGGAGAGCACACGGATCGCTGACGTGGCGCTGGAGTAACCCCTACTCCACCTCCACTATAAATACCCCCTAGTCTCTCATTGTAAAGTGTCCCCAAGTAGTTCACATTAGTGTTCTCAAGCTCAAGCTCTCTTGGGAGATCAAGAGTAGTGTAGTCTAGTCTAGAGTGGGAGTTAGAGTCGAGTCGAGCGAAGCTCGGGTCTCCGAGTCGTCTTCTAGGAGAATCGGTATAGCTCTTGTACCTTTACTTTCCAAGTACTTTCCTTATATTAATATAGTCTTGCTTTACTTTACTAAGTCTTTACTTTGAGTACTTTACTTTCGGTATTTACTTAGTGCATTGCTATACTAGTGTAGTAGTGTTGTGTCTTAGTCTCATTAGTGTAGAGTCTGAACTAGTTAGTGTCTAGATCCTTTGTGTGTGTTTCACTACCAACTGGGGCCGAGGTTACTTACGTGGTAGCCGGAGTCTTGAGACTAGATTAGGCGAGGTGCTTAGGCTAGTGCTTAATAGTGGATGCACCCTATCGTTGATTGGTAATTCCACTCACTCTTGGGTGGTAAGTCCATTCACTGTCCAACGTATTCAAGCGGGGGCGGTTGTGACAGAACGCAGCCTTTCAGTTATATCTTAGTACATTAGGGGTAGGGTGTAGGGCGCCCATTAAAGTCATAGGTACGCTGCAATAGGAGTTAGTCCCTCAGGAGACGCTACCCTCCTATTTGTCAGCCGATCTCCCCTATCACATCGATGGTCTATGCATTAGTTTAGTTAAGTCATTACACTAGTTAGATTAGAACACAGAAGTATAGTTAGATACATAGGAGTCCTTACTCACTCGTTGTCCTCCCACCTAGCTAGCTACCTACTAGTTACCCTTAGTTATCACTCATAACAACACTCATACCCTTTATCAATATCAATAGCTTAGATTGAGTAGAACCACCACGGATTTCCATCACACATTTGCTAGAGAGTCTTAATCCGCTTCCCGTGAGCGAACTATAAATTCGACACCGGAGTACTCACCCGGTTGAAGTGCTACATCGGTACTGTGCGCTTGCGAGTTACCCTTTGGTTAGTCCTACGTTGTCACTAGAGTTTAGCTTGGCTTAGCATTCTTAGGCCGCCGCGTAAAGAGGAATTGTGACACCCTCTCTCGGTAGTAGTTCGGGTTTGCGAGGGCTTAGCTACCATACGCTAGTCACATTTACTTAATTCTAGTGATTGCGCTAAGATCTGCTAACAAGCATTTCTTAAGCCGTTGCTTGGGAACTAGATTCCTTACCCAAATCCGGTACAGCGTAATATTAACCAACAAGCATTTCTGGCGCCGTTGCCGGGGAAGCGCCGTATTAATAATTTCTAGCAAAGTGGAATCCGTGGTCTACTCTTAATTTAAGTATTCGGTAGTGTTAGGGGCTTACCCTTCACTTGTCTTGTTTTTGTTATTATCCTTTTCTAGACAAGTGCATGAGCGGTTTCGTGGAACTACGTCGAAGACCCCGAGAAGTTGCTTTGAAGAGAGCTAGACGCAGTCTAGTCCCTCCTCGAGAATCATCTCGAGCCCGAACCGTCGAGCCTGAACCGTTCAAAGGAAGTCCCGCACCGCTTGTTGAGGTAGTCATGGCTCAAAAGACCATCGCCGAGTTCTCGTCGCCGTCGACTTTGTCGCTACGGGTCCGAACGTGAACTTGGGCGATGCGACTTTTGAACTCAAGCCCGCACCGATCAACATGGTGCAAGCAAATCAGTTCTGTGGAAAGCCACATGAGGATGCCAATGCCCACCTCCAACACTTTCTGGAGGTGTGCAACACCTTCACGGTCAAGAACGTCACTGCAGATGCCGTTCGCCTTCGTCTTTTCCCATTCTCATTGTTGGGAAAGGCGAAGCAATGGTTCTACAGTAACAAGGCCGAGGTGACAACTTGGGACAGATGTGCCAACGCATTCCTCAAGAAGTTCTTTCCCGCGGGCAAGACTAGTGTCCTGCGCGGGAAGATTTCAAGCTTCCAACAAAAGTCCGACGAGACGTTTCCCGAAGCATGGGAACGTCTCAATGAGTACATTCAAGCCTGTCCCCATCACGGGATAGACGAATGGCTCATTATTCAAGGTTTCTACCATGGGCTGACTGGCGTAGCCCGGAGTCACCTTGATGCTTCCGCTGGAGGGGCATTCCTGCAACATAATGTCAGGGATGCCAAGGAGCTCATCGAGAAGATGGTGGTCAACCAAGGATGGAACGAAGAGCGCCTTCAGCCCAAGAAGAGAGGTGTCCACGCCCTTAGCGAGGTGGACATGCTCTCTGCCAAGATGGACCTCCTGATGAAGAAGATAGAGGGATCGCCCTCCAATAAAGAAGTGGAGGCCATCCAGACTCCTGCTGCTATCTCGTGCTTTGTGGGTACCGACCCATGGTGCGAGGTTTGCGGAGAGGAGGACCATTCGGGCAACAACCGCCCCATGACTCGGGGAGGTGAACTTCGTCGGCAACAACAACAACAACAACCACCACTTCAACAACGGGAATCGGCCCCAACAACAAAGAATGGAGTTCACGCCCCTTCTACCAAGGCCAAGGTATGGGTTACAATAATAATTCGGGTAATTCTTACCATAATAATTCTAGTAACTCTTTCAATAACCAACCTTCCTTGAAAGAACTTGTCTTTGGTCAAATTAAAATTAATGATGGTCTTAATAAAAGAATGATGGCTAATGACAAGATATTAGAAAGTCTTAGTGAGAAAATGGATAGCTTTAACTCGCTATGAAAAATCAATTGAGCTTTAATAAAATGTTAGAAAACCAGTTAGCTCAATTAGCAAAGTAATGTCCCCACTTATGAGCAAGGTAAGATTCCGGCAAAGCCTGAGGACCCTATTGAGGGCGTCAGGTTGGTAACTACGAGGTTCGGTAGGCCTCATTCTCGTGCTATTCGGGTAACGGTGGATTCACCGTTTGTCCCGAAGAAGGGAGATCCTGGCCTGCCGACTATCACTTGCCAGATCGGACCGCAGATCTTCGACAACGCTTTCTGCGACCTTGGATCCGGTGTCAACATCATGTCCAAGGTAACCTATGATAATCTGTTAGGGAGCCCGTTGCACCCTACATATGTGCGTTTGCAGATGGCGGACCAAACCATCCGGTTTCCCGAGGGGTTGGCACGGGATATCTTACTCAGAGTTCAAGATGAGTATATCCCTATCGATTTCCTAGTACTGGACATGGGAGCCAACGTCGAAGTGCCGCTCATCCTGGGACGACCGTTCCTGAGCACGGTGGACGCCACTATCTACGTGCAACATGGCGAGATGTATATGTCAGTCCAAGGATGGTATGTGAGAGTGCCTTTCAATGGTTTTAAAGCTAACATGCAGGCACAAGCACCCCAGCAGCCGCGTCGCCAACACCGCCGATGGAAGAACACTAAGACCGCTAAGTCGGCCAAGAAGGCCGAAGCAAAAGAGGAACCCGCCGAACCAAAGGCCGAAGTCCAGCAAGAATGGCGGAAGAAGGAGACACCCTCACGGTCCCCATCTCCGGGACCGACTGAGGTGTCCACTGAATGAACCCGACAGGAGAGGTCCTGCTCTATGGACCTAAAACACGGAGCCCTCCGCTGACCAGGTATGTCAGTAGTTATCTCATGTTTATTTTCATGCATTTCAATTCTGTATTTTCCCTTTCCAATCGCATGTTTACTTTTACAATTGCACTTTTATTTTCAATAAAATGAAGTTAGATATAGGTAATAAAACTTGAGAAGAGTGTTTAGAGAAAAGTTGAGCTGGTGGGGCCACCAAGGCATGGTCGACCGACCTGTCCTTTGGGGTCCACCACCTCTGTCTTCACTCTGGCTAGAAGCAGGGATCCAAGGAAGTGCACTGGGTGCCCTGGGGCTCACAAACCCAGGTCGACCGACCTGGACCTGGTCCCACCAGGCACCCAGCTGCCACCCACTGCTGACACACTTGGATCCTATGCCCATCCCACTAGCCAGAATTCGAAGAGAGATGGTCCAATGCTCATGACTTTAGCTTAGGATGCTACTTTAAGCATGAGAATGCTTTGGGGAACATCCCAACAATAAAGCAAGCATAGGGAACAGCAATGCATGCTAGGGGACAACCTTTATTCTTGTCTCCACTTTTGCCCTTTTCCTTTTCTCTTTCACGAAACACTAGACATAGGAATCCGAATCAACCAGCAGGAATCTAGGACCAGGACCACCACCACCTTTACCAGACAACCAGACAAAACATGTCCAAAGTGGTGGGGTGCCAGATCACTGGTCGGCCGACCAGTGATTCTGCCCATCTGCCTGACTTTTTGCAAGCACGAGGCAAGATTCCTTGTCTAGAGTGGAACCCAAGAGCACATGGCCCAAGGGGGTGGTCGGCCGACCTGCCTTATGGCTGGGTTGGCCTTGCCCTTTCAAACCTATAAATACCACCCCAAGGTGAGCTCAATCCCACACCACAACCAGCAGAATCATCTCGAGCTCACTTGGCCTTCTCTTCTCTCTTAGTGTTTCAAGCCTTCTCAAGTTTAGTGTAGTAGTAGTCATAAACCCAAAAACCCAAAAATATTTCCCTTTTCTCTTGTAGTAGTGTAGTAGAAAAGCTTGGTCTTGTTTGCCCACTAGCTTAGTTAGGATGAAGAACCTCTTTCGAAAGTCTAGCAAAAAGAAGGGCGAAGGCTCGTCCTCGAGCTCTCGCCAATCCGAAGGTAGGAGTCATGAGAGGGAGGAGGAAGAACAAGTGCACCAACTTGTTCCTGCCATCATGCCTGGCAGAATGATGGAGCCGATTAGCAACCTCATGGTCACCCATGAGGAGTTAGGAAAGCTCTATACTCTTCGCACTTGTGGTTTCCAGCACTCCGCCCTCCTCGACCAAGAACTCCTCGACAAAACAGGTATGAGCACCGACTTTGCTATAGTTTTCAATACTATTGGTTGGTCCTCATTTTGGCAAGTTCCTGAACGTGGCATAGAGTTACTCACCCAAGAATTCCTTTGCTCACTTAAGTCAAATGCTTTGGGTGTTAGCTTTCGCATGTTTAATAATGATTACAACTGTCTTGGAATGAGTTGAGTGTTGGTCTAGGCTTTGATCATGATTGCATACTAGGTGAAGAGGTTGCGTGAGCAAATTTTAACTTTGCTGTCTTTTGGAAATCAATTGCTGCGTCGACTGACTGGTCCAATGCTAAACCTAAGCAAATTCATAATCCAACCTTGAGGTTTATGTTCTATTGGATCGCAATCACTTTGTTTCCTAGGGCTAATTTATCAAAGATAGGTCTTAAAGAGATGCAACTCATGTATATCATGGTTAATAATATCAAGTTTGCCCCTATCAAAATGCTAGTACACTTCGGGAGAACTCGTGGTTCAAGAAACACCCATAGGTTTTACTTCATTCATGACTAGAATTGCTGAATCTTTGGGTGTGCTTGAGGGGAATGTTTATGAGTTTATGCCTAAGGAGAGACCAATTATTCGTGAAGAAACGTTTATACGTGCTGGTCTAATTAAAAGAGGTCCAAGAGGTACGCTTAAGATGACATATGGGACTAATGCAGTCGAGATTCCTCTCCCTAATGAGGGACTTTGGCTGTATAATGTCTCAACACTAACCCTGGACAGAAGGGGAAGACCTTGTCCTGCTGCAGGGACGGACAGAATGACGAGAGCACAAGCCCGTGCTGCTCAGGAGCAAGCTGGTCCCTCTCATGCTGCACCCGATGAAGAAGAGGAGGTGAGCTCTTCCCACATGGAAGCACCTCCTCATTCCAGGACACCTTCCTGGGCACATACCCCTCGCCCCCGCAGAGGGAGGCGTCAGCCGCCGACCGAGATCGAAGCACTCACCCAGGAAGTAGAGAACCTCCACATCGAGAATCAAGCCACGTTGCAACTCATGCAACAGAACTTGGAAATGGTCCAAGGCGTCATCACGGAGGACGAATACCGCTGGGACCAGTGGAACGCATGGTTCTCACAACAGTAAGCAAGAGACGAGCTTGGGGGAGATCCTCTCCCCCACTAAGGTAAGTTCACCTAAGGTATGTTTTCTTCTCATTTAATTCTTGTCTTCTTGCATTTTAGTTATTGTTTTCTTGCAAAAAAAAAAAATCTAAAAATTCAAAAATCCAAAAATATTTATTTGCTTTATTTCCCTTTTTGTATATATGCTTCATGTGTGCTAGTCTTTCTATGGAAATGATGATGAAATTACTAGTTAATGTTTCTCTAGTGCTTGTTTACAACTTAGCACTTCTCTAAGTCTAGATTATTTGGCACCTTTAACCACCTTGAACTTGATCACTTAGTGGGTTGCAAGTGCTAATACAAAGTCTAAGTTGTTGTGAGATATGAGATAGTTAAGATAGGAGTTCTACTCTATTGTTCTAAGCACGCATGATTGCCGAGATTTCCTTTTAAAATGAATGAAAAACTTAATTGTTCCTCAATGGTGTTGAAATACCTACCACGGCCATACTTATACCTTGATATATCATAAGCCTTCTACATAAGCTACTTGCTTGCATTGAGTTTGGTTAAGACTTGTAGAACCTTTGCTAGAGGTTTGTCGTGTCCCTAAGATCAAGATCCACAATATGCTTTGCTTCTAATCCGGAAGTACGCAACCATGTTGCTCCTACCGTACGCATCTTACTACCATCATTTATGCTACTCCTACCTTAGAAGTACGCATCTCACCATCCATCATTTATGCTACTCCTACCCCGGGGGTACGCATCTCACTATCATAATTATGCTACTCCTACACCGGGAGCACGCATTATCATCCATACCACCATTCTTGTGCTACTTCTACATTGAAAGTACGCACCTTCACCATTTTATCCCATGAGTTGCTCCATGCTCCACGCTTAGAGATTCTCTCTCGTTATCATTTGTAGGTGAGACACATCTCATAAAGGCTAGGCATCTATTGAAAAAAAAAAGAGAGAGAAAAGAGAGATGAAAAAAAGAGAGCTAGCCTTGTCTCAATAGAAGTAGAAAGAGAGATAGCATAAAATAAAGGAGCAACCTCATCCACCATACATCCACTTCCCATACATTTCTTTATCATCCATCACATTCATCCATTCCATCTTACATCTTGATCTAAGGGTATGATAAGACTCTACTGTGGTCCAAGACTTCATTCTTCTTAACTAAGACAACATATGCCTTGCAAGTACGCTATTCCTTGACATACCTACTCAAGCTCCATATAAAGCCTTATTAGAGATAGGATGTCTTTGAAAGGCAAACACATTATGTGCCTTAGTGAGGATTTATACACCACTTGAGTGACTTGAGAGAAACCATTTGAGGAACATTAAGACTTCTTTGAAAAAAACTTATCAAAAACCTCTGGCATGTAACTTGCTAAAAGAATGAGAAAGGTAGATGCTCTAGTCAAAACAGTTCTGTCTTTCAACATCCCAAGATTGAGTTAATGCCATAAGCCCCATGAGTGCTAGAGTAACATGGGTGTGTTAACATCGCTAAATTTTCCATTCAAGGAGAAGTTCTTTGTTGTGCACTTAGTACTATTGAGATGTTAACTTAGTAATAATACCTGATCCAATCGAACCAAGTTTTAATCGTTTGCTCGGGACGAGCAAAGGTTAAGCTTGGGGATCTTGTTGACGGGAATAAAGACCAGTTTTGGTACACTCAGAAACCCGTCAACAGTCCTCGATAGAAGGAAGATAAGCATCACATGAGCATATTTATCACTAATAAAGTTCCACTTGTATTCTTAGCTTGTGAAATGCAGGAAAGCGGGAAACAGGCCCTGTGAGACCAAAACCCAGGTCTTCCGACCTGATTCTGGTCTCACCAGGATCTGACCACCAAGCAGGGTCCCTGAACTCTACAGGAGAACCTGATCCTGGATCCAAATGTACCACACATCAACATTCCATCTGATTGGTACAATGGACCAAGGATCCACATGGAAGCAAGCAAGATATCAAGTGAACCCAACTTCGGACAAGACTACACGTGACAAGCCAGGACAGCACCAGGAAGCTGCCACGTGGACCAGGGGTCCAATGCCAGGTCGGCCGACCTGCCTTTGGTGGCAGGACACCTTGGCATTGCACCCACTGCCACCTGGACCTTCTAGAAGGCCAGTGGGACCCACAGGTCAGCCAACCATAGGTCGGCCGACCTGCACATGGGCCCCACTTGGGGTCGGTTCGCTTCCACCGCCTTCCCCGCATGACTCCCACGTGTCCCGCACCGAGAGACGTCCATTCAAGTCGGTGGAAGGTCGGTTTGATCCAACGGCGCATGACGGAGAGCACACGGATCGGCGACGTGGCGCCGGAGTAACCCCTACTCCACCTCCACTATAAATACCCCCTAGTCTCTCATTGTAAAGTGTCCCCAAGTAGTTCACATTAGTGTTCTCAAGCTCAAGCTCTCTTGGGAGATCAAGAGTAGTGTAGTCTAGTCTAGAGTGGGAGTTAGAGTCGAGTCGAGCGAAGCTCGGGTCTCCTGGAGTCGTCTTCTCCTGGAGAATCTGGTATAGCTCTTGTACCTTTACTTTTGAAGTACTTTCCTTATATTAATATAGTCTTGCTTTACTTTACTAAGTCTTTACTTTGAGTACTTTACTTTCGCATTTACTTAGTGCATTGCTATACTAGTGTAGTAGTGTTGTGTCTTAGTCTCATTAGTGTAGAGTCCGAACTAGTTAGTGTCTAGATCCTTTGTGTGTGTTTCACTACCAACTGGGGGGCGAGGTTACTTACGTGGTAGCCGGAGTCTTAAGACTAGATTAGGCGAGGTGCTTAGGCTAGTGCTTAATAGTGGATGCACCCTATCGTTGATTGGTAATTCCACTCACTCTTGGGTGGTAAGTCCATTCACTGTCCAACGTATTACAGCGGGGGCGGTTGTGACAGAACGCAGCCTTTCAGTTATATCTGAGTACGTTAGGGGTAGGGTGTAGGGCGCCCATTAAAGTCATAGGTACGCTGCAATAGGAGTTAGTCCCTCGGGAGATGCTACCCTCCTATTTGTCAGCCGATCTCCCCTATCACATCGATGGTCTATGCATTAGTTTAGTTAAGTCGTTACACTAGTTAGATTAGAACACGAAGTATAGTTAGATACATAGGAGTCCTTACTCACTCGTTGTCCTCCCGCCTAGCTAGCTACCTACTAGTTACCCTTAGTTATCACTCATAACAACACTCATACCCTTTATCAATATCAATAGCTTAGATTGAGTAGAACCACCACGGATTTCCATCACACATTTCCTAGAGAGTCTTAATCCGCTTCCCGTGAGCGAACTATAAATTTGACATCGGAGTACTCACCCAGTTGAAGTGCTACATCGGTACCTATGCACTTGCAGAGTTACCCTTTGGTTAGTCCTACGTTGTCACTAGAGTTTAGCTTGGCTTAGCATTCTTAGGCTGCTGCCGGAAGAGGAATTGTGACACCCTCTCTCTGGTAGTAGTTCGGGTTTGCAGTAGGCTTAGCTACCATACGCTAGTCACATTTACTTAATTCTAGTGATTGCGCTAAGATCTGCTAACAAGCATTTCTTAAGCCGTTGCCGGGGAACTAGATTCCTTACCCAAATCCGGTACAGCGTAATATTAACCAACACCGCCGCTTCGCAAGAGGGCGCGGTCATCGCTCGCTCGATGGACGCGGTCGGGAGTCGGGAGTCGGGAGACTCGACCGTGAATGTTACGAGAAGATGAAAAGAGCGATTGTGTGAATAGATAAGGGTATTTTTGTCCATCTCCCTTCTTAGGTTGGCTTTTTCTTTTTTTTTATTTTTTTTTAAGAAATAACTAACAGAGTTGAAAATAAGGGTAGACTGAGTGTTCGTTTTAACAGAAGGAGGGTAAAAATGCAAGATGGTGAAAAGCGATGGTAAAATTAAAACGGCCCTTTAAACCAAGGGTAGAAACGCAATAGCCCCGTGATCATAGTGCTATGAAGTGTCAATAATTGTTACTAGTAACAACTTATGGGTTTAGTAGTTTGAAATCGTAATATTGTCTATAGGACTGTCAATTATATTGGTATGATCATTGATGCTAATTGCTATTATCAAGGACATAGAAGGACTACAGACTCACATCAACTTTGCTAATGCATCATGTATATATAATTATATATCTGCTGAAAGTTAAAGACCAACAGATTTTTGGAGAGCCTAATTACATAGAGCGTTCGGAAACTATGTATATAAGCACATGAAACAGTTAAAGTTTGGTTAGAGTTCCTATCATCAACTCATAATGCATGTTTTAATCTTCCTCTTTGTGATTTCTCCACCCTCTTAGCACGGTCTTCTCAATAATCATAACACATTACACTGCTTCTCTTGAAGGTCTCGTGGAGGGTATTGTTCCTTTTCCAGAACAAGGCGGATCACCATCGACTAGATCAACGGGCTAGTGACTGACTTGAGCAGCATGAAAGCAAGGTGCCAAGGTTAAAAGCTAACTTTCCATAGGTGGGCATATTTTTGTTTCGTGAACATCTTCTTTATTATTTCCTACAGCTTGTTCATTATTTCCATAGGTGATCTGATACCAATTATCACGAATCTTGATGGATTCGGACAGATAACTAGGATCGGAGGCTAGATTAGGAAGAGCAGAGACTTGGATTGGGAAAAGCAAGAACATTTATAGTGGGTTGAGAATATTTAGAGTTCTAGTTTAATGATTGTCGATGCCGCCTTCACAGGTTACAGGGCGTTATATACCTCGCTCGACACGCCATTACATGAAGTCGACTCAACTAACTTACATACAGAGTTTAGCCACTAACAAAATACTTAACGGTCGCTGTTGTCGCTATTGTTGGACGACAAACAGTGGCCACCCCTTTCTTCTACTGCCGACGCCTTCTTAACCAGACAATTGTATATATATAAGATGTTCGATCCCTTCAGCCTCGTTAAGATGTTCCTCTTAATAATGCTGGATTGTAGGTCATGAAGGAGCACAAATTTGTGCATGTGAATGGCGGGCGTACATATATATAAGGAATGAGATTAAGATGATTTTTCGATAATGATCTGAGATAGGAACTGCACCACGATTTATATCATTTTTACTCTTCAATTAGCCTTGGACATAATTGCTCCAAGTTTTGTCAGCTCTATACATGCTTTGTTTGAGATGTATTGTCAGGGTCATGCTTGGAGGTTGCCGATTGAGGGGCAGCTAGCTAGGACAGAGGGGCCGAGTGTTGGGCAAAGCAGTGGTTGTGGCCGTGCCGAGCTACTTTTGGTGGTGTTGTTGTTGTTGTTGTTGGCGGCTAGGTCAGAGGGACCAGGGCGTGTGTAGAAGCGAGAGGGGTGGCGGCAATGGAGGGTTAGAGAGAGGATGAGATTTGTTTAAAGAGGAAACTAAAATCTTAAGATCGAATGATTACGTCTTCCCTATATTTATAGTTCCTATTGCACTAGTTCTCCAAGCAATGAAAGAGGACATCTTCCTTTACAAGCGAAACTAGATTATTTTTTTGACAAATCTCATACCTTTTCCTAAGCAAATCTCTAATTTATTTTCTACTTTTATACTCAACCTTCCTTCTAATCTGGATTTTCTTCGAATGGAGGAAATGGGGCAATAGGGTTTGACCCCCTAGTCATGCTCCCCATGGTTGTGCCCAGGAGGGCCCCTAGGCTGCCCACGACCCTTTGTGGAGTCTTGCTATGACTGACGCGCGGGGGCCGGGGGGGGTTGTTGACTGGTCCATATTGGACATGTGACATGCCTCCTCTTCACTCGACACTATCCTCGCGCCGAATCATTGTTCAACTGTTAACACCATCTATTGGATTGAGCTGTTGATGTTGCCTGGATGCAGATGTTGAGGCGTCCACATATTATTGGAGCTTGGATTCTATTGTCACAAGTTTTTGATCAATGATGAACTGGAATGAGTGTAGAGCAAATGTTTTCGTTGTAGCCTTGGCGTTTCCTTGAAGTTGTAGTGCCATGACCGTGGCATGCTCTCACTAGGACTGGTCAATTTCGACATCGAGTGTAAAGTGCATTGTTGATTCCTATAACGTTGCCGGCTTGTCCTACGAGTTGGCAGTGTTGTTACCAGAGAACAATGCCGGACTGTATTACGAACCAGCAGCGTTAGGAGACATCACAGCTGGTGCATTTGATCCGGCAGTGATGTGTGCCGCACATCACTGCCGGTTGCTCACTGCCGGTTCAAAATCCGGCAATGACGGGCCTTAAGGACCGGCAGTGATAAGCTTGACTAACGTAGTGACTGAAGGGTGGGGATGTTCATAGCAGCGTACGATATTGCCGGATGGTGACCGATTGTTACTATGATGCGTGTTGGTAGTGTTGTTTGTGAAGTATAGCATGTCTGCAAACATAAATTACCTTGCATAAAACTCATGTGATGTGGGTTGTGGAAGTGATGTATTACGCTGTAGGCCGATGTAGGTGTTCACAATTGCTAGCAACTGGCAACCCAAATCATGGAAGAAGACGATGGAGGCGGTTGCTACAATGCCTTTGCGATCATGGTATATATGTCATCAGGATGGTCCCCGGGAAGTTGAAGATTGTTGTTGATGTCAATGGTGGCATGTAGAAGCCTATTGCCAGGAGGCATAGGTTCTCAATGTCTAGCCGCAAAGTAGTAGAGCATCCAGGATGTGTAGGCGTACGTCCTTTGTAGAACAGTAAGCCCTTGTCAAATGGACAAAGCCACGGGGCCTCATTGCTAATAATGGCGAGTGATATCATTGTAAATCCGTCAGTTGAAGTATCTCCTAGTGCAGTTTGATCTAAGATTGCCACCCTATTGCACAACATTGTTGAGGTACTCCTGTTGACACCGCATTTATTATCAATAAATGCGAGTGGTTCTAACTCGTATGACTACGGTTGACTTCTGGTCACATACGAAACACGGAGGGCTGATTGCAATTTGGGAAAAAGAAAGCGGGACAGAAGTCCCCACGGTCTCGTCACTTTAGTCAGTGGAGTGCGAAAAAGTGGATGGAACTTTTTCCTCTTTAATATTAGGCATTGCTAAGAAATACATATAGTTATGGAATATACTTAGTCCTAAAATAAGTGTCTTTGTTTTATGAGGAGTCAAGTGCATTTAAGTTTGACCATTAAAACTATTAATATTTATAGTACATAATTATTATCATTAGATAGAATATTAAAACTATTTTTATAATAAACTTATTTGGACATAGAAATGTTGCTAATAGTATCTAGAAATCTAGTAGAACTTAATAAAATTTTACTAGTATGCATACAAGCGACACTTAATTATTTTGAGATAGCGGAGTGTGAACTAATTTAGTCCATTGGATTATCATAATATTGAGGTTGTTCGGTTGGTATGTTTTTCGGCTGATTCGATAGTATTGTGTGAGAGAAAAATAAACCAAAGCAAGACGAGACTAGTTCAAGACATGAGGATATTAATTTTTTTTTTAAAAAAAAGAATATCTCCCTATTAATTTTCTAGCAATGGATGGCTTCATCTGATCTACATGGCTACTGCCCATCACCTCTCTATTGTTGTTATCGTTTATTCCAAAGTGCTACTATATTATATGCTTCACTGCGCATATTTTAGACAACGAACTGTTCCACGCCCATAATTGATATTTGGCGTACCATCCATGTTTATGCCTCCAGAGCCGAGAGAGACATGACAAATAATGGACACCAGATCGGCTCGGTTTTTTTTTTTTTTTTTTTTTTTCAACCCAGCGATTTTTTTTTTTGGATTTTGTCTTTTATGAAATATTTCAGAGATATTTATGTTCACTAAAATAATAGGTGTACACTTTCTCCTTTATATGAAACCTTTCTTAATATATAAAATGAAGCTTTAGATCATCTTAAAATGGAATGATGTAAGTTCTATTTTTCTCGATTGGTAACCTCGTAATGACCTTATAATTTCGAGTTACCTCGATTTGTGTTTCTTTTACCTTTATGCACGTATAAATAGTCAAATAGATTAATTGATTTTAGGGTGAAGGAGATATTTGTAGGCACACAACTATGCCTCTTACGATATGGATTTTGGCGTTAGCCCCACATCCTCCTTACTTCAGTTCTTTGTTCGTACTCCCTCTGTTCCCGAATAGAGGTCATCCTAGCATTTGAAAAATATATCGAAAGGAAGTTGTTTTTGCTTTATTTGGAAACAAGAGAGGTTTTACCTCCTACTGGAATTTTATTTAAAAACTAAAGTTACAAATACAAGCCTCCACAGAGGATCTCAAGAAACAAAGAAGGTTAAGAAGAAAATTAAGGCAATTACACAAAAGCTTCTACCATGAAGCCAAGGAGGGTTAGTTCACTTTTCTTGCACACAGGATAACTTGGGCAAACTCCTTGCCAAAAACTGTCTTGCACGTGAGAACTGAGTGATGGAAGCCTCTAAAGATCACGTCATTGCACATAGACCATATTGCCCAACATATTGAAATAATAATCTCCATGAAAATGGAAGGTGGAGCTGAATTTTGAAGCTTTCATTTCAATAGTGGTGAAGGCATAATAGGAACCATGAAAGAGAAGTCGTGGAGCAGATCCTCATCAACAGCTTGGTGATAGAGAATGAAATGATAAGTCTGAAGGTGCATTCTCCTGTGAAGGAGGGTTCTAGTGCTCAACCGACTTCAATTAAGAGGTGAAAGAAGAGTTTTGTTTTGTTCTAACATGCAGATTTTCATCAATTGTGACATGGATTTATGGTCTTGTGGCCAATAAGGCTTTTGTAAAGGTTTTTCTAAGCTTTACAAGAAGAGAAAATGGAGTTTGCCCCGATATAAGACCAACTGTCAAAAGCCCCTGACATGTGTAAGCTTTAGGGGAGAGAGTGAGGTGAAATAGGGAGTGAAACTATTCTTAGCAATGGAGAGCAACTCTAGATACAAATACTGGTACCCCGAAGTTCATGCAAAACAAAACAGGTGTTACTATCTTTGATGGTCACAATTGCAATACCTTTGCACTAGACGGACAACTTCAATATATCTCTCCATCAGAATGAGCCTCTAAAAGTTGCACCTAGAATTTGGAGCTTATTTCATGGGTAGTATTTATCCCAAACTAACTGAACCCAAGGAATCTACGCCCTATTGAAAAATTTATGTAGTTGCTTTAACAACAAGCTCTCATTTTGGACAGATGTTGAGGACAAAAGACCACCTTCCTCTATTGGTAGGGAAACCATGGGCCAAGCAGCCTTAAGAGACTTCTTACTATTAATATCAGATCCTACAAAGGCAATGTTTTCTAGACTTGTCAATATGCTTAACAATAGTATTGGGCAAGAGGAAATTGCACATGGCAAAGGTAGGTAAGGCTGTCATCACTGTATTGGTGAGTTATAATCTTCTAGCTTCATTGAGGAAGGATGAGAAAATCTGCTTCCACATTTTGTGGCTAAAGGCCAAAATTCAGCCACAGAGGGTTTAGTCAAACTCAAGGGTAGATCCAAATAGGTAAAGGGAAGGGATCCAATTGTACAACTCAAAAATGCTGCCAGGGACTCGGATTTGTCAAGGGGATATGAATAGGGAGCATCATAGATTTTTCAAAATTAAACTTGACACCGAAGATTTGGCAATGGCTAAAAGAATATTTTTTTTAACAAAAATGAGCAATTTCTCCGAGTTCTCATTCATGAAGATGAGTGTGTCATCAACGTATTAAAAGAAATGGGAAGTCTTAATCGGACATCAAAATAGGTAGACTCAAGGATCCATCAACTTTAGCACTGTTCTAAAGTGTTTGTAGAAAATCAGCTGCCAATACAAAGTGCAAGGGGAATAAAGGGTCCCCTTGTCTAACACCCTTTCTACAATGGGAAACTTTCTTGGGAACACCATTTAGGACAACTGAAGCACTACCAGATCTAAAAATGGGTTTCATTCGATGCAACCATTTAGGGACTAAGCCTTTAGGCTCCAAGATTTGTAGCATGAACAACTCATGTTCAACCTTGTCAAAGGCTTTCTCAAAATCTAGCTTCAGAATAATTAAGTCCTTCTTTGACTGATGACACATATGAAGATATTCAAGAGCCCAAGCAATACAATCTTCAATTGTCCTGTGTTTAATAAAACCATAATATTGATTCTTGCATAGGAGAGAGGGCAAGGTTTGTCTATGGTCTGTTAGCAAGGATCTTTGTGATTATGTTGATTGAAGCGTTGAGCAAAAAAAAATGGCGTAAAATCAGCAACCTTTTGGGCATCATCCTTTATAGAAATTAAAGTGATGTAAGATCCATTAATACTTTGGCAAACTGTGTGGGACCCAACTCTTCGAACTCACACTTTTGTGTGGCCAAGACGTTGTCATGACGGGGCCCCACCTTTAGCGGGCTCTCTCGTCTCTGTGTGATCCTACCGAGATCTGTTGCGGGCTTTGCGCAGCGAAAACGTGGCGTGGGCCCATAACCATTGTTGGAATCGAGACTGGGCTCGACTTCCGGTCTGGCCCAGCTCACTGTACGCGTGAGCTGGCGCCTGCACGGCCCAGGTCCATTGGAGCCACAACATACAGCTCTTTGGGCTACACAACCCAAAAGACTAGTCTGATAGGTGAGGATCGCCCCGCCTTATATGTTGTGCTTCCCCACCATCAATTATCGATGTGGGACTAACCCCAACAATCTCACCCGTAGTCACACATCGGACCCAACTCTTTGACCCACACTTCTGTGTGGCCCTAAGACATTTGTCATGACGGGGCCCCACCTATAGCGGGCTCTCTCGTCTGTGTGTGACCCAACCGAGATTTGTTGCGGGTTCTTAACCCGGCTCTGATACCAATTGTTAAAACCAGGCCCGGCCCATCTGCCGGTGCTGCTCGGTTCCTTGGAGCCGGCCCGGCCCATTGCCGGTGCCGCTCCCCCTAGGTCCATTGGAGCCACAACATATAGCTCTTGGGCCTACACAACCCAAAAGGCTAGTCTGATAGGTGAGGATTGCTTCGCTTATATGTTATGCTCCCCCACCATCAATTAACGATGTGGGACTCACCCCAACAAAGGATACCCCTCCGAGCTCAGATGTAAGATTCCTATAGGGGTGCCAGGGTCCTTTTGCATCTACATTGGTGTCTGTTAACAACTTGCACAACGTCCTTTAACCTGGGATGTGGCCGAGCCAAGGCTGAGATCCATTTGAAATTTTGAACTGAACCTACGGATGAGTAACGTTCGCACGCCGGTGCCGGATGTGGCCTGAGCCAAGACTGAGAGCCGTGTTTGTTTATCACATATTGCTAGAATTCAGTCCCCTGAGGTATTAGGCAAGATGAGTTTTGGGGGGCCGAAGTACATAAGCATGAGTGGTGACAGGCAGCGTTTCGCCTGACCATTTGCAAAGAAAAACAGGCACCTGTATAATAGCAATTCATTTTCTATCAGAACAAAAAGTAGAGGTTCTTTATAGCATTCTGAATTGATGCGTACGATCTACGATGTCACACGCAGAGAGAGGACAAGGCATATATCGCCAGACCTGCTGGCTAGCTAGATAGCACAACATTCATTCGAATGCTTGTAGAACGAATCTATAAAATACTATCCTGTCTAGCTTTCTCCGTCCCTTGTTGGCATTCCTGCCTTGTTTGATACTCGAAAATAAAATGTTCACCAAATTGCATTGCCGATGTCACATGCACGTACGGCATTCGATCAACAATGCAGACCGAGAGGACAAAGAAACGACCTGTCTAGCCTTGTCCGCCCGCTGTTGTTGTTGTTGGCATTAGATGCCTTGTTTCAAACTCCTAAAAAAAATGTTCACCAAATTGCTCGATAAATAATGCCCCGGCTCCTCTGTACGGAGACGTACACTTTGCTACGATAAACATGGCCATGGCCTCTTCCCCTCTGTTGCTGCTGTGCGTCCTGCTTCTATGCACCTACATTTTGATTGCTCTTGGAGGCAGTGAGCACGGCTTTGTTGTGGTGCCAACAAGCACCTCTTCGCCGTCCAATGCCAGCGTGCTCACCTGCACCACAAGGTATCCAATGCAATGCAGTTCAATGCAAGTGATGAACTCAAAGTGATACGAATCAAAGTTTCAGACTAACTGTAGTGCTATTGATCTGTGTCAGTGATTTTTGATCCCAACCGTGCGTCCATGTCGCTGGCGCACCGGCATGGACCGTGCGCGCCGGCCTCGGTGTCGGTGGCGGCCACGAAGAGGCCGTCCCGGGCCGAGATGCTTCGCAGGGACCGCGCTCGCAGGAACTATATCGTGAGAAAGGCATCCGGGCGCCGCACGCTATCCGAGGTGGGCGTAACCATTCCGACGTCCCTGGGTGCCGCCGTGGACTCGCTGCAGTACGTCGTCACGCTGGGCATCGGCACGCCGGCCGTGTCGCAGGTCCTCCTCATCGACACCGGCAGCGACCTGTCGTGGGTGCAGTGCCAGCCCTGCAACTCCTCCACATGCTACCCGCAGAAGGACCCAGTGTTCGACCCGAGCAATTCGTCCACGTACGCGCCCATCCCGTGCAACTCCAAGGCGTGCAAGGACCTCGTGACCGACGGCTACGACAACGGCTGCACAAGCTCTACCGGCACCTCCCTGTGCCAGTACGGCATCCAGTACGGCAACCTAGACACCACGGTGGGCGTGTACAGCGCGGAGACGCTGACGCTGAGCCCACAGGTTTCGGTCAAGAACTTTGGCTTCGGCTGCGGCCTGATCCAGCATGGCAAGTTCGAACTCTACGACGGCCTCCTCGGGCTCGGTGGCGCGCCCGAGTCGCTCGTCTCCCAGACGGCGGAGACGTACGGCGGCGCCTTCTCGTACTGCCTCCCGGCGGGGAACACCACCACCGGGTTCCTCGCGCTCGGCGCGCCGACCAACAACACCGCCGGGTTCCTGTTCACGCCGCTGCAGAGCGTGCCAGACCAGGCCACGTTTTACTTGGTCAATCTCGTTGGGATCAGCGTCGGAGGGAAACAGCTCGACATACAGCCGATTGTGTTCTCCGGAGGTATGATCATAGACTCCGGCACGATCGTCACGGGGCTTCCGGAGACGGCCTACTCGGCGCTACGGACGGCGTTCCGCAGCGCCATGTCGGCGTACCGGCTCGTGCCCCCCAACAACGACGAGGACCTCGACACGTGCTACGACTTCACCAGCCAAACCAACATGACGATACCAACCGTTGCCCTCACGTTCGATGGCGGTGTTACGATCGACCTCGACGTGCCTTCGGGGGTTCTGCTTGACGGCTGCCTCGCGTTCGTCGCAGGGGGATCGGATGGTGATGCCGGGATCATTGGAAATGTCAACCAGCGCACGTTCGAGGTGCTTTACGATTCTAGTCGCGGACATGTCGGATTCCGCCGAGGCGCTTGCTGAAGTACGTCTCAAGTGCTACTGTATTTCAAAATTTCACGGTCATCATACATGAATCGCAGCTGAAATAAGGAATCGAATCTGTAGTACGTGTAGTAATTAGTGAAAACTAGAGGAGCAGTGGTTTTTTTGGTTGTTCTCATAAATATATTAGCAGTCAAAATAAGGAACAATGCTATATTTCTTTTCTTTTATATGTGGTTTAAAAATTGCGCATGTAAAAGTGGTACTTATGTGGTATGAGCAGATCTCTCGAATGAGGATTAATTTTCATAACAGTGAGGTGGTTCCTATTAATTTAGAGGAGGATGAGATCCATAGGTTAGCAAATATTCTATCTTGTCCTGTAGGAACCTTTCCCATTAAATACTTAGGAATTCCCTTGCATTTTGATGAGCTTGCTAGAGAGGATGTTCAACCTTTAGTATATAAGATGGTGAGTAGAATAGCAGGTTGGAGAGGGAGGCTTCTCTATTTGGCTGTTAGAGTAACCTTGATCAAATCATGTCTAGTCAGCATACCAGTTTACCTTCTTTCTTTCATAAGATTCCCCAAATGGGCAATTCAGCTTATGAACACCCAGATGGGGGAATTTCCTGTGGAATGATGAAGAAAACCATCACAAGTATCATCTAGCAAACTGGGAATTGGTTTCAATGTGTAAGGAGTTTGGTGGTATGGGCATACCAAATCTTAGGGATTTGAATTTATGCTTGATAGCTTGCTGGCTTAAAAGGTACATTAATGATAGAGATAAGTGATAGAGACAGTTGATTGACTTCAAGTATAAGACTGCTAAACCAAACTTTTTACTACTAAACCCGTTCATGCATCTAATTTTTTTAAGGGGTTCATGTGGGCTACTACTGCTGCAAAATTTGCGTATAGATGGAAAGTGCGTAATGGTCAGAAAGTGAGATTTTGGGAAGATGTATGGGTTGGCAACTCTAGTTCAGCTGTGCAATATTGGCCACTATATAGAATTCTAAATGAGTATGGGAAAACCATAGCTCAGCTTTGGGATGGATCACAACTGAAGTGCACTTTTAGGAGGTTTTACTAAACAACTTTATCAATCCTGGCTGGAAGTTGTTGAATTAGTGTCTATTTTACATTTGTCTTGTGAGGAGGATGAACTAATCTGGCAATGTACTTCTAGGGCAACTTATTCCTCTCAATCCATGTGCAAAATCATTAACTTTAGGGACATTAATTTTGTGCATGTTCCAAACTGTGGGGAGTCTAAAGATCCCTCCCAGAGATCAGTTATTCTTATGGCTTCTAATGCATAATAGAGTGTTGACAAGAGACAACCTGACAAAAGGAGAGAGGTGAAAGATGAGTCATGTCTTTTCTGTAGTGAGAAAGAAACTTGTCAGCATCTCTTCTTTTTGAGTGTGTTGTGGTTAGAAGGTGCTGGGAGGTGATGTCTAATATAGTTGGGATTCCCTTAGGAGCTAGCTTAGATGATATTGGAAAGTTTTGGCTTAGCAATAAGAGAAATAGTTTGATAAATATTGTTACTGCTACTGTTATTTGGTATGTATGGAACCGCAGGAATGAGGTTCTTTTTCAGAGAAATGGGTGGCGAAGCATGGAAGATCTTTACCACCTACTGATGGGTATCTTGCGAAACTAGATCGTGCTATGTCCCGAGGAAAAGAAAGATTTACTACAAAGCCATCTGAAGGAGATCAAGATGGTTTCATCTTCGGTACTCTGGTTGCCGCACATTCCCAGGCGCGCAGGATGAAGGTGCAGCGTGGGCTGCTGAATGCCTATGTTTAGAAGACCCCGGATGGCGCTGAAGGGACGGCGAGTTGGTGACACTGAATGCAAACCTGCCGTGGTGGAAGAGTTGAATGAGGTGCTCAATGAGCTGTAATAAGCTAGCGCTTAATTCCATTGAAGCCTGTTAGAACATTGTTTCAGTTTCGGCGTTTTGTAAGCCTGGATGGCTGACTCAGAGCTGGGTGGCCTGGGTTCTGAACTTAAACGCTGTAAAGAACAAGTGGTCTTTTGATTTTAATCGAAAGGCTGGGCCAAGTAGCCCTTGGACTCTAAAAAAATTGCTTATGTACATTTTCACTTAGTTTTATGTAGCGGCAATATAATTCAAACCAAAATGTCAGCGGAATTTGTATCTAAATAAGTCAATATGTAAGGTCAATCTCAAAGTATGATAATTATCACTCTATTCTACATTATAAGACATTTTGACTTTTCAAAGTATATTGTTTTAATAATATATCTGCACATAGTGTGTATATCTAAATTATGAATCTATAAAATCTAAAACATCTTGTAATTTGGAATAGAGGACAACATTATATACTCTTTGATTTTTTTCAGAAAAATAGGCCAACAGACATTGAGAGCCAGTTTATCAAAACATAAATCCAGTTTACCTCCCCTAACAGTTATAGAGCTGAAGAACTCTCTCAACTCAAAGATTATAACCGTTATACTATAATATCTAAAACCGAACAATTATCCAATTTAAATGTGGTTCTGAGCCAGCTCTTTTTAGTTGAAAAAAAATCCAAAAAAATGCTAGGCAGTGTTTTTAAACCACAAAAATGTACTGACATCTAAAAGAAATCTAAGGTATTTATTTGGATAAGGAAATCTCAAATACAATATTTGAACCTCGTGAAATTATCTCTGGAATCTTCCAGAATTGGATTGAGATCTTGGAAAATAAGAAACATGTATAGAAAAATCTAAGAAATTTATTTGTGAGTCTCTTATAAATTTGTATAATTTAAAGTGGCTTTCATGACAGTAACCTAGGAGAAGAACAAGTTTCTACAACTTATAATATGAGCAAATCATGAAAATATTGGCTTTTGATATTTTATGCAATTAGTCTATTGATTTTCCAGTGCACATGCATGAGATATTCCGATGCATGTGTGAGAAGCTCTGATATAACACAATGGACAACACCATTCTTCTCTTTTCTTCACAAGAAACAGGTCGAGAAAATAAATATTGTCATATCATGGTTAGCAATAATGTGGTAGAGTGAGTTGGGTCGTAGTTCCTAGATATGCAAACCACTAGTGATAGATGGATGTTGACAAGTTGGCAAGATTATATTAGCTAACGGCATGAGACTATAGTAGCTTCAATAGATAAGAGGTGAGTTGTGATGAATTCGGATTGTTGTTCTATTGAGGAATGGAGTTCACCAAAACGAAATTAAAGACTATCTTGCTTTAGTATGAATAGAAATTACACAACCACAACCACATGATAGAAGTGGGAAAATGAATATGAAAGTACAATGACAATAGCTTTTAGCCAAAAAATGATTCGTGATAGATATGGTTATTGTATTGATTATTGCAGTTGGACGACGAATAAAAGGAGACGACTAATATAATGAAACAATAAACAATAAATATTTTTGAAAAATTGTTTAAAAACAAATGTTCATAGTGGAAATAAAAGAAACTAGCTACCTGTGATTTGTGCTTATCTTTCCTTGCCAGTTATAAATATTATCTTTTGAGAACTAAATAAAAATGAATTACTATTGTACACAAAATTTCATAGACTTGAAGAAAAAACACCTTATAAGCAATAAATAGTTGTTAGTACTTTTTTATCAGAATTCAGACCCATCTGATCTTTCCATAGGAAGAAGGGTTATCAAGAATGAACTTACAGATGAATGTGACGACGGCTCATGCATGTGATGGGAGTGCTGACGATCATATTATTGCCGATGGTGATATTCAGCATTTTGACTGACAAAACAATATGTTGGTTGGCGGTACGTACAAGACAGAGCGGCGACATATTTTTTTATATATCTAGACGAAAACATATGGGAAATTTCGTCCGCAGTACGTAGGATTCTTAGGACACTGGACAACACGACGACATTGATCTTAGCAATCTTCGCTCCTCATCTTCTGTTTACAGCTCGTCGGCGAATCCAAAATTTAGTCCGGTCTGCTGTGCATATATAGTTTCTTCTGTGTACAGCTCATCGGCGAATGTGAAATTTAGACGTGCTATGCATATATAAGTTTCACCCATCCTATCTCCTTCCACAGCTCTTCATCTTCCATCATGGCCTCACTGCCTCTGCTCTTGTGTGCCATCCTTGCACCTACTACTCCCTCGCTCATGGAGTCAACGAGCACGGCTTTGTAGCGGGTGCCAACCACTGCTTCTGAGCCAGAAGCAGCATGCTCTACATCCAGAGGTACACCCTACACATGATCTGATCATCTGAATATATAGTAGTGTCTCTGCATTGGCCTGTAGCTAGTGA
>JAENPR010000958.1:0-247515 GCA_018135685.1 Themeda triandra | reverse complement strand
ACATGTAATGTGTCCATTGAATATCCATTAAAGACAACTTGTATTGATTGGCAATTATGTGAATTGTTTGTGGAACTCTTTTACTGTATGGTTAGTTCTATATTTGTCTCTTGGTCGGAGTTCATGTGAGAAGACACACATGAATATTAGACTAGCACATTATTAGTTGATGACTATGTTTCACAAGTCATGGACATGGAGATGTCGAACTAATAATGTGGGCACATGTATGACATGTAGGCTGGACTGACCTGACATGAGATTGTCTCTATACACATCATATACGTTATGTCCTTCGACCTGGAGATTGTTGTATGTACTCGAGATGTGTATCGACTTGCTTAGGGATCGAAGGTAAACGCTACTCCGTTACCGGGTAGTTATAAAGGATGTCTTCGGTTTGTCGAGAAGCATGCCGTGGAGAGAGTAGACAATCAAGATGGGACTTGCCTCTCTCGAGGAGAGTGATATCACCGGATTACTCAAGGATTGGATCAACAAATGCACAGGACGTTTGGGTTAAGTGTTAACCTACGAGTTGAACCAAATATCATGTGGCAAGAGTAACTTGTATGTGGTCGTGGTGGTTCGTTCGATATGATCATTTGCATGCACATAGGAGTTGTCACGCTTGCTAGAGGTCATTGCTAAGTCACTAATTGGGCGAATAGGAGTATTCGGCCCATGTCTATGTGTGCGTGAACCCATAGGGTCGCACGCTTAAGAGGATGGGAAGCCTAATTCGGTTGGACCCGAATTAGGACAAGGCTTAGGGTTTCTAATGGGCCTCCAACTCAAGAGCACATGAGAGACGCCTATATAAGTAGAGGGGAGGGGCGTGGCCAAACCTAATCCACTTTGGCAGCCGCCGTCACCCTCCATGCTCGCCCGCTCCTCGCGGACCTAGCAGTCCGGAGGCGCATAGCTTCCCCCTCGTACGTGTGTGATACCTCGGAGGTGCTACATCCGGGAGCACGAGGACGAACCACAAGTGGTGGAGGAGTTGCTGGACGACCACGCAATCGCACGGCACCGCTTGCGACGCGTTCGACTACATCAGAAATGTCTTCCCGCTGCATCTCGCGTCTAGTGGTAATCCCGTAACCCGTAACTAGCGGTAGATCCCGGGATATGAGGTAGAAAAGTTTTGTTTTTCGGCTAGCGTAGCACCCTCATAAACCTACAAACATGTCCTCCTTTTATTCTGCTTGACGACCATGGCAAACAAACCATCCAGTATGGGGCACAATAACTATCTTCCTTGACGGGTGAGGTCGCATGCTTATTCGTGTAAGGAATGTCAATGTACCAACACATTTGACACATGGACATTTATGTTTGGAGACATGATAGATCTAACATCATCACCAGCAACTCTCACAACTACAACTCTATGGTGCAACTTACCACTTTCCATTGAGCCAAAACACAACAACCATGTTCGACACTTTAGCACCTCCAAAGATCCTAGCTACAATGGAGATGAGTATTTCAGTTCTTAAACACCTACTAACTGCAAGGAACAGATGAGTCACTCTATCACTTATTGGGCAACATCGGTACCCTTCAATACTGCTTTGATTTTGCACCTCATTGCACACATGAGAACGTCACCATTAACAACTCGAAGCTTGTATGACTTGTTACCTTGAAGAACAAGAACCGTCAAGGATCCTTCCGCCCCTTGTGTCAATAACAGTCGATTCGAAGTTTCGTCGTGTGGACGCGTCGAGTGGAGAAGGGGGAGTGATGTAACAAGCACAACAGAGTCCCAACAGATTGTGGAGAAATTTTGATCTACTATGGGCCGGAAGGTGGGCGGCCACATCGGGCCACCCGGCCACGGCTAGGCGTGCCCTTGGCGCGCGCTCCCGTGGAGCAGGGGTACAACCCCCGAGTCTCCATCTGTCTCTTTATCCGATAGGCTTCCTAAAGTTAGGTCTACTATAATTACAAGAATTGAATAAATTAGATAAGGGCTCGAATTGTAAAAGAAAATCCGAAAGGATAAGGATTTTCTAATTTGCTTTGGGTTGAAGCTATCTTAAGACTATACTAGTATCGTGCCCAAAGTGCATGCGTTGCTACGGGATAGCTAAAGTATTGTAAAAAAAAACCACATTAATTGCACGATAAGATAACAATATTTTTTGAACAAGAAAGACTGTGGGGAGTTCCCCACAATACCTGAACTTTTTCATTAATTTAAAACAAGGGGATAAGATAGCAATATTGAAATTAAATGTCAACGTTAAAAGGTGGCATTCATTCCAAAAGGCAAAGTTCAAGAAATTAACACGGCCACGGAGAGTGATGCGTCGAGGCTCACAAACTCACCTTTCTGTACCCCAAGAAACAACTTCAAGTGTTATGTTAATGCCACTAATAATGCGCTACATGTCCCTTGTCTTGTTTGATATAGTTGGACAGTCATGCCTCCCCATATGGTCACCATTGCTTTGACAATGTCCTCTTACTCCATCTCGCATCTGTTTGACATTCTCTTTATCCTGCGTGTTATAGACAGGCAGTCATGTCTTCCCATATGGTCATCATGGTCTTACAAACTCTTTGTTAGCTCAACTGCCTGATTCGTTTAAAAAATAGTCATCAATCTGAATGAGCGGTTATCACTTATCAGAAGGTTTTCAAAACCATTCGAACCTAACAGGATCATATGGTTGGAACACCTGAACATGACAACATGTGTTTTATGAGGTGATAACGGTAATACCTTGGCTTTTTGGAAATGGTTCAGTTGCTTTATGTGGTAACCTGACAAGATAAGCTGCCTTTCGACCAACTTGTCCAACGTCAAGTGCTCAAAGTAGCATAAATAATAGCAATGCAAACTGAAAATGCCAAAAGCTTGAGCACTGAAGAATGTGCATGGAAGTAACATGTTTCCTCCTCTTTGCTTTCTCTCTTTGTTTAGATGAACATGCCAATATTTTTTATGGATAGTAACATCGTACCTGCAAAATAGTATCTGTCAATGGTGTGACAAAAAGAACAGTCATTAGCGATCCACATTTTTCCAGGGAATAAAGGCCTACCAGCCAAAATCTTTGCAAAAATGCAACCAATGCTCCACATATAAAATTGTAGCAGGCAGATACCCAGCTCAAATGGCATATATTATATTGTTTAAAACTAAAAAATGGATATATTTGAGAATAGAGAGCAGTGCAAAATCAGATTGCACATATTACATTGTTTAAAATTGGAAAATGGATAAGAAATTAAAATTGAATCTTGGAAATTCAGACTGCAAGATGACCAGGAGATAGAGGAAAAGCAACATGGTAAATGTTCAATTCTGCACATTCAACATTGTGACCGAACTGAAGCCACGTACTTGATAACACTGCATTGCTTCACATGTGTTCAGTTTTGAAATAAAATCAACATGTGCTCTACTATTGCAAACGGACTGTAACCCTATTTATTTCTATCCAAAACCAGCATGCATTGGGGCTGAAAATCTAAATAGATACAACATCTTTAATAGAAGAAGACGGTGCTCTGAACGAACGATCCAATTTAATCCTTCCAGCATCATCTTTGAAGTTACCAGCTTCTCAACACTCTACAGGAACAACCCCAAATTGGGACCCAAACATGACAACAAAACAAAAGCATCACCTATTCTCAAGCTGAAAACTGTAGTCATAGCAATTCATCGAAGCTAGAGCATGCAACACGGTAAAAACAGTTCCTTTAAACAAAGTGGCACTACTTTTCTGAGTTTTCCAATAGATACTGTGTGCTGAATCAGCTTGGAAATTAAATAATGAATCAATTCAGCACATCAGTACATCACTGAGCCAAATTAACTAATGAATCAATTCAGCACACATCAGATTGATGCCCCGATGGAAGACACCTGCAATCTATACCAAAGGAAAATGAAACTGACGAAGCAAAATTACATACTGTCTGTCGAGGATAGAGAAGAAATCATCAAACCTAAACCCAAAAAACGTGAAGATAATATATTGGATCCCGTCCCCGGCCGGTCTGCAGATCGGGGTCGCCCAACCTGTAGCATTGCCGGGCTTGGGGACGGTGAAGGTTCCTGGTTGCGGCAACGGTGAGGTTGGTGTGGGCCGGCAGTGGCGGCTGCGGTTGGTGCTGAGGTGCGAGTCGGTCTTAGCTGCGGCACGATACTGGCGGCATCCGACGGAGACGACGGAAGAGCGCGTCAGCGTCCTCCTGCTGCCAGCGTTGGCGGACGGAGGGCGGATCGTGGGCTTGCGATGGTTCCACGGGTGCCGCGCGCGAAGGGATGAGGACGGTTGGGGAAGCTGGAACGGCGTGGGGATGCCGCTGGGTCGCCGGCCACGGCCACGTCGCCCCCTGCAGCGCATCGAGGCAAGCGATGAGGACGGCGAGGGCGCAAGGACGCCGCTGGGTCGCCAGCCACGGACGCGTCGCCCCGCACGGCGCCGAGGCAAGCGACGAGGACGGTGAGGGCGCAAGGACGCCGCTGCCCACTGGGTCGCTACTCCACCGAGCAAGCGCCTCCGCCGCTGGGCTCCGCCGATCCGGCCGGTCCGCGCTTCCGCCGTGCCCCGGCGGTACCTCAAATCGCTGCCTGCTCGCGTCCTCGCCGTTCGTCAAGTCGCCGACAGCGGCTGCCCGGCGGTGTGCGAGGGGCGGGGGCGGTTCACCTTGGCCTTGGTGAGCAGCATCGTCGTGCTCGGCGGCGGTTCTGCACGGGACGGGGGCTACCCGGAGTGGGTGGAGTTACGGAGGGGAGTTTTTTTTTCTGTGCGGGGAGGGGAATTACGGGAGGGGAGTTTTTTTTTTTTTTACGGGAGACGGGGGAGGGGGTTACGGAGCGACGGGAGTCATTAAGGAGAAGTGAAGCGATTAGCGTGAGCGGGTGATATCATTTAACTCTTTTTAGTAGTAAGAAATAAGAGATATAACTATTGAGATCAAATCAATAAAGAAAAGGATAGAGTCTTCCATATCTCTTCACTCCCTGCCCTCTGCCCCATGGGCGGACCCAAGGCTCGGCAAGCCTGGGCGCCTGCCCTTGCTCCCGTGCGACCGCGCCTGTGAAATTTCTGATATCGCACAGGCACATCCACACCAAGCGTACGAGTAGATGCTAGCAGTTTTGTGGCCTGACTTGGGGCAGGGTATGTCAGAAAAGTAAGCCCGCCTGGTGAATGGAGTTTGGAGGCTCATTAATTAGGTGAAAAAACTAGTATTTAAGCTAGACCTGTAGTCAAGCCTAAATACATGTCTTTTCTTTCGTAGTGCCCACATGTTATGTCTCTTTCTATTTAATTTCTAGTGTATTGTACAAGAGAGAAAAGACAATTTTTGTCGTTCTTTCTTAATTTTAATGTTATATCACTATTTTATTTAGTTGGTACTCTAACTAATAGCCATAGGATACATCTTAGTTTCTGGACTGCCAGGATTTTAAATTTTGGTACTAAAATTTTGGTCACCACTAAATTACTAAATTTCACAACACTAGTATGTTTATTTTCTAAAAGTTTTAGATCTAAATAAATATTTGTATGATTTATGGCTACACAACTATTGAATAAAAGAATATGCACTATAAAAAATCCACTATAAACAATAGAAATATGTCTAAAGATATATAGCACATGTATTAGTATATTATAAAATTTTGAAATTTTCTTCCGGTCACCAACGAAATTTGTAAAATTTCAGAAAAATTCACTGAATTTTTTAATCATGCTACCCACAATCGAACTCTCTTTGAACTTTGCCCAGGCTCCACTAAATCTCTGGGTCCGCCACTGCTCTGCCCCCGCGCCACCGCCCTCGCTCTGCCCGAGCCGGCGGGCCGCCCTAGCAGCCGCCCTCCTCCGGCTCCTCCGCTCCTCCATCCAATCTACGTCCTCCACGTGTCACCAATGCGTCGGACCTCATATACTTTGACTTTCATAAATAAAACCAGCACAACCTGGAAATACGTTTCTCTACACATATATACATATGGCACGTACAATCTGCAGCAATAAACGCCGGCAGTTCCCGTTGTATATAAACGGGCTAGGACACCCAGGTGTCTCCGTGTCGTCATCCGAAGGACATCCACGCCGACCCGTGTCAAGGAAGAAAAAGAAACACACCGGGTCGGGGTAAACCTTCAAACCCTAATCCTTTCGTTCCCCATGGCCATGGCGGACGCTGTCGCTGATGCGACGGCCGAAGTCGATAACAAGCGGAAGCTAGAGGAGGTCAGCGCCGACGAGGAGGCGAAAGGTACCTGCGAGGACGCAAAGCGCCCACGCGTGGACGACGTGCCCGACGCTGCCACAGGTGGATCTCTCGGTTCCCCCCAAGCCTGGAATCTACGGTTTGTCTAGATGACTTCCAGCTCATCCGATCCGATTGATTGGTTCACTCGTTTTTCTTGATTGGGAGCAGGGCGTTGAGCAGCTCGACGGGTCCTCCGTGAACATGGAGGACGGTGCAGCTGCTCCTGCTCCAACCAATGGGGCAGCAATGGACGGTGACAATGCCACTGCCGCTCCTGCTCCAGATTGGCAGGCGGGTTCTGATGAGAAGCCGCATGAAGCAGCGGCTGAAGCTCTACAGCAGGAACGTGATGCAGAAGCTGCTGCTGCACATGAGATTTCTCGTATGATCGAAGTGCCCAACAGCAAGGTATATTAGTCCCAACAAGCTAGTTTGTAGTATTAGAGAAGTCTTTGCACGAATAGAGAAAACAAATGACAGGGATAAGAACAATTACTTTAGAAACTACATTTTATTTTACATGTTGTTCAGTCTATTCTAATTGTGGGGATTCATGCAGGTTCATGTCCTTATTGGGAAAGTTGGCGAGACAATTAGGAATATACGAAAAGCTCAGGTGCAAAGATCCAAATCAGCAGGGATGGTGATGCAGACCCATATGCTCGAGTCGGTCGGTTGAACTATATGGATCCCTTGCAAGTGTTGATAAAGCCGAGCAGCTTAGGGCATTCACAATGCAGACTCTACCACAGAGTCCAAGACTATTTATTACCCTTTTATTTATTGTGTTTTGCTGATGTGGCGGTATATTTATTGAAGAGAGAGACAAAAACCAAGACTTCAAGTCTTATTTAGACTCTATGTCCACAATCTTCGAGGTAAATATGCCATCAAATCAGCAAAATACAATAAATAGAAAGGTAATAAATAGTCTTGCACTCTGTGATAGAGTCTTGCATTGGGACTGCCCTTATTAAGTTTGAATTAGCTGAGGTACAATGAACATGTGCTGATTCCTTAATTCATGTTGCCCTTTGAGCGGTCTTTTCGTCTGCATCCTAGTTCTAAGATTTCCCTATGATGCTCAGGCTGAGGATTTAACAGCTAGAGGATTTGGAAGTGGACAGCCTGGGTCAGAGCAATTTGAGATGACGGTTCCTGACAACAAGGTTCTTTTTTGGTACTAGTGATGTTGTCCTTGTGTGCCTTTGTATATGTTCAACCATTACATGTATTCCACAGGTTGGCCGCATTATCGGAAAACGTGGTGAGACTATTAAATGCCTGCAGATGAAATCTGGTGCTTGTATTCAGGTGGATATTGCACTTGTCATGGTGGCTTGCCATTATCCAACTTTTACAACTAGTATATATTGATTGGTCTAAGGAGATGTTACTTTGTTTTTTTTTTTGGTAGTTAATACCCATATATCCTCCAGAGGGTGTTACATTGACTGAAAGAATTTTCCATGTTACTGGGTCGAAAGAAGCAGATTGAAGTTGCAAAGAATTTGATCAAGCAAGCTATGGATCAGGTGATGTTATCCTCATGTGCTTTTTTGATTGGTATAGTTGATTTGCTTTTGCATTGTTATATGTGCTAGATGTTGGTATGTTCTACTTTATGCTTTTGATAGTTAATGCTAGTATATACTCTGATGGTTGCTGACAGTGATCATGGTTGCAGAGGGTCCGGTTTAGTTGAAGATCTCTTAAGATTTAATACAAAAGTGAATGATGTCAGAAAAGGAAGGAAGTCATGTGAAGAAAATAGCATTGATGAGGCTCCCAATACATTAGCCGAGTAAATAAATGCTGGGAAGGGTTACAAGGGATTAACAGGTACTCCGGAACAAAGTGGAGAAAAGTAGTAGATGTATTGTCAAGCTGTAAATCTCTAGGATTTTTAATTCCAGGGTCCAAGTTTTGATGTGAGACTTACGTACATATTTAGCCACAACAATTTGCAAGTAGTCACTTAAGCCAACTCCAGCTAATTCCAGTTTCGATGCGAGGCTTTTGGTTACGCTCCGGGGTTTGAAATGGGGCCCAATGTGGATCTAGCCACACCAATCTGTACCAAGTAGCCAAGTACCCTGTTGACCTATCAAGGCATCTGCTAAAATCATAACTGAACCACAGATGATTTTGTGCTTTCGAAATGTCCATCTGGTGTAATCATAATAACTGAAACACAACATATTTTGTGCTTTGTATTCTATAGAAAATTGCAAAACAGCCAATTAATTGCTTGAGTCCAAGACCCTTTGTACATTTTCAACTTGCGGCATTTTTACAGTACGACAAGAAGAGTACTCAAGCAATTAATTGGCTGTTTTGCAATTGGTGCCTGGAATCAACGTCAACAGATTGATCTTAGGTTGACATCAACTGGTGCCATGGACCTTTTATCATTTTATTGTTGTTGTCATCTTCTAAGTACAGTTAAAAATTTTAATTAGCATGAAGCATCGATATAGTATTATTTTGATCTCAGCATAAAAAATAACTAAAATTTATTATATAAGCTATACATAAAAAAATAAAAGATATTTGACAGAAACATACCGATTTTTCTCTTCATAATTAATCTACTACTCCTATAAAGCAAATGTCCACTAGAGTATTTTTCTAGTTTTTTAGGGTGCCACATCATCAGCTGACCCCACTACACTATAACCCGCCCCACCTCCACTTCCACCAAACTCCTCCCTAATTAATGCATCAAGTCAGTTGCAAGTCTAAAATAGAATTAGAAGAGACATATTCATCGAGTAGTTAAGAAATTCACGCAGCAATGCGCGGGAGTCACCTAGTTAAGTATATATACGATAATTTTCGATAACTCCCAATCGGTAACTTTCAATACCTCGTAACAATGATGTTGATATTGACTGATTACTGGTTGAAAGTATCTTGGATGCGGTTGTAGTTGCAAAATCAAGACACAAGTGAGGTGTTTTTTTTTATTTTCATGGACACAAGTTAGGTGTCATTTTTATGTTTTTTGCTGGATGGCCTCTCGTTCTTTCTTATGGCATTTCAAAATTTAGGTATTATTATAACTATTTTATGGTAATTTGGATATCGATGATGAATTATTCCGCTCAAACAAATGACCTTTTCATGGGTCTCAGGGACATGAGCTATAGTGAAACTTAAGAGCCTAATGTAGCATTGCAACTAGGCCAAGTTTCAAATTTTGTTGAGAACACTTAGTATTATTTTTAATAATACATTAAAATGATCAAAGAAAATCAGTGTAAAACATACAAACATTTGAAATTTTGTTTCAAATTTGCATGCAACGTTGAATTAATGAATTGTTTAATTACATCTATTTTTGGTGATTTGACTTTGCTAGAAAATGCATCCCCAAAATTTTGGAGTTGAATTTATTATTTTTATCATGACAAAGTTTATTTGCAGGAAATAATAGCGAAGAAAATTTTGCGACTTGGCTGAGGAGAGGCTATCCTTGCTAGAAGGAAAAGGAGATTAAAAGTACAAAGAAATTCGCATTATTTACTTCGATTGAGAATAATAGTGTGAAGTCAACAAGAATGATGTGTCACATGGACTCAATGAAAAAAATGTGAGGGATAACAAGGCGAAATGACAACTTCTCATTTAAAATAAAGATGTACTCAAACTGACAGGGGTATATAGTCAAATGTATACAAAAGTACAAAATCAAGGACACTTATAAACTAGTATAATGCCCATGCTAATGCAACGGTTTCATCTTGGAGATGATTGTGAAAACAACAAAATCTTTTTTTGCATAGTTTAACTTTTACATAGTTAACAAGTACAATCAAACTACGATATTTTTTCCATAGTTCAATTTTCACACAATTCTCACCAACGTGCTGAGCATGGCAACCAATACTCGAGGCCTGGGGCTCAGAGATTGATCTGGGCTATCAAACGATGGTGGCCTGAGCCTAACCTCCACTAGCACTTACCTAGGCTAGTGCTTATATAGCAATCAACGTCATTAGCCACGGGCCAAAAACCAGCTCGTATGGCCATGTTGCGCCATAAATCCATATGACAACCGCAAGGCCCCGCCGGTCACTCTGTTCATTTGTCACTTGGGTCACGCAATAGGCATGATGGGTCAGGAAAATGGACTCGTCAGTCTCCGAGGTGAAGGGCTCTAGGCCCGCTAGTCAGCCCATCCATGCTGGAGAGGCTCATTGCACACCAAGGAAGCCTCGAGAAGGCTCAATGTGGGAGTCGCACCACAACAGGCTGCCCGGCAATCAAATGCCGAATGAAGGCAGTGTTGTTAGGGGGTGGTTGAGACATTGTCCACTCCGACATGACAACACAACACAAACATGTCCGGGCGTTGTCCGGCTGCTTTGCTCTAACACCCTGCGTGTTAAGTCTTATCGGCTTGGATCGGCCTCTACAGGCACACCTTTCCTCGGAGTTTTCTTGGTAGTGAGGGAGGTTGGCTCGAGGGGCTAATGTGCTGATCTGGAAGCCCCTGTGCCCCAGGAGTCTACTAAAGAGTTTGTCTACTTGCGTTAAGCTCCATGTGTGACCCATTTTGGGGAGCAGCCAACTAAGTTGTGCTCTCGAGCCTTGGTGGCTTAAGGCATAGTCTTTTTGGGTTCGGGCCTTCGATGGAGCTAAAGGCTGAGACAGGGCCAAGGATCAGGTTCAACCTCTTACTGTTTGGGAACCTAAGGCTTAAGCGTGCCCCCGAGCCCAAAGGAGAGGCGGTGGGCATGCTTGGGCTCGGCCTGCGTCCTAGCCTGTGGTTGCGGTCGGTGCATGTGGCCCCGAGCCCCTAGGCAATTTCTTTGGTACCAATCGTGGGTTGTCTCAATTAGAAACACTTGATCCCAAGGCTTAGCATACCCATATGTTAGTATCTCGTTAGGCCCCCCTGAAGAATCTTATGACATACGTCGACCAGCTACATGACCTTCCCCAAGGAGAAGGTCAAGCACCTCCAAGCAAAGTGTAGGCTAACATTGATGCCGATTGTGTTGAGCTTAAGAACACAAGAGAAGAAAACAGAATGGTTGGAGGCCAAACGTTGAGGCTCTAGAGGTGTTGTGCTTCCGTCAGGCAGCTTACAACATGGCTACCACCGCCTACCATCTTGGCGACATCTCTGACATGCTGGACCTAAGGACCAACGAGAAGAATCAGGAGGCATGATGACACCTCCACATCACCCTCGAGCAGTAGGACGAAAGCTCATCATCCCATCGATGCAACACCGCCTCAATGCCAGCCTAGCCTAGATGATGTAGACCATCCATGGGGATTCCTCTGATGCCCATGCCATGCACATAGGTGATAGCAATAGCCGTGAATAGGTCCAACCATCCTAGGACAAGAGCCAACCATTGGCAAGAGTAGAGGGCCAAGCCCTACACCCGCTGACGTCTCATGCACAAATAAATTAGAAGAAGATCAAGATGTGTGTGGCACCATCAAAGCAAGGCATTATGCTTTGGCCAAGTTGCTAGGCCATGACTCATGGGAAGAGAGCCCAAGCAAGGACATATTCAGCCCTAGGCATTCGGGCCTAGAATTTGGTAGGCTTGTTACCCCAAGTGCTTTTGACCACGGGCGACTCGCATCGGTAAGTACAATGGAGGATCATTCCCAACAACTAGCTCAAGGACTACCAACTCAGGATAAGGGTTTGGGAATCGGACGATAACTTCATAGTCCGGTACTTGCCCCTTTTGCTCCTATCAAGCTTAGCGATAGCTTGGCTAACCTTCGCTCAACGTCGAGCACTTCTAAGGTACCTACACTCAACCTAGTAAATCTTGGGATTTGCACGAGCGTGCAAAGGATAGACGAGACCCTTAGGAGTATGGAACGAGATCCCCGGTCGCCCTCGTGATTGCTGCGGCAGTCACTCCATCCACGCTGTCCACGAGCATCGAAGGGTTCAGCTTATTCCGTTCGCACCGCATCATCTAATTCCAGTAGCCCAGCAGCCTATTAAGCCCATGACTCCATGAGGACGCAAGAGTACGGAAGCACACCACGCGGCCGCCGCCGACCAAGCTGATTCCTCGCATCGACTCCTCCGCCCGCACGAGTTGGCCGCGCACCGCCGCCGTCGTTGCCGAAGCACCCGTCGTGGATAGTTTCTTTTGATCTATAGAGCTATGAGAACTGAACATTTTGTGCATCTCTGCATTTGCAACAATCAGTACTTCATATTCAATTCTAGCAAAATTTACAATACAACAGTAATCTACAACATTTGCATGATTTTGATGCTTTGAATGCAATTGTAATTTATACACAGTTTGCAAGTGTCTGGTTTATCCAGTTAACCAACAAGATTGATCGTGTGCTGTTCGAGACTGCTGGCGACTAGGAGGCCATCGCGCCGAGAAGAAGCGGGACTGATGACATGAAGAAAGCTAATGAAGGAGGAAAATGGCTGGATTTTACAGCTATGAAGAGTGCCTGGAATATGTAATTTGTTATGTGCTATATAGTGGTTCTTAGGGCAGGTACATTGGTGTTGTCTTATAACTAGTCTCGTAGAGTGCAACGTAATTTAAGATGACTCAATAGACTACTTGTACAATGGTTGTCTTTTTAAGTTGTCTTATAGCAACTTGCATTTCCTTAATTCATGGAGAGAGTAAAAATAAGATTGTGAGGTGCATGACAACAACAATTCATACAATGGTAAAATAGTTGTCTCATAATCCTAAATTTTAGCTCATGAGCCGGTTGTTTCACGAAACAACCACCTCATTCTCTCTCACCCTCTCTTTCCTCCACGTCATTAAAAATTCTATGTGGCAATGCATAAGACGACGTATGAGACTGCTTACATGTAGCAATGTACCTGCACTTAGTAGTTGAACACGGTAGAGGTTTTTTTTTTTTTGACGAGGGAACACAGTAGAGTTGGTTCGCTTTGTATTGCTATCAGTCTGTCAGATGAGAGATGAGAGGTTTGGTGTTGGAAAACTTGTATGAACTTAACTGATGGTCTTTGTTAATAAAGGCCGGGGCGACCCTTGAACTCTAAAAAAATACACAGTTCGCAAGCTGTTGCACAAACTGCACTTTAGAGGCATGCTCTGCAGACTGTACCTAGAGCATTAGAGACTGAAAAAGCTCGTGCTCGACGTTGGCGAGGTGGAAACGCTGCAGGCCGACAGTGTCCATGACCGCGACGACGCTCGGCGAGGGATGGTGACGCTGAGATGCTCGACGAGGAACTTTGACGATGCAGCCCACAGGGAAGTGACGGCGACGCCGTGGCTCTAGGTGAGGGATGAGCACGGTGCGGCTCTGCAAGATGGGGATGAGGACAGCGCGGCGCTCAGCGGCGGTGATTTCCCATCCATGGTGAGCTCTCTGCAGGGGGCCGTCCGCTGCTTTGCACACTTAACGGGCCGTGTTGTTGGGCCATACGACATACGACATGGCGAGCTCTCAGCTGCTGCGTTGGATGGTAATGAACAGCAGCAATTGAGTGACTGCTGGCAGCAGTCATGAAGACCAACTTCAGAGGATCTCGATCGCTGCAAGTGCAGGATCATCTGTGATGCGCTCCTCGACGCACTCGGGAAACTTTTTTTTTTTCAAACTATGAGTTTTTAAGTTGTTGCTCCCTTGCAAGACTAGCGACTCCTTGAGTTTTGAGTCATATATAACCGCTGACCAATTGAATTGCATGTTTTGAAGAAAATAAGATAGATTTTTGAGGGGGAAAAATATATTTCTCGATTTTGTTTTCTTGAGAATAAAATACATTCTGTTGTCCATTAGTCCAATCTGAATAAATAGTAACCAATTTTTATACTGCAACTCAATGGTCACGGAAAAAAGTTGACTTGAAAAACAGCTCGCGTGATATAAAGCCGGCCGTTTGCACAAAACACGAAGAGAAATCGTCCAGTCTTTATAGTAGAGTAATCGTCCGTCGTAGGCAAAGAAAGAAAACCGAAGGGTCCTGTCCAGCCTGTGTGCAATTGAAAGTTTGAAAACCAAGGGGTTCACTGGTTGGAACTTGCGCTGGGTTTTAATGGGCAGCCGCCAGCTAGGAGCTGCTGCCTATTTGAAACGACGACTTCGCAGTTCATTCTCAGTGTCCGGCGGCCATCAGCCATCAGGTGAGTAAACTAGTCATCATATTCCTGCAGTTCGTGCCTGAGCCTTCCTGCCGAGGGTGCTCTACTCATCGTAGTTTCTCTCCCTCACAGCGGCTGGCGACAGTTCTCCATCAGCGGCGATGGAGCGTCCACCTCCGGTGATCGACCCCGCCGACCGCATCAGCAGGCTTCCTGTGGGTGTCCAGGCGCACATCTTGTCCTTCCTGCCGGCGCAGGAGGCCACACGAACCTGCGTCCTCGCTCGGGCATGGCGTGACGTCTGGAAGTTCACCAGGCGCCTGCTCATCACGGGCCACTCCGTGCAGGAGGCTCGGCAATTCGTGGACCGCCTGCTTCGCATCCGCCTCGACGGACTCCACTTCGCGTCGATCGACGCGAGCGAGATCAGGTTCGATCCGTTCGACTTCGGCTACAACAGATACGATGAGGACGATGGTCCCCATTGTCTAGATGAAGAGGACACGTCCATCGTCAACGCATGAATCTGCCGTCTCCTGTTTAGTCAAATCAAGATGCTCCGGATCGACATATCTGCTTTTGTGGAACCTGATGCCTGCTGGATGGAGGTGAAGAACAAGCTCCTCATCTCACGGCACTTGACTAGGCTAGAGCTTACAAGCATAGGTTTCACTGGTGGTTGCCTAAACTTCGATCGCTGTCCTGCCCTGGAACATCTGGAGATTAATATGTGCTCCTTGTCACGTGTGACGAAGATGGCGTCCCTGTCACTTAGACACCTCGTCATCGCATCTTGCAGTTCTTATGGGGATGGTAACCGCATTCAGATTTGTGTTCCATGTCTAGTTTCTTTGTTGCTGGATGGCGACATGGACTTCAGGACTCCCCTGCTGGAGAGGAGAATGCCAGAGTTAGTGGAGGCAAAAGTTTAAATTAACTCATATCTGGATTACTGTGATTGTGGTGACCCCATGGCTTGTTATCACGTTACGCGGGCTGATATTGATTCTGATAGCGATGATAAAGATGGTTCAGATGATTATGCTGGACAAAATACCGCAAAGTGTGTGGTCCTTGAAGGTTTAGCAGAAGCTAGAGATCTAGTGCTGATAGCTGATCACACAACGGTATGCTCAAACCTATATGCCTATGGCTCCAATCGATTATTCACTGTTTGAATACAGAAAATTGTCCCTGCTGATGGCATTTATGATTTTCTTCACTCTAGCATTCCCACTGTACGAATATTGAATATCTGATTAGTAAATTAAACAATGTTCTATCTTTTTTTTTGCAACGTGTGCAGTATACTTTTAGAAGGGATTTGAGGTGGTGCCCCACATTTTTCAAAGTTGAAAACCCTGGTACTAAATGATGATTTCTGGTGTCAGCCTGCTGATTGCAGTACACTAGCATGTATCCTTAAACATGCACCAGCTTTAGAAAAGCTCACTGTCCTTTTCTCTGCCACGGTATGCAGTACATTATTGTTATTATATTACATATAGCACATTATTATTTCTTTATTTATATGGTGACTTCATTTGACTGCATTGCTTGGTGAAGGTACTAATCAAATATGATGTAGTGGTAGAAGGACGTCCTGATGCAATTGGGAAATCAACTAAGATATCACAACACCTTAAGATAGTCGAGGTCAAATGTTTTGAGGTGCATCAGAGGGTTCAGAACGTTCTGAAATTTCTGGGATCACTTAACATATGTAAGATTATGACCAAAACTGGTTATGTTCTAAATTTCTAGCTAGGCTTATATACTTGCACGTGGTAGCTATAACAACTCTTTGCAGCTTTGTTGAATAATTTTTTATACTCTTTACCTATGCATGTGGCAAAATATGCTAGAAAATATGAAAAAAATAAAAAAATCTGTACGATTTACCTATAATTTTATTTATACTTTCATTGTTTTCTTGTTATTAGGCCATCATATTATTGTTCTTCAATTGATTCACTGACTACAGACAAATAATATCCTTGTTCTTTTGTTTTTTGAATGCAAGCTAAGATTCATTTCAGCCATAAAACCTATTTCAATTTTGTTTAACAGCATTCTTCGAAAACATGATGCAAAGTTTACATGTTGAAGTCTTGTCAGTCCCGTCACTAATTATCTTAGTTTTCAATTCTTGCCCAATGCAAAAAAACCATCTATGTAATTAGTTTAAGATGCATTGACTCCATTCCCATATATTTCATCCTTGCATTGTTTCCCATACGTCGAATACCTCTGAAATTACCGTGGTTCTCATCTTCGTGCAGGGTTTCAGTTCAGAGCAACAGAAGGTTCCAAATGAAGATGAAAAACCTATGACTAAATCAATGCGGGCCTCTTGGTCTTTTGAAGTACCATAGGAACATGATCTCCAGAATTATTGCTTACTAAATCAATGTTATCTGTCTGTTCAGTCCTATTCCAAGTCATAGGAACATGATCTCCAGAATTATTGCTTATTAATTAATTATTATCCAGCAGCCTGTATGCTGAGCTATGTGGTTTTTACAACCATGTCATCGAACTGCCAGCCATATGAGTCATGATATCATCTGGACTGATTCTCATATTAGCAGCTCTATAAACATTATTCAAATGTTTCTGCATTTGAACTTTCCTTTACAATAATTGTTCAAACAGAGTGTAGGGGTTAAGGTTAAAGCCACATTATCATATAGAGATTTGTTATTGTGCATCGGATGCCCAAAGAATTGTTTCGAATCGTTGATCATAAAGAGAATAAATTAATTACATCTAGTTATGGATACATTTGTAGTTTTATAACCCAGTCTTTTACAGATAAGATACAAAGTTGCATTACAATCTCAATTCAGATTTAATTAGTTTAACTTTCTTTTCAAAAATAGTAATACTACAGCACTATGCCAAATTTCATGTAAACTGAATAGAACATTTTCCAGCCTGGCTTATTGCCTTATGTACCAAAACAATTCAATCAACCTGTTCGATCTCCTTGTGGCCAGAGAGCAACGCCCACATGATCTTTCTAAGCAATGATGAGTAAAACTTCAGAAAGTCTTGTAGATATGTCTAAAAAACCATAGATTCACGCAGTTGTGCAATCAAAGAAGAATTATAACCGCAAAAATTGCCCATAGAAATGTCACTCACAACCGTGACTCGAAATCGATCATGCCTCAGAACCTGAAGTAAGGGACCCTAGGAGAAGAAGGCGGTGAGGTAGTTTTGGTGAGGTTAAAATGATAGATCTAGAGGCTAGATTTACCATTTTATTTCAGCTCCGCAGAGTCTAGGGGTGCTCCACCAGTAGAGCTGGAAAAATTACCCACCACTACGACTAGTTAAATAGAATAACACTTCATTGCTTTCCTATCATCCTTTCCCTATTGTGACCCAGCACAGCACGTGGGCCATGCTGGCCACTGCACACCCGCTGCTGTGTCGGAGCTGCTCTAGTAGCACGCCCACTACTGCTCGGCCACGGCCGTGCACTCCAACCCCATATGGGCTTCAGCCCGGGCCACGCCATGGCCGGCCGCGAGGGCCGGCCATTTGCCATGTAAGCTCCGACGGTGTAGAGACGCTCCGGGCTGCATGCCTGCCTCCGGTGCCACGCTCATCATAGGTCGTGCTCTCGCCCACGACTCGGTCATGGCTTCCACTTCATGTAGCATCGCACTACCCCAGCTCACTTCTCTTCTGACGGTGCAAATCTTTCCCCTCGGCTGCGCACCTTCCGTCAGGAGCGATCTGCCTTCCCCTCGAGTGCGAACGAAAGGCCATGGGCGCGCGAGATAAAAAACAATTCGGGACCTCATCATTCGCGTGCCTCGATGTTTTTGACCCACAATTCGTCGGCCATTTGAAATATGACCCATGTCCTGCGTATTGCTTTGAAATTTGACCATTTTGGTTTTTTCTCCTTTTATGTAAATTTATAAATGTTTTGTATTGTTTAGGACATGCAAAAGGACTAAATTGCCCCTCACTCATTTTCTTTTTGTCCCGTGCTTGGAGAAGTCACGAGCATGACTCTCATCCGTGGACGACCGAGCGCTCCCAAGTCCGTGGGCGAACGCCACCGCGAGATCTCCGCCGGCCATCGTTCCCAGGTCCGGTTGCCGCCCGCGCAGCGTCTCGCGCATCCCCCTTGCAGCTCCTCTCCGCGCCCCCCAGCGCCTACTCCTCCCGGCCCGAGCGCCTTCTTCTTCATGGCTTGACCTCTTGTTCTGCTATCTAGGGTTGGGAAGGCCGGCGACATTCAACGGCAGGAGGGTCGACCCCTTGGCGCCTCCAGGCCGGCGGGTGAAGGGGCCGTCGTGACCCTGCTCCACGTCCTCCATGGTTATCCCCCACTATCCCCAAATTTCTCTCTCTTCCTCTCCGCCGCAACCCCCGCGGCGACCGGCGAGAACAGCACGGCGTAGGCGAGGACGCCGCCGCCGCGCGTCCTGTGATCCGGTGAGACGAGGTCCTCTCTCTCATGGCTCTCCTTCCCTTCTTCTCTCTCATGGTTTTTCCCTTTTCTCCCCACTTAGGGTTGCCATTGTTGTAGCAACCCCAAGATCCGACGAGGTGAACTCCTCCTCCCCGTGGAGATCCATGGCGTGGATGCGACGCGCCGCTGCACAAGCCCCTCCTCCCGCCGCAGGTCAATGGCGTGGCAGTGCTGCTTAGGTCCGAGGCATGGCGGCGCTGCAAGAGGTACGTACCCAGCCATGGATGAGACTGAGAGTCAAGGTCGGGCAGATCCACACAGTGGAGACATTGACACACCACAAGCCTAACAGATTTGAATGTTTTCTAGAATTTTTATTTAGGGAGATTCCTTATTTACCCTGTCATCAGGGGAAAATTGTTTCTAGATTATCCTAGGCAATTTATTTACCCTTCCGTAGAGGTGCTAGATTATTTTCACTCATTTACTTAACTGATATTTGATATTCAGTCTATTTGTGCACAGTAGATCTGCTCTTTCTTGGCGAAATTTGTTCTTTCTTGTATGGGGATTTGTTTTCGTTTTGGTCTGAAGTAACTGAATAACTATTTTTTTTTTGTCTTGTTTCGGATGTAGGGAGGGATTCGAGATGATTCCTCTCATGCCAACCAACTTGGACGACATCAATGGTCAGCCTTGTATTTTGTGGTGAGTAGCCTACTCAAAGCATGTATGCTAGCTATGTATTAGCAGCTGCATATTGCCTGGAAAGCACTGAAAGTTTCTTATATTTTGCGAGGTGTAGGAGCAGGTCCTGTGTTCTGAGAGAAGTGCAGCAATTGTTGTGAGACAAACAATATGAAGCCATGATGCTGGAACAGAATGGGCATGTCGATGGACATGAATCTGTAAGACACTTTGCAAATAGATTAGGCTTGCATTATTCTGCACACCACTCCGCATGTCAAACTGATGATAGGATTTAGTTTGATTTATGGATTTTTCTATATAAGACGCTTTGCAAATACATTAGGTTAAAAATTATTCCCTGACCTGAGAATACTTTCCCTCGACGGTTTGAACCGTCGGAAATATTCCATGACGGTTACCCGTCGGGACAGTTGACTTTCCATGACGGGTCATCCTCGACGGTAACCGTCACCCTCGACGGTAACCGTCACGGATGATCTTTCTTGACGGTGTTTGGTACTTTCCCCGACGGATGAGGCCGTCACGGAAAAACTTGACTGGGGTAGTGTCGGTTCTTTTAGCCGATTGCACGAGCTTTTACCCATAGCATCACGTGCATGTACCTGTTTAAGTATTACTTGGTTTGTTAGCTTGTTGGGCGTGACTTGGTCTAAATTATGACTAACTATGATCAATTTAGATTTCAAATTCGACAAGTTTAGTAGATCGATTGGTCTTAATCTCGGTTATTGTAACGTGTGTCGGATCCATACGTGTTGTATTGATTAGTTAAATTGGCTTAAGGATTTATACCTTACCATGTGTATCAAAGTAGTCGTTTTAATTACTCTTTACTTTTTTTATTGTCTTCAAGCATGTTAGAATAAATGCTTTACTTGTTCTATGTTCTGGTCTTCATTCTTGATATTTCTAGGCTTAGAATAGGATTTGCTATCCTGTTTAGTTCATTCATATATCGTTATTTGCTGATTTTCATGTGAAACATGCTGATTGTTGACTTTCAAGTCAATGATCAATAAGACTGGCTATTTAGCCGCATATTAGACTGTCTGGAGCAATACCGACACGTTCCGCTTTGTGTTACTGACCACTTTCTCTCCTTATCAATTTCAGTGTTAAATTGACTGGCACGCCACGGACTCGATCGACCGAGGGCCCTGATCGGATTACAACTCTCGCTCTGATCCACCTGACTTGCAAGTGCTCCGTTGATGCAGGAAGTCACATTTTTTGTCAACACTAGCCAAGAACCGACAACGATAGCACAAAATCATTCTTGGTTTATGGTAAGAACCGGTAATGATAAATGGTCGTCATGTCACTGCAGGCAGTGATAGTTTCATCAGTGCCGGTTTTGGCCCATAGCCCTAAACATTTTTGGATTTTCAAAGTCCAGAACCGGCAGTGAAGGTACGTCCTGCCCAAATCCAGTAGTGATGATGCTAGCAATGATGCACGATTCAGTGTCTTTTTGAATGGATGGAGGAGTGCTTTACTTTGGTGTCACAATATGGAGTATGTAGCTTGTTATCCCAAATTATTACAAACTAGCAAATATGTCCGTGCGTTGCAACCGGACAACATAAGCGATCAAATATTTTATAAAAAAAGAGAATCAGGATGCTGAGAAATAAATTATTGAACATTCATGGAAAACAAGAATGCTCTATAGCTATTTATATTTTTCCGTCTACAAATTTTAAAACTACAATTTAATTTGTGATGATCATGACATCTAGAATACATATATAAAAAATTAAAATTTAAAATATTTGAGACGTATAAAAATATATAAATATGTACCTACCAAATTGCATGAAGACATGGACAGCCACTCTGCCACTGCATGCCAATGAGTGTGGAACCTGCTGAACTCTTGGATCCACTGCAAGTGCTGTAGGAAATGTCTTATCAGATTTCATATCCTCACTGCAGAGTCAAAAAATTGCTTTCTTTTGTCCCAGTCCAAACTTTCAAACTACATTACCCTGTCGTTGAAAAAGCTCAGCATTTGGTCAAACTTGACGAACGGAGGTAACACAAATCCAACAATCCAACCAGGACTACCACTCTACCAGGTTCCATATTTCTTCTAATTCTGTGGACCTTTTGTAACTGTCATCAATCATATCGATGCTAGAAAAAAGAATAGCCACATCCACATTCTCTTTGAACACTGGAACGACGAACATCCACATAGTGACAATGAATTATTAGTTTGTTACCACTGTACAATCCAACTTAGTGTAAAGAATTTGCACAAATATGTAAGAGTATATACATCGTAGAAGGAAGTTGGGTTCAGATTAATTATGTACAACAACCTGCTCGGAAAATCATGCACAAGCAGAAGCTTTATTATTCTGTAGTTCTATATAATCATCGAAGTAATGAATCAAGGGCATGTGAGACACTGAAAAATCCGATCAAGAGATTAAGACGCCACCGGTTCTCGATCGTCACTCGTCAGTAGGCGCCATGAACACCACCGGTGCAAGCAGCACGAGCATGTTGGTGTGCACAGCTAACTTCACGTCGCCCCTATCCTTTCCAGCTAGCTGATCCAGTAGGATGGCGCCATCACGCAGCTACATCACAACTTGTTTGTACGTACCTGTTCGCCAGGGAATGAAATCTCCAGGTGCTGAACCTCTGCCTTAACCCACCGCCTCCTGCTCGTCCTTGGAGTTAGACGGCATGTAAGCGGGCTCCAGTTGCCAAGGCCTTTGCAGTATCTCGGCGACGAAGACTGTGATGGCCACCGTACACCCCAGCCATGACGCCTGTCGAACCGGAACACCACAACGTCACTGGCGTCACGCACGGTGCTGTGCACTACTGGGCACTGTCTCCGGGGCACAACGTGAAATCGACGTGGGCCCGTGAGAGGATTGTACCCAGCGGCATCGCCAATGGTCGTCCGTCACCCTAGGCCGATATGCCGCCGAGGTTGTCGACCAATGCCTTCTGAAGCAAGTCCACCTTCTGCTTGCTGACCAGCACGCCAGATGAGCCCAACAACCCCATCACACGCCACGGTCTCTCCATACGACGACTCGACGAGCCCCATGCCGATGGACTTCTTGAGGCACGCCTCCACCATGATCCACATAATTTTGGTAAACATGCACAGGAAAGCGGTGGGCTGCACAATATATAGATCACGTTGTTTAAATTTACGCGTCCGTCACAAATATGCAAGGCTGAAGCGACTTAGAACTTTGAGACCGTAGAGTAGATAGCTGATTAGAGTTGTATGTCTCTGTCATGTATGTAACCTAGCCTTGGATTCCTTTCCTATTTAATTTGCAATAGGAGAGGTGAGCTCAGATGAAATAAAGGGAAGAGGCTGTTAGCTATTTCTTAATAAAAATAGGTATATAGAGCGACACAACACGGAGAGGTGAAAGAAAAAAAGGTGGACTGCAATTTTGCCAATTTATTATTAGGTATAGATATAGATACGCTTGAGTACGCTTTGACTTTGACAAATAAAACCAACACAACATGGAAATACGTATCTCCACATATACATATGATACGTACTATATGAAGCAAGAAACGCCCGTAGTTCCCGTTGTATAGAAACCCAGGTATCTCCGTCTGCTCATCCGGAGGACATCAAGCCGACCCCATCTCAAGGAAGAAAAAAACACCGGGTCAGCGTAAACCCTCAAACCCTAATCCTTTCGTTCCCCATGGCCATGGCGGACGCTGACGCCGAAGACACGCTGCCAACGTCGCCTCTGGAGGTAGTAGCCCCTGAGAAGCATCTAACGGCCGCCGAAGTCGATAACAAGCGGAAGCTGGAGGAGGTCTGCACCGACGTTCTTGCATCTAGCGGCACATGCGAGAACGCCAAGCGTCCGCACGTGGACGACGAGCCCGACGCAGCAACAGGTAGGTCTCTCAATGTCTGGAATCTATGGTATGTCATCCGATAGATTGATTCGTTCGTTTTTTCTCGATTAGGAGCAGGGGTTCAGCAGGTGAATGTGGAGGAGGCCGCAGCTGCGGAGGATAAAGTTGCTCTGGATTTGCAGGCGGGTAGTGTTGAGAAGCCGCTTGAAGCAGAAGCTGAAGCTCCACAGCCGGAACGTGATGCAGATGCTGCTGCTGCACAGGAGATTTCTCGTATGATCAAAGTGCCCAACAGCAAGGTATATTAATCCCAACAAGCTAGTTTGTAGTATTAGAGAGGTCTTGCACGAATAGAGAAAACAAATGGCAGGGATAAGAGAACAATTACTTTATAAACTACAATTTATTTTACATGTTGTTCAGTCTATTCTAATTGTGGGGATTCATGCAGGTTCGTGTCCTTATTGGGAAAGCTGGCGAGACAATTAGGATAATACAAAAATGCTCGGGTGCAAAGATCGAAATCACCAGGGATGGTGATGTGGACTCATATGCTCTGACTCGGTCGGTTGAACTATATGGATCCCTTGCAAGCGTTGATAAAGCTGAGCAGCTTATTAAGTTTGAATTAGCTGAGGTGCACTGAACATGTGCTGATTCCTTAATTCCTGTTGCCCTGTGAGCAGTCATTTCACCCGCATGCTAGTTCTAAAATTTCCCTTGGATGCTCTATGCTCTATTCCAGGCTGAGGCTTTAACAGCCAGTGGGTCAGAGCAATTTGAGATGACGGTTCCTGATAACAAGGTTCTTTCTTGGTGCTAGTGATGTTGTCATAGTGTGCCATTATATATGTTCAACCATTACCTGTATTCCGTAGGTTGGCCTCATTATCGGAAAACGTGGTGAGACAATTAAAGCCATGCAGAACCAATCTGGTGCTCGTATTCAGGTGGATTTTGCACTTGTCATGGTGGCTTGCCATTATCAACCTTTAACAACTCGTATATATTGATTAGTCTAAGGAGATGTTAACTTTGAATTTTCTTTGTAGTTAATACCCCAACATCCTCCAAAGGGTGTTACATTGACTGAAAGAACTGTCCGTCTTATTGGGTGTAAGGAGCAGATTGAAATTGCAAAGAATTTGATCATGCAAACTTTGAATCAGGTGATGTGATCGTCCTTTGTGCTTTTTTTTATTGGTAGTTGATTTCTGTTTTCATTGTTATGTTTGCTAGATGCTGGTATAATTACTTTATGCTTTTGATTGTTCATGCATTCTGTTGTTCTACTCTGGTGGTTGCTGACGGTGTGATCATGGTTGCATTCTGTGATTTTACTGTCTTTGGTATTTTCATTGATATGTGATTATGCACCTTCAATAATACGTGCTTTCTTGGCCACTCAGAATATGCCTCTGGGCTATGAAAGAATATTAAAGAAAATATTCACTTCACATGGCTGAATGTTGCAGTTCAGCTAAAACATACACATACACAAATGAACTTGAACAAAGGGGCAGACGGGTCAGGGATCTTTTTTAAAAAAGGCAAGTCCTTGCATGTTTGAAGTACCTGAGTAAGTCGAGGATCTCTCAAGACAAAACTTAGGTATTAGTACAACTATTTGATGGTAATTTGGATGTAGAACTATTCTGGGCAAACAAATGACCTTTTCATCGGTATCAAGGAGATGAGCTATATTGAAACTTATGAGCCTACTGTAGCATTTTGCTCCTAGACCAAGTTTCAAATTTTCTAGACAAAATTTAGGTATTATTTTTAATTACAAATTGAAAAGATCAAAGAAAATAAGTGTAAAACATACAAACATTTGAAATTTTGTTTCAAATTTGCATGCATTACTAAAATGAATAGTAATCTATGTCTTTTGTTGGTGATTTGACTTGGGTTGAAAAATTATTTGCAGGCAGAAATGGTCATTGCAAGGTGAACCTGTCATTGCTACAAGGGAAAAGGAAATTAAAAGTACCACATAGCGAAAAGATATTCCAACTTCGCTAAGGAAAACTAAATCAAGAAGACTGAAGAATGATTCGTCACATGGAAGGGAATGCGAAATTGAAGGCAAACAAGGCGAAATGACTACACCCTTAAAATACAGATGCTGTACTAAAACAGAAGGGTGTTAATAGCCATTTGTACCGTATTGCAATGCACACATTATTTAACAGAAAATTAGAATTTCAAAAATCTAAAATTCCAAACAACTTTGAATGTTCAAATGGTAATGTATAAGTTTTTCATTGATTAGTTCTTTTGAAGTTGTTTTGAGTCATAAATATTTCTTTTAATTCTCACATTTGACAATTATTTTTTTAAAAAATCAAACTATCTCGATGGAGACAAATGCTATTTCAAAGTCATAGTGGTAGATAGGATTCAAAACTTTGCAAATGAAAATTTTCATTTCAGTTTGTTTAGTAACCAAAATATTCAATACAAAATTATTAAATTCTATTACAAAATGACAGCGTCCTACTCACAAATGAGCTTGTGGTCAGTAGTTAGGAGGTATATGTGAATAGTAAGGTTTGCGTTTGGGCCATGACAAGCATTTTTTTGGTTTCTTTGTTTTCTTCTCCGGTGTTAGCATTTGGAAATAGAGCCCTTTACAATGCTTGAAAATAATTCCCAACAATTCCCAATGGCTCCCAATAGCTCCACAAATTAGCAATATTTATTAATTTAATTCGTTTAAGGGTATTTTGGTCTTCTCTCAAAACTAGCTCACCAGTCACCCCCACCTCTCGGCCCGCCCACACAGAGATCTCACCACGCACGGACGCACCGCGACCTCGAGCCCCCTCCTGCCTTCACTCTCGCGCTAGCCCTAGCCGTCGCCGGCTTGTCCCTCGTGCAGTGCCGCCGTTGCCGGCTTGCCCTCGCCCGTGCGTAGCACCGTCGGTCCTGCGGCCCCTGCCTGACGCGAGCAGCACCTGTGGCCCCGCCTAGTGCTACATGTGCCCCTGCCGGCGTCATCATCGCAGCCGCCGAATGGACGTGCTTGGCCCCCGCCGGTTGCCCCGTGTCCTCCGTCAACATCGCTTGCCGTGGAGAACTCTCTGATCCGAATCCGATCGAGGTCCAACTGCAGAAAACAAAGGTTCGTGTGCTCTGCACTTTTTGGATTTGATTAATCTCATACAACATGAATTGGGAATGTATTTCTTTCCAGTGTATGATCCAGGAACTTAACATCCTGTGTAGTAATTGGGAGAGAACAGAGATCTAGGCTTCAAAATGATCACCGAATTAGTTGCTATCTGTTTCTGTCTAGCTCAGTTTCGGTCACTCTATGTGCAGCCAGAGTCAAGAATCTGACATGAGTTTTTGGTACTATGTGCCTCAAGAAATTTGACTTGTTACTGAACAATTTAATTTGGGCCCCATCAGTGTTTAGTTTGTCTTGTGTTTTTCATGTGAATTTGAATTGATTGTCTGGTTGCATAGAACTTACTGCACTGTAAATGTGCAGGTGCATAGATTGCTTGGATATCTGAAACCATAAGAAACAAATTATATTTTTTATTCTCCAGGTCTGGTCATACAATCCAATATTGAGCTTCAGTTGTGGAGTTGTGGTAATACTATCAACATTTTTACATCTGCATTGGACTTGATTGCCATTGGCCATCGTCTGTACAAGTGCTTGTTCCTGAACATGGCAATTGATTGATTTTTTTTTCAGAAACCATTATTCTCGTTTCCAGACAGAGCATGGGTCACAAAACAATGTTGTTTTCTTGACAGTAGATGAAACCATGTACAGTTGAACCATCCAAAAGAAGTCAAATTTTTTGGACACTTAAACAATTCATCTACTGAATCATAATCTTTTTTTCTTTATTTGTGTGGGCAGTATCTGCAGACGTCCTGACATTTGATAACCTCCCCACTTCTTTTGTTAGCAGATGCTTCCTTCTGACGCCCAAGCTTCTACCTGATCTGGAGTACAGCGATGCCTGTAACATTCTCAACATTTTGAAAGGTCCATGGAAAATGCTGATCTTACCTGCAAACTGAACATGAAAACATTCTCAGTCTGAGTCGTAGCTAATTCTTGTTATTCTTGCAGCTTGGAGCTCCGGGGATTGTTTGAGGACAGTGTGGCCAGCGCTGCTGGGTACTAATGAGCCGAATATTTTGCCTTGGCCACGGGAGGCTTGTAAAGTTTAGCGTGTAGAGCTAGAAATTTAAGCTTTAGTTGTACATCCATGTAAATATAGAAAAACTAATGTACCTTGTTGCATTATCTATCTAAAACCAGTTGTTGTGCTGCTCTAGTCAATTGGCAGCCCTTCTCTACCCGGTAGCTTATTTTATCACTACTATAGATTTGCATATGACTGCTGGATTTTAAACCAATAGTACCTAACCTTATAAAGAACGGACAGTGATGTGATTTTAGGAAATCCCAAAAACAGGATGAACAAATAGCAAAATAAATAAATAAATAAATTTGGGCAGCAATTTTCACACAAGAAACACACGCACCATGATATTGGGAATTGAACCCATGACCTCCTCACACATATACCCTCCATTACACTACACCCCTTAGTCAATTGTGTCTATATTCTATTTTGGTTCCTCATATATTATTACAAACCGAGTGTAAATTGATTGTTTGAGACTCTAAATGAATTCAAATGAAAAACTTGTCAACTATAAAGTTTTATAACTTTTCAATATATACAACTATTATTTTGATCATTTGTTCATCCAACAAAGCGATAGTATCGTTGTTCACAAATTTTACATATTTCCCGTATGATTCCGTAGGGTTCCATAAACTATAAGAGAGATATCTAAATTTTATGAATAATATTGCTTTCACTTTGTCATATGAAAAAATGACCAAAGTAAGAATTGTACATCTCGATGAGTTCTACAACTTTTATATTCAAGGCTTCTTCAGCTGAAATCACCTGATATTTCAAAATGTGGTTTGAAGTTGTCGTTTTATAACTTGATAGATCATGATTTTAGATTTTTTTTAAAAAAAAACCAACATATTCGAAGTTAACATGAAGGAGAAAGACTAGTTACAAGATTTAACAAATGATCAAAAAGAAAAATTAATACTTTTCAACAATTTAAAAATTAAATTATGTGTTCTATCCATCCGCCCTTGTTAGTCCAGCCCAAAATTTTCTCCCGGGCCGGCCCAGGTCTGCCTTACTCTTGGCATCCATGATCTCTAGCCATCGCCTCCCGCACCCTCTCGTCACCATTGAGGCGGACGTTGTGCAGGACTGCAGGGACGCCGTCCCCGGGCCCGGCTTGCCGCTGGAGCCGACGTCGTCGTGGTCCGTGACTCAGTGCACAGCTCGAGCAGCGCCGTGACGCCGCCGTGTGCGCGGCGACGGCCCACGCGTTGTCCTAGTTCTCGGCGAGCCTGCAGAGCACCCGCGTCGGGGTCTCCTTGGCCGCCTCGCTGCCGCCGCGCCTGCCTCCCGTCGTGGACACGGACCATGGGACCGATGGCGCCGCCGCGCCGACCAGGTTCGCCCTGTGCGCGTCAGAGTCGGTGATCACCGAGACCGCCTCCATGGCCTCCTCCTGGACGCGCGTGACGGGGCATCGAGCAGCGACACGAGGACACCGGCAGCCGTCCGCGACGTCGCCCGCCAGGACGTGTGGACGGCGGCGACGGGTCGGGATCGCGGTGGCGCCGTTCTCCATGACCGCGCGCGCCGCGTCCACCTCCCGGTGGGCAGCGCCGCGTGGAGCGCCGCCTCAACATGGCGACCTTGGCGGCGGCGGCAAGGGCCCGATCGAGCTCCCCTCCATGATGACCGCAACAGGGACGGCCGCCGCCACGAGACGGGTTGCGCTCGGATCTCGCCGGAGACAATGCAGGAGTGGCACAGCGCATGGAGGTACCCTGCCGAGGGATCAACGGCGGCGGAGCTCGACGGCACATGGACGGCGACGTATAAACCCTAAAATGACGAACGAACCCTAATTGGACCGAGTGAGGACATGTGAAACCGAATATTTGATCGTACATAATAAAAAGCTTAATCGTTACAACCTATAATAGAAAAAAACTTCATTATTGTAAATTGTTAATGTACCGTATTATCCTTTGTTAAAAAAAAGAACTACAAAAAAATAATTACCTCTATAATATTTGGGCTCTAATTTAACTCGAATTTTGGAGCTGTTGGGAGCTATTGGCCCACCTAACATAGACACATCTCAACGGCTCCCAACGTCTCCGCCTTAACGGCTCTCAACGGCTCTCCTCCTATTGGGCCCACTAATCATAGACACATTATTTATTTTCTCAATAATTCCCAATAGCTCTCCAAGCATTGTAAAAAAACTCTTGGAAATAACCTATTAACATTAACCATTTCCCCGAACGACATGATCTGGTACTGCACTATATATGATAATTGGGAAGGTTCTCTTAATCAAATGCAATACAAATGAATTAGTAATGTAGCATATACTGGAAAGTTTAATGTTCACATATTCTTAAAATCAGTTGAAATGAATTATTTTGTCTTCCTCTTTCCTGAAGTCCACTTCAGCTTGTTTTTCTTCATTTGATAGTTGCTTCTTCTCTAGCTCAAATGAAGCCATAAACCTCTCTTTCTTCTTCTCTTTCTCCCTGTCAAAAGCCTCCTTAGCCGACATCTTGTCCAAAGCTTCCATGCAAGCTTCGCCACCTCATCACCTAAGAGCTTTGTTTTCCTTCTTCTGACCCGGCCTCTTTCGTGCTTCGGAATGGGGCTGCAATCAATGTGACCTTTTTAGTGTTGTTGGCTTCTACATTCTTCATGTGTGGAGTCCTTGTTAATCTCCTGTGTTTTCTTAGCGGCTTGGTTCTGCTGCTCAGCCGGCTCCCACATCTTGGTTTTCCACTGGTATCTGTCCTTTAGCTTGTTCCAACAATGTATAATTGTAAATGCCTAGTTGTCACTGTCTAGTCCCTTATACATAGTCTAGTCCTTTGTACATCTCGGATGCTTGAGAAATCTGCACATGTTTTTAGTATTATTTTATATATCATCACGAATGAATAAAATAGGAAAAAACAAACAAAAGATAACAAGGAAAACAAACCTTGTCATGGATAGTTGCTCCACTTTGATTCCTATGCTAAATCGTGTCATAACATGCACAATACTTGCCCTCTTCGAACTCATTGTCCTCTAAGTAGTGAGCCACCTATCCATAATTATATCAAAATCTTTGTCCTGGAAGCTGGAGTTGTCTTATGTTTCGCAAAGAAAGCATGAATTCTACCCCAAAACAAGGAATGATATTTATATTAGCCGTATAAATGGGATCTTTGATAATATTCAACCAAGCTGAGCATACAACTACATCCTCCTTTAGTTCAAAGTGTTTTGTCCTCATCGAGAAAGGCCTTGAACTGCAAGACCGTGGAGCACCTTCAAGTGGCGTCACTGCGACATCAACTTCTCGAACTTCAGAAGGCATGTCATGAATGTCCCAGGTCAACTATGTCATCAGGAAATTTAAGTTGTCCAAACCAGCAACATCATCATTTCCAGTGATCATGCTTGTCCAAAATCCACCTTGTTCCATTGGAGCAATACAAAAAATACAGACAAATTGATCAAAGACAACATAATCACACTGATAAAAAAATTAAATTAAAGGTCCATGACTAAGCCATCTATCCATCAATCGCCAATGGCAAGAACCCATGCCACGACTCACACAGTTAACCAAACACAGGCAGAAGTAGGCCACACATGATCCATCAGCGGGCCATTGGTCCATCCAGCCATATATGGTTGTTGCTGTTCTGGCCAGCGATGGCTATGGCCTTCCAGCGGCGATAAGGGAAACCGAAATCCTAGTGACCAATGTATACATGGAGTGGACGTCTGGAGGGAGTCGATCAATGGCATACCTCAACCCTTGCACGCACCAGCATTGAAGAAGATGGTGGCGCAAGGGATCGCGACCTTCAGGCTTCCTATTCGAGATCACGAGTTGCGATCGAGTTGTGACTCCTATGCATCGGCGTCGCACGCCACGCCAGGGATGGCCTGTTGGGGTGTGGTTGCAGCGTGGATATGCGGTCGTTCGGCTGCCGCACGTGTCACCGTGACTCCTAGATCGATTGATAGTAGGCGGCAGCCATAACTTACTCGGTAAGTGACTTAAATATTTGATTGCAGTTAAGAAACAGGTTATCAGATACTCGGATTCGAGATAGGGCTTGGCGTGCCGGCCTACACCTCCTTATAGATTGTTTGATCTAATTTTCTAATTCAATATAATGTATTTCACAAACATGAATACAAGGAATGACCTTCAGATTGGATTAAGCAAAAATCAAACATTTGATGATGAAATGCATCGGAATATTGCGAAACCGAAGGAGTGTTGGCAACAAGTTTTGGTAAGAACAGTTTTTGCTATGAGCTTTTTTTGCTAAAACATTCGATTGTCATATTAAAACAATCGCCGGAAAAAAAAGTGACGGCGCACGGGAGGAGAAGTAGACACGCGGGAGACGACGGCCGGATGCACGGCTCCCCCGATGCGCATATATTTGTGCGGATTCATCTATGTTTTACGAATTGCCAAAAGATGGAGAAGCCACATACCAAACTATTGAAGAGGAGTTTTCGAGACTTTTCCAAAAAAAAAAAAACAATGATGGGGATGCCATTTGCAAAACTATTGCAGATGCTGGAGGTTGTACAATTTTGTATCCACCCGTGTCTACCAAAATATTTTTAGTGGTAATGTGTGACCAACGTTCTGCTATGGTTTATCGCCAGCTCATAGCTTGATGATGCAAGTAATCATACGGGAAATAGCAATGCCAAATTACATTCCGTCGAATCCTAAAGTTCTACGTTTAGACATTCAAAAAATAGGTACGCAGTAAAAGGGAATATGTATGTCCAGAATGAAACAAAAACATTTAAAAAGGTGGAGGATGAATATAACTGTGGGAGGGAAGTGAGCCTGGCTCACTTGGCTAGATGACCCAATGTGGCACTACACCTAGCCACCTAGGTTCGAATCCCGTCGGGAGCGAATTTGGGTGCCTATTTTCTAAAAAGAACAGTACTGTGGGAAATTTCCCTACAGTCTTTTCTTGTCAAAAAAAATATAGCTGTGGTTGATATTAAAGACACATAGTTTTTTCTCATTGGTCATGATTTGCAACGAGAGATTGGCATGCAAAGAACATGTTACTATCAATGTTTTTGATAACGAAAACAAAACAAAACACCATGACCTTGTTCCCGCTGCCCCCATACATTGTTGTTCTTTGGTTCGGGCAAGTGACGGCTAGCGACACATGAAAGCGTGTAGTATCACAATCACATCATGGTACTTGCTAAATCTATGTTTCCCAGGATGAAACACCGAGGTATATGTTGACATTTCTATCGCCACTCAGTGTTAGGTTGTCATCCCCAACATGGCGCCAAAAATGCTGGTACTAATAAATGCAACTGCTACTAGAAATAAATATGGATCCGCAAGCGCACAGATAATACCGATGTAGCATTTTAACCAGGAGTAATCCAGGTATCGTTATTTATAATTTTACCACTGGGAAGGGAATGCACTGGATAATGAGTGATGAGCAATGCACATGCGATAATGGAGAGCTTAACCTTGTCTGTATCGGTCATCTCATACAGGGTAAGTGTCACATAAAATATAGGAATGAATGATAATTGACATGAAAGCATTTAGCCATATAAAATGATAGTAACCATCTCAACTTAGCACTCTAAGCTTATAACACTAGCATGGACTAGGACGATCTAGGGTATAATCCTATGTTATTCTAACTATAAAGTTAAAGCATACAATGATTAGTGCAAGAACATCTAGCAATCATGGCGGGAAAATGTTACATCTATACATAGTGATATTACCAGAGAAGACTAGAGACATGGCAATGACTTCAATGTAACAGGGGTGTTCTGCTAGACCTATACTCGGGAGAAGGGCTACAAAGGACTCAACAGGACTGTCACTCCCGCGATCTACCTCACGATCCGGAATATAGGGTGCAATCGCAGATAAATACGGTCTAGGCACCACGCCTACATAATATTTACCACTCACCCATCGATCTAATGAGCGAGCGCTATACGATCCTATGCATAAATATAATTCTAGTCCAACTATGCTAAACATATAATCAAAGTAGACTAAGAACGATATAATTGAGAACATAATCAAATAGAGCAAAGTCAAGTCTGATATAATAGAATAGAATAAAGTACTACTCATAGTATCACGAACAATGAATATTCCATGAATGTAGAGGGGAATTACCAAGAACTCCAACAGATCCGGACTCCAAGCTAGGCTTGATTCCCTCTAGATCTATTCCTATGTAGCTATGCTACTAAACTATGGAGCTCTAATTGAGATGGTGGCTTTGGCTTCTCTGAATTCTTCAGATGAGAGAATGAACTCTTGAATGAATTAGGGTTTCACCCGGGGGTCGTGGGCTCGAATATATAGCCCCCTAGGATGCACCACAGCCCTCGGATCAAACTGACCTAAATGGACGATTATTATTCATCCTCAAAGGCGGTGGAACAGGGATCCGCGAGACTCCACCTCATTGGTTGAGGTGGAGAGGCGGCCGCCTCTAGGGCAGAGTCGGCCGCCCCTGGAGGCTGCCAGGTGGGGCCCAGCTTCTAGGGTTCTCCTTCTGGAATCTTCTAGAGTATACTTTTTTACCCGTTCGGTCTTTATCTCTATGTAATCCTGACATGTGGGCCTTCATTATTTTCTTTCCTGATAACCCCCTGCAGAAATAAACAATCACCAAAACTCGTGGAATTCTGTCAGTGTAACCCCTATATCTAATAAGTGAACTCATTTTAGTCCTTTCTCTTGCTGCATTGACGGTATAAAATTGATACTTAATCACCGTCAACAAACTCCCCCAAGCTTACCTTTTTCTCGTCCCTGAGCAAAGATAGGCTTAGTGATGGATCATGAGTTGCTACAATGCTTTCACTCCTCACAAGTACACATGCGTTCAAACAAGAACTCTCCTCCGGATTAGAGTGAACTATTCTGACTCAAAACTTACTCATATTACTTTTCACCATGGGGCTTGTAACCGTCACTTGGGTCTTGAGTAGTTGAAAGATAGAATGGTCAAGTCAAGCGCCATGTTTCTCGCTCTTTGATCAACTATTATCCCGGAGTTTTTGCAAGGTTTTGAAATAAAACTCGAGTTCCTTGTATGAACCTTTCGTGTCTCTCATTTGTGGTATTTCGGATCCTCGCCAAGGCATGAATAGTGTATGCCTTCTCTCTTCTCTCAGAATATGTGGTATTTATGAAACTAAGGCATAGTGGAAAGTGCCTTCTCTCTCTCACCCTACTTTCTAATAGGCTTATGTGGAGCTCACAGGTGGGGAGACACTCAAACTCACTTGCATATATTGCACAGTTAAACCATGGATCCAACAGGAACTAAAATAATAATAAAGTCATATGTGCATGTGAATGAGGGAATGGAATGGATGATAGGATGATGATGGTAAGGAAATGATTATGAGGTGTGATCACTTGGTGAACATCTACTTCTACACTTGCTCCTTTGGGGATAATATAACTCCCTTTATTCAGAAACCTTGAAACTTCTTGAAAGGAAGGACTTGGCTACTCTTTCTTTCTTTCTCTCTTTTTTTTTGTTTAGAGCAACCAATCCTCTGAAAACAAAACTTTAACAACGGGGAGTGTATAACTTGAAATGATAATGACTGGAGCTTTTATGTAGGCAATGGAACGGCGAGGATTATTTCTAGATGTTCACTCCCAAGATAGGAGTAAAATCTTTTCTGGATGAAGTGGAATAAGTGGCGTATGTATATGTGGATGGATAGATGGATGGATGGATGGATGCGTACTCCCAGGGTAGGAGCAGATAAGTGCATATCTCCGTGGTAGACAAGACAATATATGGGGAATGCGTACTCCCAGGGTAGGAGCAGCATAGGTGCGTATCTCCAGGGTAGAGATAGCACAATATGTGGTGGATGTGGATCTATATATGGGTGCTACTTCTAGGGACAGAAGTAGCACAGAATGAATGTAGTATTTATAAAATGGGTGCATGCTTCGAGAACAGTAGCATAGATCAATGGATGGAGAGCACATAGTATTGACTTCAATTGCATGATCGATTCCTTATGGGTCCACAAAGATAACCACACTCAATTCCTATAAAGACTACACTCAATGCCTACAATATGATCTATATAAATAGATGGGGTTTCCTAATCTAGTAAGCATGAATATATGGCCGTGGTAGGAAATTGAACTCTCATCATAAAGGAACTCATCATGCAGGAATTTAATATTTTCACGAGATAAATTCTCCGAACTCTAGTATCTCTAGGAACAAGATGGACAAAGAGCTCAAAACTTTCCCATATCATACCCGTCAACCACCTAGACTTAGATCAAGTGTTTGCTACCCACAAGTTTTAGGTTCGAGCAAATCTCGAATCTAAACAAACTTGTGTCCAAAACTCGGGAGAGTGCAAGGTTGAAAACTAGGTACTTGAAAGGAATTATGGCAGAGCAACTATTCATCATCTCCATGTAGAGTTTATTCTAGGGACTTCTTTTAAGGCAGTTATTGTAAGAGCTCTCCAAAAGTCGAAAAGATAAATAAAGAAATATTTCGGGTTTCATCTTTTTAGTTGTTTTAACAAAGCACACTCTAACAAAGCATAAATAGATAAGTTGAAAACACTTAGCTTGGTACACGGGGGAAGCCCTCCCCCAAGCTGGATGTTGACATAGTCTGCTGATGTTGCTGACAGGCAGTGAAGATGTTCTAGTCCTCCTGGAGTGCCGTAAAAAGTTGCTATTGGAGACAGCACTTGAATGTCGCGAGCAGCACTCCGACAGGGGACTGGATGTCCTTCTGCCTGTTAGCTCCTCTTGATCCTTGATGCTCTGTGAAGCTCAAAATAGACAACAAAGCTTGTGGAACTAATTAAGCGTTAGTGATAAAACTTCTGAACCTTGGTGTCTAGAACTTTCCTAACTTAAACTTGTTCTAACAGGACCACAAGAGATATTTTTATCTTTTTATTGTTTAAGGAAAGATAAATGTGCTGAGAAATTATTTTTATGCCACCACAGTGAAAGATCACATGGGGCTTAACGATTTTCTGGATGCAAATGCACAACATCTTTATTTTTCTTTTCTAATGCAGAAATAATAACACAAGATGCACTAAGATGCGAGTAAGGAATTAAATATGCTAAGGTAAAAACAATGCAATGCTGAAAAGTAATGCTGATAAATACCAAGTTACCTCTTGGCGCGGCGTTCGGTGGTTTTAAGTCCTCCGAATGACTTGTCATGTTCGCTCATTTGTCAAGGGGCGCATTGGCTGGCGCCTCTGATGACGTCGCCTCGTGTGTAGGAATTGTTTCTAATTTTTCTTTTACCTTCCACACCTCTTTGTTGGAGAGGATGACCTTGAGGAGGAAGCTTCTTGGATCACTTGTTTTTCTTCTCGTTGGTAGCACCTCTTCTTCTTCTACAATGTTCTTTTCTTCGGGTACCGATCTTCATATCTAGACACTTCTCCTCGTAGTCGGCCCATCCATCTCGTAGTGATGTTCTTCTTGTTCTCGCGACGGGTACGCGCCTTCTCCTTGCTCTATTCTTCTTGGGCTCCTCAGTGATTATATAATTATTGTTGAAGTAGCGGCGTACCTTCTCAGTGGGAAAGTGGAAATGGATCTCTCCTGTCCCAATATAGATGATAGCTCTGGTGGTGTTTAGGAATGGTCTTCCTAGGATGATTGGTGGGTCGTAGTCATCTCCCATATCGATGACTAGAAAGTCTGTGGGGACATAATGGTCATCTATCTGGATGAGGACATCCTTCACTTCTCCTTCGACGAAGCGGAATGTCTGATCTGCCATCTGTAGCTGTGCATAGGTGGGCTCCAAAGGCATAGTGCCATATAGATATTCATAGGTTATCTTGGTCATAATGTTGATGCCCGATCCGGTCACGCATGCCTTTGTTGAAAGAGCTTCGTTGATGGAGCATTGAATGGTTGGGACACCAGGTCATCCTTCTTGATCGATGTGGGGACTCGAGTAAGTGGTCATGCTCCTTGTGGACCGCAGCGGTGACCATCCTCACTGTCTCCATCTTCTTGGTCTTCTTATCCTTGGTCTTGTTCTTCTTAGTGGATTCTTCTTCTTCTCATTGTTCTCCGTCGATGAGGGTGTGCTTTGAACTAAAGACACTGTTCTTGAAGAAGAAGGTATCTCTCTTGCCCTTGATGTTGAAGATGATCTTGGCGGCGTTGGCATACATAATAGCTCCAGGCGTGTTCAAGAATGGTCGTCCCGAATGATGGGGGACCTTTCGTCACGCCCTTTACTGTATCCACTACCACGAAGTCTGCAGGAACAAACGAGTCCCACTCGTACACATATGTCTTCAAGTATTCCCAAGGGAACACGGAGTGACTGATCTGCAAGCTACAAGCACATGGTTGTGTATGCTAGGGGACATCTGAAAGCTCCGGTTTGGTTTTGGTAATTAATGACACTCAACGTTGCTAATGCTTTGCTCTCAGTGTGGTTAGACACATAGCAACGTGACGGTGGATGATGGAGCATGGCGATCACCATGATGAACATGAAGGATGTGAAGTGATCGAGCTCCGACGGAGGCCCATGGAGATCAAGGCAAAGGTATACTTGATAGGGCTTTCCGGTTTAGTGATCGAGACACTTAGCGAGTGTGATCACATTTAGGATCCATAACCAACTATCAAGAGGGGTTTCCTCGAGTTCATTCGCGGTCCTAAGTGCCTCTAGTAGCGACTTTGCATGATGCATGAGAGAATAACTAGAGGGCTAACTCTTGCCGACGTGGTCGTGCTTGTACTACTAACTCCAGTGCTTGAGACGAGGTCACTTGGTGGAGTTGGTACTCAAGGCAAGAGGTTGGACTTGGAGTGAAGACGGCGCGAAGAAATGACAAAGTCTGCTCAGGTGCATGGCGCCGGACGCGGTTGACGGGTGGCGTCGGATGCTGGCCAAGCACCGGACGCGCACCAGTGGCTCCTTTGGAGCGCGAGGCCTTCGGACGCTGGGTGTTCGGCGTCCGCCGGTCGGCGTCGGACACGGCGCCTTGGCGTCCGGTGGTCTCGGCTGGTGTTCGTGCCTCGCTCGGTCACCGTCGGCAGACGCGATCGTCGGTGTGGCGGTGGACGCTGTGCGGCCCGCGTACGGCATCCGGCACTCGCTGTCTTGGTGCGTGGCTGGGCCGGCAGCACCACGGCGTCGGACGCGACTGAAGCCTCGTGTCGGACGCGGGAGCAACCGATGGACGCGGACCAGAGGCTCCAGAAAATTGATCAACCGATGGACGCTGCGCCAGACGTGCATGGAAGGAGGCGTCGGATGCAGGGCGGACGCTGATGTGTTAGCCGGTTCAAATGCCAAGGGTCGAGCGCGTCGCGGTGGAGGACACCGTCGGACGCGTCTGACGCAGGGCGAAGGACGCGTCCGACGCGTGCTGCGGGGCTGCCCGAGACCCCAACGGTCATATCATTGGAGGGGGTCTATAAATAGATGGTTGGCCGGCTTGGGAGGGTCTCTTGGCCATTTGACACACACTTGTTCATCCTTTGAGCTAGAGAGACACTCCCCCACTCATCTCTTTCATTCTTGAGCATCTCTTGTGAGATTTGAGTGGCAAGACAAGTGATTTGCATTGAGAGTTGCATCTAGAGGCACTTGTTTTTCGAGTGGGCTACAGATTCTTGTTACTCTTCGGTGATTCCCATCACCGTAGATGGTTTGGAGCAGCGGGTGGTGGTTGAGCTCGACTTGGTGATTGTTCGAGGCCACACCGGGTTCTTGTGAGGGTTCTTGATCCTTCCCCTCAGGAGTTCACGAAAGGATACTCTAGTGGATTGCTCGTGGCTTGTGGATCCTTGTCTTGTGTGGAGTTTGCGGCTCCCCATTGGGGTCTTTGGCACCGAGCCAATTGAGCGGGCAACTCACCAAGCAATTGCATCGCCACAACGAGGAGTAGCTTGCCGGAAGCAAGTGAACCTCGGTAAAAATCATTGTGTTGATTTGTGATTGTCGAGGCTTCGACCTCCTTGTGCTTGTGCTTGAGCTTCCTAGGTGATTGGCAACTACACCGGTGATTGGCCATCTTCTACTCTTCGCGCGTATAAACTTTCATCACCTCCTTACTTTTTGCATAGTAGAAATTGCTTGTTGTGGTCGGTCGGTGTTGACGGTCGTCAAGTGTCAATTTTTACCGTCAACTAAACATGAGAAAGGACTAAAATATGTTCACCAACTAGATATAGGGGTTATACTGATAGAATTCCACGAGTTTTGGTGAATGTCTCGATCTCAGGGTGTCACTGAAAATACCCAAGGAAGGCCCACATGTCGGGTTTACATAGAGATAATCGGGAACCGGTGAAAATTCTGTAACTGGAAGGTTCGAGAAGGCTCGGGACCAAACGGGAGCCCAAACGGGCTCGGTGGGGAGTCGGCCAACTTCCCCTTGGGCGGCCGACGGCCATCTCGGCCCATCATCGTCGGCCTCGCGGATCCTGTTCCACCGCCTTTGAGGATGAATAATAATCGTCCGTTTAGGTCGGTTTGATCCGAGGGCAGTGGTGCATCCTAGAGGGCTATATAGCGGGGCCCCCGGCCCCCGGAGGAGGCATACCTAAAACCCTAATTCATTATCTCCCAAGGGGATCGAGTTGTAGAGGCGTCCCTTGAATGGATGACTTCTCTTCTCTAGAGAATTAGAGCTAGACATTCCAATGTAGTAGATTAGATCTAGATGAGAGTTAGGGAGAGCGGAGCTACGCTCCAGTTCTGGAGAAGTCTTCAGAGATTTGGTATGTCTTTGTATCTACTCTTTGTAAGACTTATGCTTAAATATATTTATCTTCTCTATTTACTTTCATGCCTATCTTGTGATTGTTAGTATAGTAGTTATGCTTTAGTATGGGATCTTCGCTCGCATCGAGTGCTCTAGTTATCCTAGGTAATTAGAGTAGTGATTGATAGTGTAGACATGGCGTCTAGACTAGAGGTTACCTGAGATTGCACCCAATCCCATGGATTGTTGTGGTAGCCCCAGGATCGTGACAGTCCTGACGGTCGTCGTATTCCACCTCGTTCGGGTTGGTGTTTGTAGGACCGTAGTCGGAGCTTCCTAGCCCCCTTCTCATCCATGTCTGTGGCTAGTGTTTTGATGTCCCGAAGTGCTATTGTATGATTTCTATATCTATCCACCCCCTGTTATCATAGAACCAAAGTAATAGAGAAGTATATAGGAACCTTAATCTCTCCCATTGTCCTCTCACTCTAACTAGCTACTCATTTATCATAGAATTCTCATGTGTGCTTTATTTTATTATATATATATATATATATATATATATATATATATATATATATATATATATATATATATATATATATATATATATATATATATATATATATATATATATATATATATATATATATATATATATATATATATATATATATATATATATATCATTTACCCCCGCTTTAGTCAAGTTGGTTTACTAAGTTAGTAGATACATGATGGTGAGTTATCGATTCTTTAACCCTTGCTTCCCTTTGTGGTAAAATATAAATAACGATACCCGGTTTACTCCCGGTAAAATGCTACAATGGTATATTCTCAGGCGCTTATGAATCCTTTTTATTTTATGTGCACTTAATTTATACCAACAATGGGAACCACTCTTTGAGTAGTTTAAATCTCGTGGGTAGAACTACTTGTTGTGGTCGGTCGGAACCACTCATTGTGTAGAGTAAATCCCGTGGGTAGAATTGCTTGGTTGGTTTTGGTGAACCGACATTGTGTAGCTTGATCACCGTTGTTGTGTGCAATTGATTTGAGTAGCCTTGCTTGGTAGGACGGCTTGCATAGAGTAGTCGAAGCATTTGCTTTGCACATTTGCCGCCTTGCTATCTAATTGGGTTGTCTAGTATTCTTGCTAGAAATTTTATTAGGCTATTTACCCCCTCTAGCCATTGTGACCTTTCAACATCCGAATAGCTTCTCATATATCACTCTTGGCATGATGTTGATGCTTGCACCGAAATCACGTGCCTCATTGAAGTTGGTACTTCCAATGGAGGTCGGAATGATTGGTCTCCCTAGAAATTTTATTAGGCTATTCACCCCCCCTCTAGCCATTGTGACCTTTCACGTGGTATCGGAGCTGGGCACCATTTGTTTGAGTTGGATTAACATCCTACGGTGAAACAATGGCATTGGTTATGCATATCAATAACACCAAGAAGGCACCATCTTTCCGAGGTGATGACTATGCCAAGTGGAAGCTTAAGATGAAGAGTCATCTCAAGTCACTCAACCTTGAGGTGTGGAAAGTGGTGGAAACCAAGTTTGAGCTTGTTGAGGGTGCGGTGCCAACACCGGCCGAAGAGAAGAAGCAACAAGCCAATGATGTTGCCATGAGTGCTTTCCATGAGGCACTTGATGATAAAGCTTTTGGGCTCATCAAGAACCTTGAGGTGGCTCATGACATTTGGAAGAAGCTAGAAGAAGCTTATGAGGGTACCGAAAGTGTCAAGACCGTAAGAGCCTACATGTTGCAAGAGAAGTTTGCAAGCTTCTCAATGAAGGAGGATGAGAGTGTGCCGAGATGTTCCATAGGCTCCAAGTCATTGTCAATGAACTCAAGGGACTTGGGGAAGAAATCAAGGACTCTCAATTCTCCACCAAGTTCATGAGGTGTCTTCCCAAGAGATTTGACATGTTGAAGACCGTCATGGTGAAGACAACCATGAAGGAGAAGCCAACTCCCAACCAAGTCCTTTAAGAGATCATGGCCGATGATGAGTTTAGAGAAGATCATGAGAAGGAAGAGTTGGTGAAGAAGAAGAAGAAGAAGGAAAATGAGAAGAAGGATGATGACAAGAAGAGTGTGGCATTCAAGGCCGCATCATCCGAGAGCAAGGGCAAGAAGAAGAAAGAAGAGTCTTCAAGTGAAGATGAACCATGCTCAAGCTCAAGTGGACAAGAAGATGAAGTGAATGAACAAATGGCACTCCTTGTGAAGAGAATGGGAAGCTCATGAAGAAGGGGTACCGGTCTAAGGGCAAGAGAAGCTCATCCAAGTCTAGTGACCGTCCCATGAAGTGCTTTCGGTGCAATGGCAAGGATCATCTCATTGCCAAGTGTCCCTATGCAAGTGATGATGAAGATGCCATGAGGAAGGAGAGGAAGAAGCAAGAGAAGAAGAAGGAGGAGAAAGACTCCACCCATCACAAGAAGAAGGGTGAATCTCATGTGGCAACTTGGGAGAGTGATTCATCTTCCTCAAGGGATGATGATGATGATTCCAAGAAGAAGAAGAAGAAGGGGCACGCAAGCATTGCCATTCAAGAAAAGCTTTCTCTATTTGGTGCTCCATCATCTTGCTTCATGGCCAAGGCCACTAAGGTAAAACCTCCACCCGATAGTGATGATGAGAGTGATGATGATGATGAGACCACAAAAGAAGAACTCTTTGTCATGCTTGAGGATAGCAAGGGTGCTTTCAATGACTCTAGGAAGGAATGTAGGGGCTTGTGCATGGATAAACAAAACCTTGAGCAAGAACTTAAGGAGTTGAGGGCTTCTTATGAGAGTCTAAAGGTAGACCATGAGAAGCTAGAGATTGCTCACTCCAAGCTTGAAAAAGCTCATTCCTCACTAGTTGAGAAGCAAGAGAAAGTGCAATCACAAGTGGTGAACATAGAAAAGAAAAATGTGTCCACATCATGTGATTCACTTGATGACTCATTTGTTGTTGCATCACTTGGCCCTTCATGCTCTTATGCCTCTACTTCATCTAGTAGTGTTGGTCATGCATGTGATTCTACACTAGTAGTTGAGAATGAGTCTCTTAAGAAGGAAGTCAAGGAGCTCAATCACACCTTGGCTAAGGCTTATGGTGGTGAGGACCGCTTGCTTATGTGCTTGGGTAGCCAAAGAGCTTCTCTCTACAAAGAGGGATTGGGCTATACCCCCAAGAAAGGCAAGGCCGCTTTTGCTCCTCACAAGACTAGTTTTGTGAAGAACAATGGTAGCTATTGCAAGAGTTGCAAGCAAGTTGGCCATATAGAGCATGCATGCAAGAACAAGAACACTAGTGCCTCCTCTTACAAGTTGAGTGCTTCTTATATGCTTGTTAAGAGTAAGGGTGGTGTGAGTGCTAGATTCATTGGTATACCATGGATGAGCTCAAAGAAGAAAGCTATTTGGGTGCCAAAGACTAGTGACTAACCTTCAAGGACCCAAGCAAAAGTGGATACCTAAAGCTTGATGTCTTCTTGTAGGTCAATTACAAAGCCGAAGGGAGGCATTGGGTGCTTGATAGTGGTGCATCAAATCATATGACCGGTGAAGATAGTATGTTCAAGTCACTTGACAAGAATGACAATGGTGGATTCAACTCCATCACTTTTGGTGACAATAGCAAGGGTGATGTCATGGGGCTTGGAAAGGTTGCAATTTCCAATGACAAGGATCTCTCCAATGTGTTGCTAGTTGATACTTTGAACTTCAATCTTTTGTCGATGGCACAATTGTGTGATCTTGGCTACAAGTGCATATTTGATGACAAGCATGTTGAGGTAGTGAGCAAGGATCAAGCAAATATCATCTTCAAGGGGTTTAGGCATGGAAACTTGTACTTGGTTGATTTCAATGCTAGTGAAGCTCAACTTTCATCATGTTTGATTGGCAAGTCTAGCAAGGGTTGGCTATGGCATAGGCGCCTTGGACATGTTGGCATGAAGCAATTGAACAAGTTGGTGAAGCCTGATCTAGTGAGAGGCTTGAATGATGTCACATTTGAGAAGGATAGACCTTGTAGTGCATGTCAAGCCGGCAAGCAACATGGGAACTCACATCCCAAGAAGAATGAGATGTCAACTTCAAGAGCATTTGAGTTGTTGCATATGGACTTGTTTGGCCCAACACACTACACATCAATTGGGGGCAACAAGTATGGATTTGTGATTGTGGATGACTACACAAGATACACTTGGGTGTTCTTCCTCTATGACAAGAGTGAAGTCTATGATCTATTCAAGTCATTTGTCAAGAGGGTGCAAAATGAGTTTAACACTACCATCAAGAAGATAAGAAGTGACAATGGGAGTGAATTCAAGAACACAAGAGTTGAAGAGTTGTGTGATGAGCTTGGAATTGTGCATCAATTCTCACCAACCTACACTCCCCAATCCAATGGTGTAGTTGAGAGGAAGAATAGGACCTTGATTGAGATGGCAAGAACCATGCTACTTGAGTACAATGTGAGTGAGAAGTTTTGGAGTGATGCCATCAACACGACTTGCTACTATAGCAACCGCCTTATTGCCATGGGAAGTTAGAGAAGACTCCATATGAGATTTTGAATGGAAGGAAGCCCAACATTGCTTACTTCCGGGTCTTTGGTTGCAAGTGCTACATACTCAAGAAGGGGCAAAGACTTGGAAAGTTTGACAAGAGATGTGATGAGGATTTCTTCTTGGCTACTCTACTTCTAGCAAGGCCTATAGAGTGTGGAACTTGGCTAGTGGGCTAATGGAAGAGGTTCATGATGTTGAATTTGATGAAACCCAAGGCCCTCAAGTTGGAGATCAAAATCAAGATGATGTGGGTGGAGATCAATTGAGTAATGCAATGAGACACATGGACATTGGTGACATTAGGCTGAGACAAGTGGATGATGGTGATGAAGTGCAAGTGCCAACTCAAGTGGTGATTGATGAGTCCAATGAGGCAAGCACAAGTGGTACTCAACATCAAGATCAAGATCAAGGTCAAGCAAGCAATGCAAATGAGCTAGTTCTTCAACCTTCACACATTGCAAGAGATCATCCTCTAGATCATGTTATTGGTGACATTCAAAGAGGTGTACAAACAAGATCAAGATTGGCTAGCATATGTGAGCACTACTCTTTTGTGTCATTCATTGAGCCAACAAAGATTGATGAGGCATTGAAGGACCCAGATTGGATAAATGCCATACATGAGGAATTGAACAACTTCACTAGAAATGATGTGTGAGAGCTTGTTGAGAGGCCAAAGAAGCACAATGTGATTGGAACCAAGTGGGTCTTCAAGAACAAGCAAGATCAAGATGGCTTGGTAGTGAGGAACAAAGCAAGACTAGTGGCACAAGGTTACACACAAGTTGAGGGTCTTGACTTTGGAGAAACATATGCACCGGTGGCAAGATTGGAGGCAATTAGAATCTTATTAGCCTATGCTTGTGCTCACAACATCAAGCTCTATCAAATGGATGTGAAGAGTGCATTTCTCAATGGCTTCATCAATGAGGAAGTGTATGTTGCACAACCTCCCGGTTTTGAAGATGACAAGAAGCCCAACCATGTCTACAAGCTCAAGAAGGCATTGTATGGCTTGAAGCTAGCTCCAAGGGCATGGTATGAAAGATTGAGAGATTTTCTCATCTCCAAAGGCTTCAAGATGGGCAAGGTGGACACCACTCTCTTCACCAAGAAGATAGAAGATGACTTGTTTGTATTGCAAATCAATTCTTTGGATCAACAAATCAATTCTTTTGTGAAGAATTTGCTAAGATGATGGCTAGTGAGTTTGAAATGTCAATGCTTGGAGAGTTGAGATACTTCCTTGGTCTTCAAATCAAGCAAATGAAGAATGGCACCTTTGTGAGTCAAGGCAAGTACATCAAGGACATGATCAAGAAGTTTGGGTTGCAAGATGCTAAGGCCATTAGCACACCAATGGGAACCAATGGTGGCTTGGACATTGATGATTGTGGCAAGATGATTGAGCAAAAGCTATATAGATCAATGATTGGAAGCTTGCTCTATGTGACCGCTTCAAGGCCGGATATCATGTTTAGTGTGTGGATGTGTGCAAGATTTCAAGCTTCTCCAAGAGAGAGTCACTTGACGGCAACCAAGAGGGTGTTGAGATACTTGAAGGGTACTCAAGATGTTGGTCTATGGTATCCCAAGGGGTCAAGCTTTGAGTTGATTGGATACTCTGACTCCGACTATGCCGGTTGGTGTTGGTATTTCTTAGCGAAAGCAGTAAATTCCGCAAGCGCACGGAAAGACCGTTGTAGCACTTCACCCGGTGATGAACAGGGTATCGTAAACTCCACAAAGAACGGTATGGTCAGGTTTAGGTCTTAGCTAGGTTGCCCAGAGGAGAGAGTAGGTAACAGGGAAAGTGAGGTTTTCTATAAGACGAATCCTTAGAGAAAGATAACTCTACCACGATTACTTGCTTCGGCCTTTGGATCGCACTGGTCTCGCGGTGATGCGGCAGTAGTTCTATGCCGTACCCGGACGTGGGGGATTACAAAGGACGGACAGGGCTGTCACCACCGCCGCCTACCACCTCAACCGTGAGTACGAGGCAAACGAAGGTAACTAATTAGCTTAGACACCACGTCTACGCCAACGTTACAGTTCTAGCGTCGGCCAGGAACATCCGTCTCTATCAGGAGTCCTCTACTAGAACTACTGCCACCAGGACGGTCGACGAACCCGCAAGCAAACGACGATAAAGATAACTTTGCAAGAAGGAGTGTACGAATATATAAATGCGAACCTCTTACTTCAAGCGTAAGAAGTCGCGAGGTACAAGTGAGGAGGGAGCCGACAAATCCGGCACTCCACCCCGTGGAAGACTAGCCTTCGGGAGCACTAGAAAAGAGTTACTCCGCTCTTGACCTCTCTCACTCTCCTACTTCTATTCTAGCTAGAAGCTAGGTATAATGGCTCTACTCTTCCTCAAGTGTAGGCTTGTGGAAGTGGAGAGGGAGGAATGAGAATGAAGAATGAAAGTTGGATGTGCGGAATGAAAGAGAGAAGGGCTTTTATATGTGAAGATGGTCGATTCCGCACGCCCAAATGACCAAAACACACCCGCACCGCCCTTTGGAGCATTAAATGTACCGCCTCCAGCCGGCCCCGCCCCACTGGGAGAGGGAGGGCGCGCGGCGCGCCCGGCGCGAGCGCGCCAGGGTGCCGCCTCCCCCTGACCAACCTTGGCTGGCGGGCTTGGTCTTGGGCCTGGAGTTGGCCCATGCGGTGTTTCATCACGTTGGTATGTCGGTTTGGCCTTTCTCTTCTTTTCTTCTTGTCTTGCCTTTGGGCCAATTTTATAATTCAAATATTTGTTCTCTTTTCTCTAGTTTGTGGCCCAAAAGATAGGTATTCCATGAATGCTCCTGCAAAACAAGTGTTCACCAAAACTATGGAATTTTGTTAGTATAAATCTCCTATATAGGTGGTTTTTGGTGAACTATGAACCTAAGTTGGCGGGGTTAGATATGTAATAAGGACCGCCAACAAGCTCCCCCACACTTAGCGCTTTGCTCGTCCTCGAGTGAAGCAAAGGTCACTAAGGTGGTTTTGTCTTCCTGGGATATTAACCTGCATATAGATTATTCCAAGCCTCACTGGTTATCTGTGAGCATTCACATTGTCTACCATGTAATCTTTGAGCTTATTGAGGGATGGAACAACCTGGATTTCAAGTCAACTCGTGTCTCCCTGCTTTCAAGACTTGGGGTTTTTAAATTTTTATAAGAAAAGATAGCGATGAATTCCTCAAGTGATGCTCTCGAGTCACTCCTTTTGTGGGTGTTTGATCCTCACCAGAAAGCCTTTTGTTGCCTTGCTACTCATCCTACCTCTAATGGCTGATATCTGGAGTTCATAGGTATGGATAAGGTGCATGCTTTCCTTGCGAGTGTTTGTTGTGTCGAAAAGGTGGATCAATGGAGGGAACGACATAGCCTTAGATCGAATTGTGCAAGTGTGTGGAATATGAGTGTGGATGGAACTCCTTTTTGCCATGTTTCTCTCTCTTTTTATTTGAAGGAAAATATATGGGCTTCCCTATAAAAAGGAAATTTCTTTCTATTATTCTCCCCCTTCTTTTGTCTCTTTTTTTTAGATACTAATATGGGGGAGATCTTTTTCTTTCTTTCTTTTCCTCTTTTTCTTTCTCTTTTCTTCTTTTTTTTCTATTCTGAGAGGGATAACTAATTCTAATGAAGCCCAAATATTTGTAGGTACAAGATACTTTTGAGAAAGAGAACCATTAGTGTAGTGGATGGAGTTTTTATTTGCGGCGGAGATGGCTGCGTAACTCTCAGTGTAAGAGTCAGCAATTTTATGGTGGATGGATGAGAGGATGATGTGCGCGACTTTCAGGGTAAAAGTCGGCAATTTTATTTGGTGAGTGTGTGTGATATTCGATCTTGGGGATATGAAACTTCTCTCGCAACGATCTGATAAGGTGGGATACAACTTTGGTGCAAGGATAAGCAGCTATGTGGCAAGGTTTTGTAAATATAGCACTAATATTTTGCTCTGGTAGGAATTTAATCATCACTTGAGGATCATGCTATAAGTTTTAATCTTTTCGCAAAGAAAAACCCAAGTCTACTGCAAGAGATAAACAAGTCTTATATCATCCTACTATCTCTCATCCCACAATAACTTAGATATTCAAGGGGTCCCTAAAAATTAGTTGCTCACAGAAAGATAGAATCTTGGCGAGGAAAAAAACGTATGCGGGTCGCAATCGATCAGCGAACACAAAGGTAGAGCAGCCAATTTTTAGTTATAAAACCATATTATTTCTAGGAAGAATAAAAGTACTTGTGGAGAGTGAGAAGATGCGCAAACCGATGTTTTTAAGGCTCGAATTTTTGCGCATCGCTTTGAGAGGTTGGGGTCGCCTCCCCCACACTTATTTTTGTACCTGTCTCTTGAATTTTTGTGCAGCACATAGGACAAAAATAAGTGTGTATAAGATAGAAAATATATAAATTTATTCAATTATAAAACTGAAAATTACAAATAGGCGCACGATTACAAAGTAATTTGGAAAGGGAAATGCAACAATACTGAAATTTCAAACTAAGTGCGTGCGCCTAGTTTATTTGGGTGGAGCGAAAGGCTCTAGTGTGGAGCTCTAAGAGCATGGGCGGCGTTCGCTGCGCGTGCCACCCTCTCTAGCTTGGTGGAGAAAGCAAGACGGAACTTCCTAACTTTCTCTACTAAGTCTCTATGGGCGAGCTCCCTATCCGCAAGCTCCGCTTCTAATTTATGTATGATCTTGTAGAGCTCCTCCACCCTTCTACTAAGAAAAGTTAGAGTGGGGAACCTAGGCGAGGTTTCGTCACCCTTACTATCAACCGCAATAGGAGCCTTCTTAGCGTTGCGCTTGGGGGCGCTAGAAGAAGTTCCTACGGGTTTGGTCCTAGGAGTTTTAGCGGGATTGGGCATCATGCCCTTCCCACGCCCACCACTTGGCTTGTCCTTCCCTACAAGAATGAGGGAAGGGTTGCTCGACGGCGTGTGGTAAGAAGTGGTGTCCGAGGAGGACGTCATGGGACGTTTCCCCGCGCCGCTAACGTTCGCCTTGAGGCGAAGCATGCCGGTGGTTGGCCTCCTTGGTGGCGCCGGCTTGATCTTGGCACCGGTCATCGGTGGCCTTGATCTTGCTGATGACTTGATGCTATCGCCCTTGCTGGACCCTTCACTCCATGGTAGCCTTGTGGCTAGTGGCGCCATGAACATGGCCTCCTCTTGCTCTAAATCTTCTTGTGAGAATGATGGCGCTCCATCGAGGTTGTATGGTGTGCGGGAGGTCTCATAGAGAGCAAGGGCATGGCTGGCCATTCTTGGAGCTTAGAGAGGAGATGAACTTGCTGGTGTATGGGTATGAGCAAGAGAGAAAGAGATGAATGGCTTGAGCTTTTGTGAAGAGAGGAGAGGAGGAGATGGCTCAATTTATAGGTGGAGGTGACATCTCTGTTTCTCGCGAATGCAGCAAGATCAAACCCCATATGGTGAGCATCAGAAAAGGGCTGAGGATCAGGGGACGAAATTTGGGGAGCAACGGCTCGCTCCCTGGCGCGAGCGCGCCAGTGGCGTGAGCGCGCCAGTTGCGGCACGGCCCGTTCCCCTGTTTCGTCCTGTCAGCCCCCAACGGTCTACTTGTTTCCAAAATGTGATGTTTTGATCTGTTGGGTGTTCGAGGCTCACGGCATACTCCAGTTTTTGAATGGATAAAAGGGGATTTTCAAGGAATATTTTGTAAAATATTTATTTGAAATATCCAGCACTTGTAAAAAGATGGGAAACCCAAGGAAAAATGCTGGAGTATTTCTATGATAAAGAAAATATTTTTGAAAATACTTTTGATAAGAAAGAATAGAATAACCAAATTTAATCAACAAGAGTGAGAGCACTCAAAAATCTAGGCATAATTAAATCTATTCGATCTAATTCTTCACTGAAATTTAAATTGCGGGAAGACTCAAGGAAGGGTTTGAGACGCTGACCGTTAACCTTGAAGATATTACCATCATCGTCTTGAATTGTGACTGCCCCATGAGTTGACATTTCGATGACAGTGTACGGTCCTTTCCATTTGCTCCGCAACTTCCCTTCACCGAATAGTTTCACCTTTGAGTTGAAGAGCAAGACCTTTTCGCCTTGCTTGAAGGTTTTGAGCTTAATTCGGTGATCGTGCCATCTCTTGGTTCTTTGTTTGTAGAGCTTGGCACTGTGATAAGCCTTCTCCCGCCATTCTTCCAGTTCGAAATCTATTCCTGTCGATTTACGCGGCTAGTTTGAGATCCATATTCCAGCTCTTGATCGCCCAATAAGCTCGATGTTCGAGCTCTACGGGTAAGTGGCAACTTTTCCCGTACACGAGCTGGATTGGTGACATGCCGATAGGGGTTTTGTAAGCGGTCCTGTATGCCCAGAGTGCATCAGGAAGCTTACTTTTCCAGCCCTTCCCCATATCGTTGACCGTTTTCTGCAGGATGTTCTTGATCTGTTTGTTGGAGGTCTCTGCTTGACCACTGGTTTGAGGATGATAGGGGGTAGGTATGTTGTGCTTGGCTCCAAGCTCTTTCAGGAATGCTCTGAATGTTTTGTCAATGAAGTGGGATCCTCCATCGCTTATCACCATGTGTTGTTCCAAAGCGAGGAAAGATCACTTCACGAAACATTTTCCTGGCGTGCTTGGCGTCAGCTGCTCTGCAGGGCATAGCCTCTACCCACTTGGATATGTAGTCAACAGCCACTAGGATGTACTCACAATCTTGGGACTTCTGGAATGGTCCCATGTAGTCAATGCCCCACACATCAAATATCTCAATTTGAAGGTTGTAGTGTAGCGGCATCTCGTCGCGAGCTGTGATGCCTCCTTAGGCCCGACACTTGCGACACCTCTCGAATGAATTCTTTGGTGTCTTCGTACATCGTTGGCCAAAAGAATCCGCATTGCCGATTTTTGCTTGTGTGCGGAATGCTCCATAATGGCCTCCGTACGGTGCAGAGTGACATTTCTCAATGATTTGTAGGCCTTCTGTTGCTGGTACGCATCTCCTCAACAGACCATCTGAACATACCCGATACAGGTATGGGTCGTCCCAAAGGTAACGTCTGCTTTCAACTTGCAACTTTCTCCTATTCTCCCCCGGTGGAACATATCCGACAACCATATAGTTGGCGATGTTCGCGTACCACGGGTTGTTGTCTGTCACCTTTAGGAGCATGTCGTCGCGTAGGAAGTCATTTATAGGTAGTTCCTGCATGTTAGTAACCTGCATACGCGACAAATGATCCGCAACGGTATTTTCTACTCCCTTTTTATCTTTTATTTCTAGATCAAATTCCTGGAGTAGAAGAATCCAGCGAATCAAACGAGGTTTTGCGTCTTTCTTAGTGAGCAAATATTTCAGAGCTGCATGGTCTGTGTAGACTATGACTTTTGCTCCCACTAAGTAAGACCTAAACTTATCGATAGTATAAACGACTGCCAGGAGCTCCTTCTCTATGGTAGCGTAATTGAGCTGAGCTCCTGTTAGCATTTTGCTAGCGTAAGCAATCGCATGATGCTTCTTATCTTTGGTTTGGCCAAGGACCGCACAAACAGCATAGTCACTAGCATCACACATGATCTTGAATGGTAGGGTCCAATTAGGAGTTGGATGATCGGAGCTGAGATGAGTGCATTCTTAAGGGTATTGAATGCATGCAAGCACTCATCTGTGAATTCGAAAGGTACATCCTTAGCTAGTAGGCTCGTGAGGGGTCTAGAGATTTGAGAAAAGTCTTTGATAAATCTCCTATAGAACCCTGCATGGCCTAGAAAGCTATGGATTCCCTTTACGTTCACAGGGGGAGGTAGTTGCTCGATAACTTCAATTTTAGCCTTATCTACCTCTATCCCTCATTCCGACACTAGGTGGCCTAGGACAATGCCCTCACGGACCATGAAATGGCACTTTTCCTAATTGAGTACCAAATCTTTCTCCTGGCACCTTTGCAAGACTCTGTCTAAATTTTCAAGACAATGATTGAAAGTTTTTCCATAGACTGAGAAATCATCCATGAAAACTTCCATGATTTCTTCAATCATGTCTGAAAAGATAGACATCATACACCGTTGGAAAGATGTGGGTGCGTTACACAACCCAAACGACATCCTCCTATAGGCATATGTTCCATATGGGCAAGTAAATGTCGTCTTGCTTTGATCATCGGGGTGGATAGGTATTTGATGATAACCCGAATACCCATCTAGGAAACAGAAGAAAGAATGTTTCGCTAGCCGCTCCAGCATTTCATCAATGAAGGGGAGCAGAAAGTGATTTTTCTTTGTTCCCATGTTGAGTTTCCGGTAATCGATACACATTCTCCACCCTGTGATGGTTCTTTGCGGGATAAGCTCATTTTTATCATTTTTAACTACCGTCATTCCTCCTTTCTTGGGAACCACTTGGACGGGGCTAACCCAGTCACTATGTGGTACGGGATAGATGATCCCGGCATGAAAAAGTTTCAATACCTCCCTTTTCATGACTTCACGCATCGCATTATTCAGCATTCGCTGAGGTTCTCGAGTTGGTGTACTCGAGGGGTCAATTGGAATGCGATGTGTGCATAAGGTTGGGCTTATTCCCTTGAGATCATCCAAGGAATACCCGAAAACCGTTCTATGCTTTTCTAGCACAGCGATGAGTTCAGCCGTCTCCTTGTCGCTAAGCTTATCGCTTATGATGACAGGAGTTTGCGAATTTCCATGTAGGAAAGCATAGCGTAGTCCCGCAGGCAAGGGTTTAAGCTCAATGGGAGGCCGTGTCGGTCTCTCCTCTTTGGGTAATTCTATGGTTTCTCCCAGTTTGTCTTCCTCTTCTACAAAGTGAGGAGCATCGCTCTCTAAAGACATTTCTGGGGTTTCAAAAGGGATTACCGACATGACCTCTAGGGGTTTACTAGGGGGAAGTTCAGCCACTGAGTTTTTAGCTCGTGTGACTTGAATAGAGAAACGCTCTCTCCCTAGTTTGACTCCCAATTCCCCTGTTTTGATGGACTTATAAAAAGTTTTTCTAGGGGATGACCGATTAGAATGTCGAAATCCTGGATGTCAAAGACATGAAAGTCCAGGGCCATTTTGACTTCTTGATGATGGAAAGTTATGTTGTGTAGAATCCCAAGTCCGCTAAGAGTAGACCGAGGTGCTACTCTAAGGGATTTGACTGTTGAAGTACGTGGTTTTTCTCCTAAACACATGAATGCATAGGATATTGACATGATGTTTGTTCCAACAGTGGGATTATACAGAACATCCACCCAATCTCCTTGGATTTTGCATCGAAGGGTTGAGGAAGGAGCTTGAATCTGAATTTCTTCAGGTGAGAGCTCTCCTTCTGCTACCCATTCTGAGCTCAGGATAGCGGTCAACTCTCTAACGGATTCTCTGAGAAATAATTCATCGAGAGGATCGCTAGGAGTGACAGAGATTGGTCTCCTATGACATTTGTATTTCGAGGTATTTCCGAAATCTTCGAAAAACTCATCCTCGAATACAGGAAGTTCCATTTGACTGGAAACTTCCTCTACGGCCTCTGGTTCAGGAGAGGTAGTCTCTATCACAGGTTTGGCAATTGCCGAAGAGGCTTCCTCTATAACTGGCTCGGGCTCGAACCGGATGGGTTTTAGTGGGGGAGTGTTCTCCAGAATACGATTTAGGAGAGCTTCTCCTTCCACTGTGGTCTTATGTATGAAAGATCCACCTACGGATGCATCGAGCAAAAGGGCGATTCTCTACCTAATCCTAGCCAAAAGTGTTGTAACAACACATGGCTTGGAATAGATAGGTCGGACGACCCGACACGGTCAGGGTCAAAAATCGGTCCCAAGCTACTCCTATAGTTTCATTTTCTAGTTGTCGGAAGTTGAGAATCTTAGACCGTAGGGAAGCGATTCGAGATATAGGGAAGAATGCAACGCAAAACCTATCACGAAGTTCTTCCCAATCTCCATTTACCAATCCTACGGTTTGGTCGTACCATTGTCTCGCCCTCTCAATGAGTGAGAAAGGAAACAACTTCCAACGCAATGTCTCTTGTGATAGGCCAGAAATGTTTAGGTATTCACAGAGTTGCTCAAACTCCCTTAGGTGATGATATGGATTTTCATAATCCAAGCCTAAAAAGACTTGGTTTTGAACCATGGCTATGAGGCCAGGACGGAGGTCGTAACTAGAAGCTATGATTGGCTTCGCAGATTGTGGCTTTTTAACGAGCTCGCCCTTAGGAGCTGATAGTTTGGCAATGGTTGGTAGCACCATATTGTAAGATGAAAGAAAAGTATAAAATAGAAGCAAAGGTAGAACAAGGTACACGGGAAACTAGGTTCAGAGATAAACTTGACAACCGTTCCACGGCAACGGCGCCAGAAATGCTTGTTGGTATTTCTTAGCGAAAGCAGTAAATTCCGCAAGCGCACGGAAAGACCGTTGTACACTTCACCCGGTGATGAACGGGGTATCGTAAACTTCACGAAGAACGGTATGGTCGGGTTTAGGTCTTAGCTAGGTTGCCCCGAGGAGAGAGAGTAGGTAATCGGGAAAGTGAGGTTTTCTATAAGATGAATCCTTAGAGAAAGATAACTCTACTGCGATTACTTGCTTCGGGCCGGATCGCACTGTCCAGTGCGCCGGGTGATGCCGGCTGTAGCTCTACGCCGTACCCGGACGTGGGGGATTACAAAGGACGGACAGGGCTGTCACCACCTGCCGCCTACCACCTCAACCGTGGAGTACGAGGCAAACGAAGGTAACTAATTAGCTTAGACACCACGTCTACACCAACGTTACAGTTTTAGCGTCGGCCAGGAACATCCATCTCTATCAGGAGTCCTCTACTAGAACTACCGCCACAAGGATGGTCGACGAACCCGCAAGCAAACGATGATAAAGATAACTTTGCAAGAAGGAGCGTACGAATAGATAAATGCGAACCTCTTACTTCAAGCGTAAGAAGTCGCCGAGGTACAAGTGAGGAGGGAGCCGACAAATCCGGCACTCCACCCCGTGGAAGACTAGCCTTCGGGAGCACTCGAAAAGAGTTACTCCGCTCTTGACCTCTCTCACTCTCCTACTTCTATTCTAGCTAGAAGCTAGGTATAATGGCTCTACTCTTCCTCTAGTGTAGGCTTGTGGAAGTGGAGAGGGAGGAATGAGAATGAAGAATGAAAGTTGGATGTGTGAAATGAAAGAGAGAAGGGCTTTTATATGTGAAGATGGTCGATTCCGCACGCCCAAATGACCAAAACACACCCGCACCGCCCTTTGGAGCATTAAATGTACCGCCTCCAGCCGGCCTGCCCCACCTGGCAGAGGGGAGGGCGCGAGCGCGCCCCTGGCGCGAGCGCGCCAGGGTGCCGCCTCCCCCTGACCGACCTTGGCTGGCGGGCTTGGTCTTGGGCCTGGAGTTGGCCCATGCGGTGTTTCATCACGTTGGTATGTCGGTTTGGCCTTTCTCTTCTTTTCTTCTTGTCTTGCCTTTGGGCCAATTTTATAATTCAAATATTTGTTCTCTTTTCTCTAGTTTGTGGCCCAAAAGATAGGTATTCCATGAATGCTCCTGCAAAACAAGTGTTCACCAAAACTATGGAATTTCGTTAGTATAAATCTCCTATATAGGTGGTTTTTGGTGAACTATGAACCTAAGTTGGCGAGGTTAGATATGCAATAAGGACTGCCAACAGTTGCAAGATTGATAGGAAGAGCACAAGTGGAACATGCCAAGTGCTAGGAAGATCTCTTGTGTCATGGTCTTCAAAGAAGCAAAATAGTGTGGCACTTTCCACCGCCGAAGCCGAATATATTAGTGTGGGGAATTGTTGTGCACAATTGCTATGGATGAAAGCCACTTTGAAGGACTATGGGATCAAGTTCAAGCATGTGCCTTTGTTTTATGACAATGAAAGTGCAATCAAGATGACAAACAATCCGGTTCAACATTCTAGAACCAAGCACATTGATGTGAGGCACCACTTCATTAGAGATCATCAACAAAAGGGTGATATTAGCATTGAAAGCATTGGCACCGAAGATCAACTAGCCGACATATTCACCAAGCCTCTTGATGAGAAAAGATATTGCAAGTTGAGGAATGAGTTGAACATACTTAGCTTCTCCAACATGGATTGATGCACCCCATATATGACATGCCTCTCCTCCAACATAGCAAGGTAAAGTTGGTTGTTGCATTTCATGCATCCTTTGCTAGTTGTGTAGACATGTATACATGTGCATCTTGCTAGGCTGATTCATTGCAAATCAAATGAATTTGAAGGATATATGGCACCACTATTGTTTCTATGCTTGATTTGATCTAGTGGTGGCATATGACTTGTTTGTGAGCTTGTAAACCTAGTGTTGAATCTTTAGCACTTGCTTATGATGTGTATCTCAACATGGTCAAGATAACCCTTATTCTTATGAGGTGTGAAGAAGCTTGCCCTTGGTTCAAACCGAGATACATTTTCTAGGCATGTGGTTTAGATTTGGCCATAGTTGATTGACTTGTTTCTCTCATCTTATGCACCCTTGTTGGTGATTGTTGACAAAGGGGGAGAAATAAGTCACAAAGAGCAATGGAAGGGGATCAAATTTTTATGATATGACCCAACCGTGAGCACACAAATAGGGGGAGCAAGCTCATAGACTATTTGTTGCATTTGTATGTGCATACATGATGATATGGAGCATTGCAAGCTAAATTCAATATTCATGCTTGTTTGGTGTATTGCTAGTATAGAACTTGATTGATGAAATGAAGTACTAGCATGCTTAGGTGGTTTCTAGACTTAGAATTGCTCATGTTCAAGTACCTTGTTTATAATGTGATCTCATGAGGTATCTTGAGTTTTGATGAATGTCTAGATTCCCATGGTGCTAAGGAAGGTTTATTATCGCACTCCGATTGGTATCACGCTTCAAATGTCAATTCTATAAACCTTAGTACCAATTTGGTTGTGGTAACTCTCACACAAGTTTCATCTATGCATGTGTGCTTGAAAATCGACCAAATATTTGATACACAGATGTAGGGGGAGCTACCACTACCAAAACCGAATTAAAATGCTTGCCCAATCCAAGATTCATGATCAAAATGTCTTGGGCAAGCAATTCAATTTCATATTGAATTCAATTTCCATATCTTTGTGAGCTTTGTGAAGGGTTGTCATCAATTACCAAAAAGCGGGAGATTGAAAGCTCCGGTTTGGTTTTTGTAATTAATGACACTCAACGTTGCTAATGCTTTGCTCTAAGTGTGGTTAGACACATAGCAACATGACGGTGGATGATGGAGCATGGCGATCACCGTGATGAACATGAAGGATGTGAAGTGATCGAGCTCCGACGGAGGCCAATGGAGATCAAGGCAAAGGTATACTTGATAGGGCTTTCCGGTTTAGTGATCGAGATACTTAGCGAGTGTGATCACATTTAGGATCAACAACCGACTATCAAGAGGGGTTTCCTCGAGTTCATTCGCGGTCCTAAGTGCCTCTAGTTGCGACTTTGCATGATGCATGAGAGATTAACTAGAGGGCTAACTCTTGCCAACGTGGTCGTGCTTGTACTACTAACTCCGGTGCTTGAGACGAGGTCTACACTTGGTGGAGTTGGTACTCAAGGCAAGAGGTTGGACTTGGAGTGAAGACGGCGCGAAGAAATGACGATGTCTGCTCAGGTGCATGGTGCCGGACGCGGCCAACGGGTGGCGTCGGACGCTGGCCAAGCACCGGACGCGCACCAGTGGCTCCTTTGGAGCGCGAGGCCTTCGAACGCTGGGTGTTCAGCGTCCGCCGGTCGGCGTCGGACGCGGCGCCTTGGCGCCCGGCGGTCTCGGCTGGTGTTCACGCCTCGCTCGGTCACCGTCGGCAGACGCGACCATCGGTGTGGCGGTGGAAGCTGTACAGCCCGTGTACGGCATCCGGCGCTCGCTGTCTTGGCGCGTGGCTGGGCCGGCAGCACCATGGCGTCGGACGCGACTGAGGCCTCGCGTCGGACGCGGGAGCAACCGATGGACGCGGACCAAAGGCTCCAGAAAATCGATCAACCGATGGACGCTGCGCCGGACGCGCATGGAAGGAGGTGTCGAACGCAGGGCAGACGCTGACGTGTCAGCCGGTTCAAATGCCAACGGTCGAGCGCGTCGTGGTGGAGGACACCGTCGGACGCGTCCGGCGCAGGGCGAAGGACGCGTCCGACGCGTGCTGCGGGGCTGCCGAGACCCGAACGGTCATATCTTTGGAGGGGGTCTATAAATAGATGGTTGGCCAGCTTGGGAGGGTCTTTTGGCCATTTGACACACACTTGTTCATCCTTTGAGCTAGAGAGACACTCCCCCACTCATCTCTTTTATTCTTGAGCATCTCTTGTGAGATTTGAGTGGCAAGACAAGTGATTTGCATTGAGAGTTGCATCTAGAGGCACTTGTTCTTCGAGTGGGCTGCGGATTCTTGTTACTCTTCGGTGATTCCCGTCACCGTAGATGGTTTGGAGCAGCGGGTGGTGGTTGAGCTCGACTTGGTGATTGTTCGAGGCCACACCGGGTTCTTGTGAGGGGTTCTTGATCCTTCCCCGCGGGAGTTCGCGAAAGGATACTCTAGTGGATTGCTCGTGGCTTGTGGATCCTTGTCTTGTGTGGAGTTTTCGGCTCCCCATTGGGGTCATTGGCACCGAGCCAATTGAGCGGGCAACTCGCCAAGCAAGTGCATCGCCACAACGAGGAGTAGCTTGCCGGGAAGCAAGTGAACCTCAGTAAAAAATCATTGTGTTGATTTGTGATTGCCGAGGCTTCGACCTCCTTGTGCTTGTGCTTGAGCTTCCTAGGTGATTGGCAACTACACCGGTGATTGGCCATCTTCTACTCTTTGCGGCGGTATAAACTTTCATCACCTCCTTACTTTTCGCATAGTAGAAATTGCTTGTTGTGGTCGGTCGGGAACCACTCTTTGAGTAGTTTAAATCCCGTGGGTAGAACTACTTGTTGTGGTCGGTCGGGAACCACTCATTGTGTAGAGTAAATCCCGTGGGTAGAATTGCTTGGTTGGTTTCGGTGAACCGACATTGTGTAGCTTGATCACCGTTGTTGTGTGCAATTGATTTGAATAGCCTTGCTTGGTAGGACGGCTTGCATAGAGTAGTCGAAGCATTTGCTTTGCACATTTGCCGCCTTGCTATCTAATTGGGTTGTCTAGTATTCTTGCTAGAAATTTTATTAGGCTATTCACCCCTTTCTAGCCATTGTGACCTTTCAACATCTGAATAGCTTCTCATATATCACTCTTGGCATGATGTTGATGCTTGCACCAAAATCACAGATTGCCTCATTGAAGTTGGTACTTCCAATGGAGATCGGAATGACTGGTCTCCCTAGATCACCCTTCTTGATTGCGAGTTGAATCAATCCATGATCCTTTTGATGGGTTACTCCAGCTACTTTACGCATTGAATATATCAACAAGATTTGCAGTTCGAGCTCTTCGGTTGTCCCGCCCGGTTTAGCTTGGCCGGCGGAGGGAGCAAAATTGGCAAACTGTTGTACCCGAGACTCTAGCATTTTGTTGAAACGAGCGATTCTTGATGGCATTGGAAAAACCATCCATTCTATTGCTGATTGTCTCCGGGGCCTTGTCATTTGATGCTAGCTTCTTGGACAAGTTGTCCATCAACTTGCCTTGATTCGGACTAACTCTCTCAAAGGCGGTGGTTGTAATTATTGTAGGAGGAGCTTGTTACCTTGATAGTTGCCCGAATAATTGCACGAGTAGTTAGGCCTCGCTATTGATTCCAACCTTGATTACGCGAGGACGATAGTAATTATTGTTGTTGTTGTTGTTGAGGTAGTTCACGTCCTCCTTCGGCTCGGGCGGTTAGCACCCGTATGCCCGTCTCTCCACTCTTCACATGTCATGCAAGCATCATGTATATGCATGACTTCTTTCTTCTCCGTGTCTCTCTCATCGAGCCTCTTCATTAACGCGGTCCATTTTGGCGAGACATGTCTACCTCCTTCAGCTGATGCATTCCTCCACCTCCCTTGTGGGTCTGAGTTCTTTCTTCACTCCAACCTTGGTTGGATGCCATCTTCTCCACAAGAGCTATGGCTTGAGGTATAGTGAGTGATAAGAATGCACCTCCAGCAGCAGCATCCATCGTCTCACGTGTGCTGTTGCTGAGCCCATGTAAGAATATCTGCATAAGCAGCCAATTCTCCATGCCATGATGAGGACATTCGAGGATGTAGTCTTGAAAGCGCTCCCAAGCTTCTGGGACAGTCTCATCATGTTGCTGCTGAAAGCTTGATATCTTCCCATGAAGAGCATTTGTCCTGCCCATGGGGAAGAACTTCGCCAAGAAATTGGTGGAACATAGTGCCCACGTAGTATTCTTCTCCTTATTGGCGCGGAACCACGCTTCGCTCTCCCCAAGAGTGAGAATGGGAAGAGGCGAAGTAGTATAGCATCTCGGGGACATCCTTGATAGTGAATGTGCTACAAATCTCCGGGAAGTGTTGGAGATGAGCACTAGCATCTTCATGGGCCTTCCCACGAACTGGCTTGCTTGCACCATGTTGATCGGTCAGGCTTGAGCTCAAAAGCTCTATCGATGTCCGCAGCTTGTCCAGTACGAATGTTGTCCGTAGTGGGAGCTGAGAACTCACGGAGTGACTTGTTCGCCATGGCTTCAAACGCTGGTGTCAAGTCTCGAACGAAAGATCAACTTTCTGCTTCCGACAAACTTTCAAGTTGAGTTGATGATGATGATTGATTGGTCTTCTTCAACTTGCTTCGGCCTTCCCGAATAAAGCTTCGGATTGTCAATATAATTATCGGGAAGAGTAGTCTTGATTACCACCGCATAAAATACACAAGTAGACAAAACAAGGGTAATCCTGTAGAGATGGGTTAGTATGAAAAAGACTACTTGATCACATTATCTAGTGCAATGCTGCTCATTATCCATTAGCTTTCAACCTTCCCCGGCAACAGCGCCAAAAATGCTTGTTGACATTTCTAACGCCACTCAGTGTTAGGTTGTCATCCCCAACATGGCACCAAAAATGCTGGTAGTAATAAATATAACTGCTACTAGAAATAAATATGGATCTGCAAGCGCACAGATAATACCGATGGAGCATTTTAACCGGGAGTAATCCGGTATCGTTATTTATAATTTTACCACTGGGAAGGGAATGCCTTGGATAATGAGTGATGAGCAATGCACATGCGATAATGGAGAGCTTAACCTTGTCTGTATCGATCATCTCAAACAGGGTAAGTGTCACATAAAATATAGAAATGAATGATAATTGACATGAAAGCATTTAGCCACATAAAATGATAGTAACCATCTCAACTTAGCACTCTAAGCTTATAACACTAGCATGGACTAGGACGATCTAGGGTATAATCCTATATTATTCCAACTATAAAGTCAAAGCATACAATGATTAGTGCAAGAACATCTAGCAATCATGGCGGGAAAAGGTTACATCTATGCATAGTGATATTACCAGAGAAGACTAAAAACATAGCAATGACTTCAATGTAATAGGGGTGTTCTGCTAGACCTATACTCGGGAGAAGGGCTACAAAGGACTCAACAGGACTGTCACTCCCGCGATCTACCTCATGATCCGGAATATAGGGTGCAATCGCAGATAAATACGGTCTAGGCACCACGCCTACACAATATTTACCACTCACCCATCGATCTAGTGAGCGAGCGCTATACGATCCTATGCATAAACATAATTCTAGTCCAACTATGCTAAACATATAATCAAAGTAGACTAAAAACGATATAATTGGGAACATAATCAAATAGAGCAAAGTCAAGTATGATATAATAGAATAGAATAAAGTACTACTCATAGTATCATGAACAATGAATATTACAAGAATGTAGAGGGGAATTACCAAGAACTCCAACAGATCCGGACTCCAAGCTAGGCTTGATTCCTTTTAGATCTATTCCTATGTAGCTACGCTACTAAACTATGGAGCTCTAATTGAGATGGTGGCTCTGGCTTCTCTGAATTCTTCAGATGAGAGAATGAACTCTTGAATGAATTAGGGTTTCACCCAGGGGTCAAGGGCTCTAAATATATAGCCCCCTAGGATGCACCACAGCCCTCGGATCAAACCGACCTAAATGGACGATTATTATTCATCCTCAAAGGCGGTGGAACAGGGATCCGCGAGACTCCACCTCATTGGTTGAGGTGGAGAGGCGGCCGCCTCTAGGGCGAGTCGGCCGCCCACAGAGGCTGCCAGTGGGGCCCGCTTCCGGGGTTCGCCTTACAGGTCTTCTAGAGTATACTTTTTTACCCGTTCGGTCTTTATCTCTATGTAATCCTGACATGTGGGCCTTCATTATGTTCTTTCTTGATAACCCCCTGTAGAAATAGACAATCACCAAAACTCGTGGAATTCTGTCAGTGTAACCCCTATATCTAATATGTGAACTCATTTTAGTCCTTTCTCTTGCTGCATTGACGGTATAAAATTGATACTTAATCACCATCAACAATATATTTTCTACCATCTTGGCAGGAAATTTAAGTACTAAATGGACAACACTTGCAATTCATATCCATGTTCTGGTCAGCTAATACATGTTTTAATCTAGCAGATAAGAGCTTAAGCATTAAAACATACCATATCCATTCATTGATTAAAACATTATTCTTTCAATTTCATATACACGGAAAGCCTGACAAGGGCATTAAGCCAGTACAAAGTAACTTGGACTTCCACTACATTATTACTGTCACCATACTTCTTACCTCTTCTTTAGTAAATCAATACTATAGCCCAGTATGACTGCACACTCTGGACACAAAATCTTATTACATCGCCAGAAGAATGTGTCTGCATCACGCCTACCTATTTTGACACAAACATATTAACCGAAGATATGATTTGCCTCTGCATTACCAACACAGGAGAAAGAACATAGGACACTTACTTGTTCTGATATAAACAACTTGCGTCTTCATCCCAAATCCACACTCAGGCTACTATAATTCATGAGACCAGCAAGTCCCAAATAATCCTGAGTGACAAATGAAAGCCATCCATGCCAATGTGCACAATCTCAAGCTAGGGCCACTAACATATCATACTTGCAAGCAATGCAATGAAGCAGAATTCAGCAACGAGGACAGACAATAACCGTAACATTAGGTTGGACACTTGTAAGATACTAATCATTGACTCTAGTTGGTGCCACACAATATAACGATAAAAATTCAGCAAGGTATTTCTTGTTCCAAGGCCCTGTAAAGGGTCAATGGCACAAGACCTCAGGTAATGCCTTAGCCCATCAGGAGGTAGAGTCAGCCATCATACCGAAAGTATAGAGATTTATAGTAGCAATTTTGCGGAAGAATAAATTTATTTTACAAATAGGACTGGGCCATGTGGACTGGGCCTGCACCAATTTATCAAAAACAACCCCCAATCTTATAGTGCGCTTGTACTAATAAAAAAAGAAAAAAGCTCCGCCGCGTGAGCACGGCTCCGCCTCGCCGCCGCTGGGCGGGTGCCCCATGGGCGAGCTGTGCCTCGCCTCCGGCCAAGCTCCATCGCGCCGCCGCGGACGCCGACAGGGAGCAATGGTGAGCGCGCGCAGACACATCTCGCGCAGCACCGCGGGTGCCACCGCGCCATTGTCACCGTCAAGAGCTGCCACGGACACGGCCAAACTCGTTGCAGTGGCCCGCGGTGCCATGATCCCTTGAGGGAGCTTCGCCTCGACCTTGTGAAGCCAATGCGCGCACAAATCGGCCTTTCTTGGCTAGAGATGGAGCTTTCGCCGCTGGGAGCAGAGGCGGTGTTCCGCCGCCGGGAGCAGGGGCGGGGTCGCGCTAGTGGGAGCAGGGTTGGGCGTGTGTCGGATGGGAGCAGGGGCCGAAGGCATGACAGCGCCGTGTCCGCGCCGAGGCATGACAGCGCCGCGTCTGCAACGAGGCATGGAGAGGCATGGCTGCGGCTTGTAGTGATGGATGGCACTCCCCCACGGCGGCCGGCGCGCGAGGCGGGGACGCGCTCCCCCAAGGTGTCCGGCGGCGAGCGGCGGCGTGCTCGCGAGGCACACAATTTGATTATTCATAGATGCCTCTTGTTACATATTTTTCTTGCCAATTGCAGAATAACCATGGCTGCGCGCCTGCTTGCCACAACCATATCCTGCACCACCAAACCCTCCTTCCTAGCCACCGGGATGTGACGAGTGGCATGCTGGGCCAGCGCCCACGGGCAGCGGCGGCGGCGAGTAGCGCGCTGGGCCGCCGGCAACAGCACACGCGCAGAGGCCGCATGGCGCGATGCGAAAGACAGGAAGAGGAATTTGTGACGCCGGCACGTGCTAGGGTCAAGGCAGGGGAGTAGATCGTGGATGGCAGCATACCTTGCGCAGACCGTGGATGGCGGCGTCGCAGGTCTTAGCGAGGAGGCGTCATGGCCAGGAACCCTCCCGCCCCGCAGCCGGCGTCAGGTGGCGCGACGGCCACGATTGACCCAACACCCAACCGTTGCGAGATGGATGTGGAATGAGACTGGGGAGGTTAAGGGATCCGATTTATTTGCTAAACAGAGGACCGGCGGGCCGGGGGCGGCAAATTCCCGCCGCAAATGAAAATCTTACGCATGGGCGCCAATTTCAATTCTCCGTTTATTCTATATATGCCAACATGTGGGTGGTCAACATAATAATTATTAAAAAGAGTGAAACCAAATTTGAATGGTTTCTATACTCTATATCAACACGTCTAGGTAAAAAAATTCATGTAACTGGCTTTATTTATTTCATTTTCATGTAATTATATTTATATATTATTCCTAATATGTTAGTCTAAGTGCTACGTTGGGTCATAACCATATATTTTTTATTGAAATGTTTGTGATAATAGTGATGAAGAAGACCATTATGCTCGTATGATTTCTATACTGATGATAGCGACGAGCTTTAGGAGTTTGAAGAACGTAATGATTTTAACATAATGATCTTAATGACATAGACTAAGTCTGAAGAACATCATCTTAATGATTCTCCCATCCTAATCCTTAACTTTCGACTCCAGTGTCAAAGTTCAGGCAACAATAGCGTTGTGTCGCCTGTTAAGTCATTAATGGTTGGATCTGACGAGCATGCGAGCTAGATGGTTCAACATGGGTCATAGCGGATCCGTCCCTATTAAACCTCAAACCCAACAAGTCATGAAACGTCTTGAACCTGCTCGTTTCGTCGCTCCACTACCATGGGCAGACACCTGCTTGGCTAGAGTATGAGGAACTCGATTACAAGATTTGTTAGAGTACATCAAAATACAAGTATTTTAGTTTGGCTGAGGCATCAATTCATTGGGGAAACCATCGATTTTGTAGGGAACAAGGATCTATGGTGGCATCCGATTCAGCTGGCCAACGTGTATACGAGGTAATACAACTGCTCCTCTTCGTATGCTTTTCCTTGTGCGATGTATTGGGGGCAAGGAGGGTGTATTATTGCAGATCCGTAATTTGAGTTTGTGTTATTGTATCTTTGTCACAGTACTTGTATTCTGCCATTTTGTAGCTACAGTATATGTTGTTGTGATTGTACTTAGGCTGCCGTGCTCATCGAAATATGGTTTGTTGCGTCCTTTAGCTGGACTTCGATTCTTACAGTGTTGGAAACAAAATATTATCCATAATACTCTTGGTAGATGCTTTTCAACTATAGTTGCAGAGTATGAATTGGAATGCCAAATATAGTCTGAAACCATTAAATTGAGCTCAGTGCCTCTACTGTATATAAGGATTTAACTCAATGTCATTATACTTTCAGTAATAGGATAAAACAAAATGTGGCTACCAACTATAGGTAACCGAACTTGTACCGCAACATCTTGTTTTAATTTGAGAGCTGATTGTGTTGATCTGTGTTCTGTTAAGTAACTTCTCATGAATGCCATGGTGCTAAGGACTGGATATGTCTTCAGTAGCTGCAGTTGTAGATTGAGTCATTACAGAGTCTCTGATGGTTTGGATGGTGTTTCACAGGCTGAAGATGGTAACGCTGGCCTTCTAGGTTCTTGTGAGCAGATGTGCATCCACGACGAAGTTATTAAACTCCGCAGAAGAACCAGAACAATGGCTGCCACTTCCTCTACAAGAAACAATGGTGCCCTCGTAATAACCATGCTGCTGGTAATTGCAACAATTTTTTTTGTTCTACATATATTTGTCAGTGCTACAAATTTCGACTGGAAGTATATTCTTTTGTTAGGTGAAATCTTGTTCAAGCAAAATATTCATGCATGGAGTGGACATCGAAAAACTTTAACATATGTTTTATTTAGGGGTAGAGATTCTGATATTATTGTGATTAATCCATGTGCAAAAATATGCAGCTGGCCACTGCCAGTGCTGCTCACTTTTGCCGATCTGTATCGTACCCTGCACAAATAAACTTCAGGTGCTATGAACTGATGCCTGTATTTCTTGCTATGGCAAGAAAAACTCCCAACGGATTGAACATATTTTGATCAAGGATGCTACTTTCTGCTTCTAAGTTCATGTGTGTTGGTTTAAAGGCATGGTGTTTTAAAAAATGTGTATCTAATATGCCAGGCTGAGAACCTGTCCAAAGCCATACTCCAAATGATAGGCCTACAGATAGCTAACGTCCTTCTTACACTTTAATCGTTGGTCTTGACTCTTGACTGAAAATTGATGGTTCTGGGATCTCATCTTATATATTCATTTGAGCTGAGACTTTACTTTGATGCTATAGGTTTATATAATAGGATCTAGACACGTAATTTTTGTTAGTTGGTTGTTCATGTTCAGAGTTAATGAGTTTTCTAGCTCTGTATATCTGGAAGAGTCAAGAGTATCCTTAATTTGATTGTTTACCTGAAAATCCGTCATCGTGTATTGGATACATTGTCCGCTTTAATTGATAATAGACGGTAGCATGCTAATATGATTTTTTTTACTAGCAGATGTATTATGTATCATTTTCTGATTCTAAATTGCCTTTTGCAGATTCATCTCATGTTTACCACTGTAAAATCAAGGCATTCTCGATGGTTAGTTTCTCTTTGCTTTTGTACAGTTTACCATCTGGCAATGTTTCTGCATGCACAATCATTGACGCGCTACTGAACTTGGGGCTACTGAACTCAAACTTAAGTCCTTTTGCTACTAGATACATTTAGAATATTTATTGTGTTGGTAAAATATGTTTGTTCCTGCAGTTGAAACTTTGATAGTCATGTGTTTTTATTTTCTGAAACAATTAGTCATGTATTCTAACGATATATTCACAAGCATATTCTCAGAAACCTGCTAGGATAATAATGGACCTACAATATTTCTCAGAAACCCGTGGTGGTTCGGGATGAGCTACAGTATTTCACCATTTCCCTTGACCTCTACTTCAAGTATAATGTTACAGTTAGTTAGCGAGCCTAAAGTACCCAAAAGCATATCTGTAAATATTATTCCTGTGGGATCGAAATTTCATTTGCTAAAATTTGAATGTTTCTAAAGATTCTGGTTGTCCTATGTATACATGTTGCATTATTTCTCTGAGTCAAAACTTGATAACGATACCAATGTCCGATGCCCTGTTTGCTTACCATTTTAACTTGTTGGTTGCTCTCTACTAGCTTCTATGTGTTGCATAAATTTCACTTTAATACTTCTCTAAACTTTTCTATCCTCCCAAATTGGGTACTTATATTATATTTTTGTTGCGTCTGAAATAAACAGTTGTGCTCTATTGTTGCAGGAAGGAGGATCTTGAAATTGTTGAATTGATTTTGAAGTTGGCAAGGAATGAGTCAAAAAGCAAATGTATATCTCAACCGTGCTCTGGTGGATTCCATGTGCATCTTTGTTTTCTTTCGGTTCTTGTAAGGAATCATGTGATAACTACATGGAGCATATGCTAAAAGGCTGATGATGTACATGGGACATATGCTCTCTTGTGGATTCCATTTTTCATGATTCTCAACTGGCTCAGGTGGACCACCGGATTGTATTTTTCATGATCATGAAGGTATTGTAGGAACACATCTATGCGGTGTTAGAAGTTTCTCTGGTGGCATATGCATTGTAAATGGTGGCAGGAAGCAATTTGAATCACAATATGCGGCTGAGGCACAGTAATAGGCCAGACCTTATTAAATTTTGATGGAAGTAATATTGATAACTATGTTGACGCCATGTTTGGCTATCCTTTTACTCAGGTAGGGTGTTTGGCCATATACAATTGCGTGAGACAAAACTTAAAAAAAAAAAATCCTTGATATTTGATTTGAAATATATCCCTTAAATAAAACCGTGGCAACGCACGGGCATTATACTAGTATAAGAAATTCACAACAAGATGAGATAACAATACAAAAAAACATATTATCTACGATTTATATTTAAAGGGAACATAAAATGGAAAATATAAAAAAAGTCACAGTTGCAGGGAATTGAGCTTGTGACCTGTGGGTCACGAGAACGCAGAGCTCACAACCAAGTTAACAAGACAGTGCAGATGTTATAGTTGCAGATTTCCCTGGCTAATAATTATAATCTAGCGCTTACAAGGCTGGCGCAGACCTGATCAGCGCTCCTCGTTCAAGAGGGGATAAGAAATAGAAAAATTGATGATGTATATTATGCCACGGGGCACAACAATATGTGATAAAGAAACTATAAAATAAATGATTTTTTGACAAATATCATTAAAATATAGTTATTATAGTTGAGATGGGATAAAAGATAAGAAGTTCACAACAAGGTGAGATAACAATACCGAAACTAGCTATGCAAACTATGCAAACTCTAATCAAGCTCACACGATTCTAATCCGATGGCTTTCGGTGGAGGTGGAACAATTAAGCACTTAAACCCTCCCACCAATCCAATCTTATTAATTTTTTTCAACTCACCCCAAGCATCGTTACTCCTTCGATTTCCCGCCGCCGCCGCTGCCGCGCGAGTACCTGCTGCCGACGCCGCCCAGGCCTTTCTCGCAGCCTGGTGATCTCGTCCTCCTTCTTGACGTCTGACTTCTTGGACATCTTGGCGGGCTGGTAGTAGAGCACGATGAGGTAGCGGTTGGCGAAGTTGAATCCCGAGAGGTGGTCGACTGCGTTCTTGGCGTCGTAGATGTCCTCGTAGACGACGTAGGAGGTGCCGCGCGACGTTGCCCAGCCGGATCGCGTTGTACTTGCCGAAGATGTCGTACATCTCCTTGCTCGAGATGTTGAACGGCAGGTTCCGCACGTACAACACCCGGTTTGGGGGACTTTTGTGGTTGCTTTGCTTGCTGCATGTAGCCGCCTCTTTCTCTCGCGGCTGCGCAGCCTCGGCAGCAGGTACTCGCGCGGCGGCGGCATCGGGAAGAAACCGCGTGACCATCGAAGGAGTAACGATGCTTGGGGTGAGTTGAAAAAAATTAAAAAGATTGGATTGGTGGGAGGGTTTAAGTGCTTAATTGTTCCACCTCCACCGAAAGCCATCAGATTAGAATCGTGTGAGCTTGATTAGAGTTTGCATAGTTTGCATAGCTAGTTGGTTTTCATAGCATGCGCTCCCTATATTTAAAGGGAACATACAATGAAAAATATAAAAAAATGAAAAATGGAAATTATAAACAAAAATCACAGGTGTAGTGAATTGAACCAACGACATGTAGGTCAAAAGAATGCAGAGTTCACCACTAAATTAATAAGACACTTCAGCTATTGTAGTTGCAGATTTTTCCTATCTAATAATTATAATATAGCGCTTACAAGGCTGCCCTGACCTAATCAGCGCTCCTCGTTCCTCGCTCGTGTCGACGTAACTTGGTCCTGATGGCGCGGTGCTGCCCCCAATCTGCCTGACTCACCTAAAAATATTGTAATCTCCATATATATGTTCACTCGGTTGTGTTCCTCAAGTTTAATCAATATTTGTGTCGTATTTTGCGCCCACACAACATATACGTTTCAGGTTTCTGTCCTGGAGTCCATAACGGACAAAAATAATGAAATACTCAAATAATCACTAACTAATACTTTTCCTTGTGGTTTGCTCACTCTTGAGTTAATGTTTTTAAAAGGTCGAAGGTTCAATCCCTGTCTACATTATATTTTTTAAGTTTTTTTGTCATCACCAGTTCACCACACAAACATCGTCTAAGTAGAAATAGAAAGTGATATTGCCTGCCTACTCCACGTGCGCTGTAACAATAACTTCATGATTATGCCACGTCAGCTGTAGTGGAAGACACGTCACGTCAACTCTAAAATAATATGCCACATCATCTCAAAGCTCCCCTCAGTGATTACATGTTTTTAGTTTCGCATTAAAGAAATATCCCTACATGGTTAAGGAAAAAATTCCAATATACATGAAAACACTTGTATCAGCTAGTAGTGGTTAAAAGCGTATCTAATTTCATGTCAACTAGAGATATTCCGGTATCGCATATAAAAACATCTCTATGTGCATTAGGACGATTATTTGAGACGTTTTACAACGTGTCTTCAAGCTACTTACAGTTGAAAACATGTCTAATTATGTGTCAACTTAGTATGCCTTTAGTTGCATGTCAAAAAACATTTCTAGGTGCTTATAAACGATTTTGGGATACGCTTTACAACGTGTGTAGATGTTACTGACGGTTCAAAAGCGTGGCTAATTTCGTGTCATTTAAATACGATTTTAAAAGCGTGTTAAAGAGTGTGTCTAGATATCTCTTGACCTTGAAAACGTTTTAAATATCGTGACACTTAGATACGCTCTTGAAATCGTGTCAAATAGCGTCTTTACGTGCCAACGGAGAGACGTTTTTTATTGCGTCACAAATACAGCGTAGCTACAGGGGGGTTTTCTAGTAGTGGCACCGGCACCCCTGCCATGGCTTACATCCACCTTGCTCCTCATTCAAACATGTGGCCCCATTTCCTCACTCAGTTTGACAAGACTAGCTCGATTGAAAGTAAGCTCGAGTGGGAGAACCATGACTCCCATTGCATCCCAATCCTAGTACAATTGGACATGCCGACGTACCATTGATATTTTCTTGTGGCTCTCCTCTTCTATCGACCCACTCTCGTCAATTTGTCACTACACGCAATAGCTTGAGAAGTTATATTTATTTATAAAGCAGTTGTACACACTACTGGAAACGCCCTCTTTGCCGACTGCTGACGGCAGGCGGCGAAGGCTGGAAAACAGTCGGCAAAGGTCTTTGCCGCCTGCTTTCCAAGTGGTAGTCGGCAAAGAGCAGGCGGCAAAGGCTGGGGCGGTAAAGGCCTTCTTTGCCGACTGCCAATTGCCGGCAGGCGGCAAAGGCCTTTGCCGACCGCCTACTTGGCGCGGCAAAGGAAACGCGCCGGCGTCAACGACGACAGCGTTTCCTTTGCCGACGGCTTGCCCGGCAGCGGCGGCAAAGGCCTTTGCCGCCTGCCTACCAGTGGCAGTCGGCAAAGATTTTTTTTTGCCATTCTGACAAGGCATATCCGGCTCAAAGAAGGCAGTCGGCAAAGGGCTTTGCCGACTGCCCTTGCCTGGCAGTCGGCAAAGCTGGAAAAAATTTGCAGCATGAATCCAAGCTTTGCCGACGCCCCTGGCATCGGCAAAGCCGGGTAACCTGCTTTTTTGTGGTTTTTGCTGCATTGCCTCACGTATCGCACTCTCCAAAGCACATATATGAATATACAACAGAAATGCACATAGATATCGCACAAATCCACATTTATATCACAGAAATCCACATATATGTCTCATAAATCCACACATAATCCATAGCCACGTCCATCATCCATCTAGTCCTCAAACAAATCCATGAACCAACATCCAACATAACAAAATAGCAAAGTGGCATCCATGCACCAGCTGCCAACCTAACATGAAGTCACGAAGCCACTCACTCACTCGCCTCAGTACCCCGTCTCCACCCGGAGCCGTGGTGGTGTGAGGAGCTCCCTGTCGGCCACGTAGCCCACCCGCTCGGTCCATCCATCGTGTCGCGCCATACCCCCACGCATCGAGCTGTGGTGAAACGCCCGGACTCGGACTTGGGTGGTGTGGAGAATGTCCATCTGCCGGAGTCGGGTTCGAACCCGTCGATTGCAGCTGCACAGAGAAGCGAGCTCATTAGTACCTAAGGGATGGCCGCACTAGAGAAACAAATGGACAGGCCGCACTAGAGAAACAAATGGACAGGCCGCTAGAAACTCACCGGGGTCCGTACAGGGTACAGTGGAGGGAGTGCAGGGAGAACAACCGGCGGCGGTTTAGGGATGCCCACTTGCAGCGGCGGTGGTCTGTAGTTCGGGATCTCCATGCTCTGCAAGTAGCTGGAGAACCACTTGGTGAACTCGGACCATTGCTACTGGGACTGCTGCTGCAAAGTTGCAATCACTTGCTGATGGGCCTCCCGCTGCTCTGCCAGCTGCTGCAGATGGGCCGCTCGCATGGCCGCCTCTCTCTCCTCTGCGGCCACCCTGTCGGCCTCACGTTGCCTCTGCATCTCTTCCAGCTGGGCCTGCAACAATCCACATGCGATGCTTAGACAATGCATATAAGGCTTCAGCAACATATGTGAAATCAATGAACGACGAATAGTTACCTGAACCGACGCCATCATCTGTGTGGAGCTTGGCCGTCGCGGTTGTATGGGGACGGCGAAGGAGGTACCGGCAGGGGTGGCCTTACGAACCTCACGAAGGGAGGGGACGCTGGCCGGGTCGATGACGCTGTGGGCAATGAGGTAACGGCCGTGCTGCTTCCCTCCTCCCGTCCTCATGAGCGTGTCCGTATCCAGGGGCGCGGTCGAAGGGTCGTAGGTGTCACCATGGCGCGCGAACCGCCCGGGTGTCTTGGACCGAGGTTTTCGGCGATGTTCAGGTTGGTGATCGCCTCGGTCCCCGCGCCGGGTCGTAGACGTTCTGCGGATCTGCCGCCACCCGGTGAGCCAGCCAGAAGCCCGTGAACTCGTTGATGACCTGGCCATCATGCGAATCGCTCTGCGAGGAAAACACAAGGACGATTACACGTAATGAGAATGAATGACTCGGTAAATGAATAAACAAACAAATTAATGTGAATGGTACCCATGCGTCCATGAACCCTCCGAGGCTGCGGCTCCCCTGGCGGTGTGACAGCCCCGCCTTCGACTTGGTATATCCGGATTTCTTCCTGCGCTCCTCGTACGCTGCCGGCATTCTCCACCCGGCCACAATCGCCTCCCAGCAGTCCACGTGCGATTTGCACCAATCAGGAGGAAACTACATTACAACGTGCATTTAGGTAAGTAACAAGATGAATCAAAATGGAATCAAAATTATTGTTTCCTACTTACGAGCAGGTAGTGCTCATAGGGCATGTCAGTTTCGGGCGACTGCATCATCATCCGCGTCCTTCTTGTCAAGCTTCTCATGGCGGACTTCGGCATAGTAGTCGATCATGCACTGGATGTGCGCCTTGTAGAACATGTTCTTCGGCACGGAGGTGCAGACCTTGTCCTGGTGGACCGACGCCTCCGCCTCGTGCCCCGGCTCGCACGTGAACCATTCCTGCAATAATCAGATATCACGTATCAGTTCATTATTTGAAGGACATTTGTTGAATGCGTAGTATTGGCAAAGCGGAGCGATGAAGACTCACCCAGAACTGCCTCTTGATCTTCTCGGCCAGGGTGACAGTAACTCCTCCATCAAGCTCCTCCACTACCTTGGAGTAGTCCGGCCAGTGCTGGGGCACCTTTTGCACACCGTCTACCCAGATAAGGCCAGGGAAGTTCTTCTTAATGATGAGGCCCTGCATGCTATTAGGATGACGACCTGGCACGCCTTTATCCACACGCTTCCAACCGCTGCACAAAGCCAATAAGAAGAAATGTTAGTCCAAAGTTCAATTTTCAACATGGAATATGAAAAAGAAACTGAAAACATGAATGGTTACTTACCTATCTCCCTCGGGTCGAAGCACCGGACGGAAGGCAGGAGTGGGCTTGTCGCACGGGAGGCGCGTGATCCCGCGCTTGTAGGGCTTCCTCGGCTCGCTGGCCTCCCCACCCCGTCCTCCCCGCCCCCATCCTCCCCGCCTCGTCGTCCCCGCCCGGGTCCCGTCACCAACCTCCTCGTCAAACAGGCGTCTGGTAGCGGGAGGTCTACCCTCTGCCTGTATCTGGCCCACCGTCACGTGCTCGTCGACCTCCTACTCGTCGACCTCCTGCTCGTCGACCTCCTGCTGCTCGGCCTCCGGTCTCTTCGACCCGTACAGCGACTTGACGTTTCTCATCGGTCTCTTCGACCGGTTCCTGCCTCCGCCCGACATTTTGCCCTACACCTGCAATGACAAACATTAAACCAATTAGCATAAATAATTGATAAGTAATTGTGAAGAGATGCAAAATTAACGAAACATAAATGCAAAGTAATAATAATAAGAATAATATTTTATTACATGAACTAGAAACCGAAGTACTCATCGTCACTATCAGCATTGTCATCACCATTGTCATCACCATTGTTAGCATCACTGCTGTCGTCACCACTATCAATATTGTTAAAACCGTCCTCGTCTCTCCCTGTTGTCTCCTCACTACCTCCATCGTCCTCAACACCTTGTTCGCGAAGAGCCCTCCATCGCTCAAGCATCATTAGGTCTTTAGCATCTTGCACCACCTCTCCCTCGTCGTCATCCTCATCGATGTCCTTGTCTTCGTCCATGGCCATCAGCGAAAGAATATCTATCTCCAAACGCCCATCTAGCCCCTCAGGTTGATAGAACTCTCCGCTATCTGCCTTTGGGTCGAAGTCGTAGTCATCATTGTTTGGGGCAGGTGTTTTGCCGCGTGGCGATACCAATTGCGCAATATACCAACCCGCAAGCCTCTTGTCTTTTTGGCACGCCCATGGGAGATAATAAACTTATGTTTTTGCCAGCTGAGCCACAATATAGTGATCATCTCCTTTATAGACGGAATCTGTCGAATTTCGACTATGCCGATGTCATCGGCTCTTCTCGTCACATGAGGATCAAACCGGTGGCATTTGAACACCACGGGCTTGAGCTTTGGGGCCCGGGAAGTCGAGCTGGTATATTTCTTCGACTATGCCATAGTACTCGAGCTTATCATTGCCGGTCGTTCGGACTCCTGTGCACTTGGTCTTCAGGCTGGGCCTTTTCTCCTCGTAGCTTCTTGTGCGAAAGCGATACCCATTAACATCAAATACTGTGAATTCAGTGACCCTAGTACTGAAGCCATTAGCAACCTGTTTCAATTCAGCAGGCATTTCCCCATCCATGCGTGCCTGCAAGGTGAGGCCACTTAGATAGTTACATTAATCGCTCCTAGGAGCAACTCAAAGATGGAACGAGGTAAGTTGGATGTTACCTTTGTATGCATCCACCCAATAAAATCGGGCCTGGCGGTTTTAAGGAAAGCTTCTTCCTCTTGTAACGAGGTAGGAGGCGTATTCCTTTTCTAGAATTTGCGAACGAACTCCCTAAAAAACAAGACATGAAGGGGGTCGGACCGATAGGTGGAGGATATTGACAACGTATGTAACAAGTGCTTTGAGAACTTACATTCAATAAGGAACCACTTCTTCAAGGCTCAGGAACAAGTAGAGCAAGAGGGCACGCCACTCGAAATATTGCAACGTCTTTGGGTTACTCCGCGCCCCTTCCGAGTTGCCCTCTGAAAAGGCTCAGGGTCGATAAGTTCTCGTCCTCGTTGTAATGAGGGAGTGGATGCATGTAGTGAAGGTTCTTAGTATAGTACGCCTTTGTGAAGTTCGACACCTCCTCCACTCTTGCTGCCTCCGCCACGGAAGCCTCAATTCTGGCTTTATTTCTACACTTTTTCCGAAGAATCTTTAGACACCTCTCGATTGGATAGCACCAACGGGCCTGTACAGACCCCCCGGCCCGTGCCTCATGTGGTAGGTGCGGGATCGATCTTGCTGCATCGGCAAGAAGAAGCCGGGTGGAAAGATCATCTCCAACTTGCAGATCAGCAGGGGTGCTTTGTCTTCCATGTCATGAATCACTTCAAGAGATAACTCCTTGGCACAAAGCTGGCGAAAGAAATAGCTCAACTCCGCCGAACGCGCCACACCGGCTCGGGAGGTATCCACGTGTCATCGCGGAAGGAGTCTCTCAATCCATATGTGGAAGTCATGACTCTTCATCCCTAATTTTTTCAGGTCTTAGGGTTCACTCCCCGCTCGTTATTCGCCGCATACCCATCGGGGAACAATATCATCTCCATCCACTGCATCACTTCCCTCCTGTCGGGCCTTTTCGGGATGTAATCTGCCGGGCCCCTTCTCCAAGTCTTGCCTGGAGCAGGGGGCTTCATCACTAGCTTGGGTCTGTCGCAGAGCGCTTCGACGTCCAGTCTAGCCTTAACATTGTCCTTTGACTTCTGTTTTATGTCCATGAGTGTTCCTCAAAGTGCCTCGGTGATGTTCTTTTCAGTGTGCATCACATCGATATTGTGTGGAAGAAGTAGGTGCTTGTAGTAGGAGAGCCTAGTCAAACCCGAAATATGGGTCTACATGTGTTGCTTACCATATCCAATGAAGCCTTTATTGTCTTTGTCCATTTTGAGAGCCTGTAACTCAGCGAGGACCTGTTCACTGCTCATAATCTGAGGAATAGGGTTGGTGACTTCAAGGCCTTTCGTGAAGTGTTGGGTGTCAAGTCTCAATGCATTGTTCTCTGGCAGGAATTGGCGATGTTTGTCAAACAAAGAGTACTTGCCACCCTTTTTCAGCCAGGTGAACAACACAGAATCCTTGCATACTGGGCAAGGGAACTTCCCGTGAACACACCACCCGGAGAATGTGCCGTACGCCAGGAAGTCATGCATTGAATACTGATACCACACATGCATTGTGAAGTTCTTCTTTGTAGCTCGGCCATACGTCCTTACCCCCTTTTCCCAAGCATGCTCCAATTCATCCCACAGTGGCTGCATGAACACACCCATATTGTTGCCCGGGTGTCCAGGTATTATCAACGACAATAGCACGTTCTTGGGTTCAAACATGACGCCGGGGGGGAGATTGAGGGGGATCACGAACGCGGGCCAACAAGTGTATAGGGCCGCATGTGATCCATATGGCTGGAACCCATCTGTTGCTATCGCTACATGTACATTCCGAGCTTCCTTAGCTTTCTCAGGATACTGGGCATCGAAGTACTGCCATGCCTCAGCATCCGCTGGGTGTGCCATCTTGTCACCGTATCTTTTGCCAAACTTGTGCCATATCATGCGCCGCCAACTCCTCTATCATGAACATCCGTTGGAGCCTTGGAATGAGTGGGAGGTACCGTACGACCATCTCGGGGATCTTAGACTGTTCCTTCTTGCCATCACCCTTGTCCACCTCCACATACCTAGAGGCTTTGCACTTTGTACGGTGCGTTGCCTCTAGTTCTTTTCCCCTAAATAGGATGCACCCATTACGACAAGCATGGATCGACTCATACGGCATCTTAAGTGCACGCAGAGCTTCACCGACTCGTACGTGCTCTTCGGCGGCGTGTGGTCATCCGGAAGCAAGGAGCCCACCACCGCCAACGGGAGATTGAATCCGTCTCGGCTCGGGCTCAATGCGACTTCAACCCTAGAAGACGTCCAATGGCATCCAAGTGGGACTTTGTTGTCTTCTCATGAAGGGGCTTGTGCAAGACATCATTTCATAGAACGCCTTTGCGGTCTCCTCCGGATCCTCCTCCACCAAACCTTCATTGCCACGGCCCTCATTAAAGTCTACCACCATGTCGGCCACGCCGGCATCTCCCTCAAACTCATCGAGGCGTGCTCTAACCTCCTCCTCTCTAATGGTAGCTTTCGGTTCACCATGGAAGATCCACCTCTCGTAGTTTGCCACATATCCATGCTTCGAAGATCTTTGTAGACATCCTTGAATACTTTTCTTTTTGGTTCTTGCGGTCATTGCATGGGCACCACGCCTGATCGACCCTTTAGAGTCGGGCCAAATGCTTTACTCGGGAATTCATTGGTACCATGAACCCATTCGGACTCGCCTCTTTTTGGTCCAGCCCTTTGTACATCCACTCACGGCCAGCCATCTTCTGTCATTCGCCAAAGTGAGGGGGTAATGAAACCAACATTTGCATGTACAAGGCATTCCTACCATCTAATAGGTGAAGGATAGGTCCTAATCCCACCCACGGATGCATAGATGAGGTTAGCTTCCATGCTCCGCTCACGCCCGAGACAGAATTTCGGGCAGACTCCCCGCTGTTCCTGATACGTCCCGGTTGGGGACGGTGTGTATCCGGAGAACAACGGGGAGGTGCTTCAAACTCCGGCTCGGACGGGAGCGGAACATGGAGACTAACCCATCTACGCATCCGCGGACCGTCCAAGAAAACGCGGACAATCCGAAAGAGATACCGTCGCATATGCACCGATCAAAGATACCAACGACCGCGTATCCCTTTCGGACGGGAGATGCCTAACTCGGTTACGTCATCTATGACCAACAACTATAAGGAACAGAGGTGAATATTTATACCTAGGGTGGCGGTGGAGACAAGCTAGCGGTGCAGTGGCGAGGCAGGGCAGTGGTGAGGCGACACGGCCCCGACGAAGACAATCGGCGTCGCCAAGCTACTCTAGGAACACTGCAAAAGAAACAAAGAAGAAAAAAATATCAGCACATAATTTCGGCAGAACCTCCCCTGCACGGGGAGGTTCACAAAACCTGCAAGAAAGAAAGACGGCTCGATGGCCGACAACACATATACGGCACGAAGGCCGTAAACAACACATACATGGCACGAAGGCCACACATGCACAATCTAGGCACGAAGGCCGTCAGTCACGAAGGCCGTCAACAACACAACATGGACCTTTACCTTCTTCTCCGGCGACGGACGAGGTGCACGGCATGGACGAACGTCGTCAACGTACGGCGTCGACGATCATCCCTTCTCCTTCCACCTTCTTCTCTTCTTCTTCTTCCCCTTCCTCCTCCTTCTCTTCTTCTTCTTCCTCCTCCTTCTTCTCTTCTTCTTCCCCTTCCTCCTCCTTCTTCTATTCTTCTTCCCCTTCCTCCTTCCTCTTCTCTTCTTCTTCCTCCTTCTTCTTCTATTCTACTTCTCTTCTACCTGCTCATTCCCTTCTCCTCCTCTGCCTCGTCGGCCCAGCTCACTGGCCGTGCGGCCACTGCTCCCTGCTGCGGCGGGGAGAGGCAGGAGCAGCGACGGCGGGGCAGGGAGGACGTCGCGGCGGCGGGGCCCTGAGGTCCAGGACCAGGGAGCCGCGGTGGCCCGGGCAGGGGAAGCCGGCGGATCGGGACTGAGCGGGGCGGAGCGGGCCGGGCCGGAACGGCGGCGGAGCGGGGCCGTCAGAAAAGAAATGGATCGGGCCGGGCGGACGGCGGAGGCGGGAACTGGCCGGGCGGCGGAGGAACGGGCCGGCGGGACGAGGCAGAGGCGGAGGAACGGGGCCGGGCGGGACGGGCGAGGCGGAGAACGGGGCCGGAACGGCGAGCGGGGAAGCGGCGGAGCGGGCCGGACGGCGGAGCGGGGGCAGTCTGGCGGCGCCCGCTCGTCGGAGGCGGGGTGGCGGCGGCGGAGAAGCGGCCGGGCGGGTGGCGGCGTGGTGGCGTTGGGGAGGGCGACGATAGGGTTGGGACTTGGGCGCGTGGAGGAAATGGGCCGTGCGCCCCTGCCAAAAAATGGGGAACGCCTTTGCCAACGCCGTAGCAGGCAGCAAAGGACTGACCTCGGTGGGCCAAAGTGGGCCACCACGCTTTCCTCTTGCCACACTGACATGGCAGTCGGCAAAGGCTACCTCTCGCCGACGCTTGTCCCGCGGCGGCAAAGGCCCGCTTTGCCGATTTGCCGACCGCGATCGGCAAATTTCTTAATTTTTAGTAATTTGGCTCCAAAATTTTTGTGTGGCCTAAATAAGTAATTTTCAATCACATGTCACAATTTGGGGTTTTTTAACAATACTTTGCTATATTCCGTTGATTTATTTTGTTTCCTTCCATTTTCCGGGCATAAGTCAAGTTTGAACTGCAGGTGCATGAAATATCGGAACGTAGCCATTCGAAAAATGATATTCATGTTGGAGAGTGTATTTTGAGGCCATGTGCAGAAGCTCACCCAAAAGTTTGAAGTCCTTGTCCACGGAACAGGACTTTCCCGACGTGTTGGAGGTGGTTTTTAATTATATAAAATCCGAACAAAGTCGGAAAATCACGAAACTTGTCGAGGTCTCGTGTTATCGTATGCGCAGACTACGATTAAAATTTGAAAAAGTTTGAAGCAAGTTGCGATGTCGGATGTTCAAAACCCAGACGTCTCAAATGCCCAGACCTCTCTACATGTGATCACATGTGATCACATGCAGAGAGGTCTGGGTTTTGAACATCCGACGTCGCAACTTGCTCCAAACTTTTTCAAATTTTAATCATAGCCTGCGCATACGATAACACGACACCTCGACAAGTTTCGTGATTTTCCGACTTCGTTTGGATTTTATATAATTAAAAAACACCTCTAACACGTCGGGAAAGTCCTGTTCCGTGGACAAGGACTTCAAACTTTTGGGTGAGCTTCGCACACGGCCTCAAAATACACTCTTCAACATGAATATCATTTTTTGAATGGCTACGTTCCGATATTTCATGCACTGCGGTTCAAACTTGAATTATGGCGGGATAATGCAAGGAAACAAAATAAATCAACGGAATATAGAAAAACTATTCAGAAAATCACAAAACTTCTCGAGGTATCACGTTATCACATGTGAAGGCTAGGAAAAAATTTTCATGAAGTTTGAAGCTAGTGGCCACGTAAAATGTACAACACTCGGACTTGTAACCAAAAAAAATAAAAAATAAAAATAAAAAAAGAAATATTTGCCGACGCCTCACGGCGTGGGGTCGGCAAAGAAGACGGCGCTGCGGGGCGGCTAACCTAATACGTTAGGTTTGCCGCCCGCTTGTCATGGCGTCGGCAAAGACCTCCTTTGCCGATCGCCGAATTTGCCGCTTTGAAACAAGTGGCGATCGGCAAAGGGTGCCCTTTGCCGACCCTTACTTTTCCGATTCTTTGCCGCAGTCCCGGGGCAGTCGGCAAAGGGCACCCTTTGCCGACCGCCCAACTTCGCCGACTTCTTTGGGGCCGAGGGAGGCGGTAAATCACCTCTTTGCCGACCGCTCTGGCCTTAGCGATCGGCAAATGCCACGGCAGTCGGCAAAGAAGCCGTTTCCCGTAGTGACATGTGGTTACATGTTTGGTTGGTGACTTTCATTTTTTCACCTACCAATACAAAATGATATCAAGAGTTGATCATAAGTGACTACAAAGTAAACCTTGCATATAAATAGCTAGGTAGAGGTTATCGCTATGCCAACCAATGGCTAAAATTTCATATGCCAAGGCGAGAAATAGATATTTTTTTTTTTTGCGAAAAGGTGAGAAATAGAGATTGAAGTGGAGCCAGCCAAGAACATGAGTGTGTGGCCTCTATATATGATCTTTGTTCCATGGAGTGAGATGCAACAGGAACTCGGTTCAAAGAGAGTATTGCTCGCATAGCTCCACATGGTGAATTGATACAAAATTGTTCGCATTTGGTGCATATAGGGCCGTCGCAATCTGCCCGACCGGGCCAGCAGGCAGGCAAGAGTCACGCCAGGACTTCATTGAGGCTCCATTGACAAGGCTCCAAGTGCCATCGCAACGGAAGCCTCTAACATGGCCGACCGCCTTATCTCCGTTCTCGATGGAAGCACGACCCACGCAGAGTCACTCCGAGAGCACTGCAACCACTCCCAACGCAGCCTCAACGGGGAGGCTAGGAGCTACTGCACGGTGATGCTTCACAAGACTTTGTTCTTCAACCCTGCGGGTTCAGATGATTATATGACGTGTTGGGTGAAAAATGATATATTAGTGTATTTCTTCGTGTGTATTTTCGTTCAGTGTAATATGATTTGGATAAAATCTACATGCTATCCTGTGCAAAACTGAGATGTTATTTTTAAAATTTGTGCGAAAAGAAAACGATAAACCGATAGATTTTCTAATAAATCCAGTAATAATCCCGTTTATTGGTGATGTAACAAGTACAACGCAGGCCCAAGGAAAAGTGGAAGAACTTGTGCCAAAACCAGCCCAGGAGGGCCTAGTCACCGCCGCCGTAGCAGCCAGCTGGCAGCTGGCGCCTTAGGAGGTGCACGCGCACAATTGGGGCAGGGGTGCAATCGCCGAACCGTCGCGATCCATCATTTATCAGGTTTCCTAAATTGAGTCTCCTAGAATTGGAAATAGTTGTATAAATAAGGTAAGCACCGAATTGTCAAAAGGAGAGTCCGGATTATAAGGATCTCCTAGTTTGCTGCCATAATTGTAAAAAGCTAGCCCAACAAAAAATAGGAAATGTAATCCTCTTAGATCAATCAATAAAAAAGGGTCAATCCCTTATCTTCTCTGCCTCTCTCCGTACACCCCACGCCGCCGCCCTCTCCTGGCCGCGCGTCGCCGCCGCCCACGCCTACCATAGCATTTTTGTGCCTGTTTTCATTCACATGGCTCACTCTCGTTGGTCACTACACACAACAGCTTAATAAGTTGGTATTTATAGATAAAGATTAAAGATAATTTACATGTAGTTTCATGCTAGGGTGACTTTTAGTTCTTTACCTACCAATTCTGACGACGACGCCCATAATAATTGATCTCATTGACAGCAGCTAGAGCGCTACTGTACATCGTGAGTGCATCCTATCTATAAATTGCTATTTGCATATGATTGTTCAAGTTGAATATTTATTGTCAAACAATAAGCAAAAAGATAGGGTTTAATTTCGTCGACATCAGTCACTGCCATACCATGCCATTATACATCTTGCGTTCCTATGAATAATAAGCCAAAAGATAGCCTTCTCACTGTGCCATTACCGCCAACAACTAAAACTGCAAATGTTTTGTGGGTGCACGCCAGCATTCAGAGGCCAAGGTGAGAATGAGAGACCTAATAAGTGGAGGCGGGCAGGAAAATATTTCGGTGGTCATGTTCTTTGGAGTAAGATGCAACAGGAATTTTGGTCGAAGGAATCAGAGCTCGTGTAGCTCCACTTGGTTGAGGGTGGGGATCCCATAGGCTCTCATGCATTGCACGATGAGTACACGTTACCGCGAACCAGGAGCTTGATGATGATTGCCCATCTCACTCCACGTCACATTAATGGCGGGATGAGATGCCCTGCAACAGACGGACGCTGAATCGGTGTGGATGGCAGTAATTTAGTTTTTCATTGTCATAGGGAAAAAGAAGATTAGGTAAGGATTGATGTGAACGATGACCGTACTAACCAAACTCTGCTTTCCATCTCAATAATGGGCTCAAGAAGAAGAAAGAAATAAACAAAAGGTTGTCAATACAAATGCCTTCGCTTTGTTTGATCTCCTGCTATGGCATTCTTAATGCTGATTCACTTATCTTTCGTTACAAGCTCCTTAACCAGGTGCTCCACAAAATTTCCAATCTTTTGATTGTAGGGTGGGCTGCACTTTTGTATCATGTTTAATTGCCACCATCCTCTCATGACCATCCTCACATGCATCCTTACAGCAATTAATATATTCTTCGTGGAAACAAATGTCATATCATAATCTCCACAGACTCTAGGGGCTCACACCCCTCCTGTTCCATCAAAAAATTTCCACTGACTCCAAAGATGGCAGTTTACTCTGTTTATTACAGGTTGCACCCCGCTCGAAGGTGCCTTGAAACCAGACTAACAGTGTCACTAATATATGACGAGCCTGTGTATGCCTAACTGTACTACATGTGACGATGCAGTGGGGAAAGCCTTCTTATCCTCTTGTTCTGCTGCAATGGTGAATAGAAATAAGAAAAATATTCATTGGGATCAGGAAGAAAAAATAGATAAATAATAAAGAGTGAACGAAACACAGTTAATAAGAGTTCAAATTAAGGTTTTGGAATATAAAAAGCAGGGTTGTCGGTGTTTAGTGCCACCTACAAAGTAGTTAACAGTTGCGTGTTAGGTTGGATGGCTTAGCAACTTAGAGACTCAAGTTGGTTCATGCAACACGGTAGCCTTTATGCCCAGCAGCAGCGATGATTCAATCGTACGTGTTCACAGAGCACGATGACTCGCTATATATGTTTAGAGTAAAGGAGGTTTTAAGATCATCTCCAACAACTTTGTAAATTTTACTTGGAATATTTCGTATTTAACTTGTAAATTATTTAGCAAGTGAAAAAATGAGTCATCTCCAACAACTTGGTATTTCAACTTGGTAAAACTAGAGGATGACAGATGGGACCCGCATGTCATTACCTATTTCTTCCCCACCGCGCCTTCCTCGCGAACAGAACAGGCGTTGACCAGCGGGATGGAAATTTTGACTCGCGATTTCTCGATAACGGCTGCACCAAATCGGGTGAGGTTTGATCCTACGCGATCGTAACGAAAAAGCGAAACTTTTCAGTATTTCCCATCAAAATATTGAGCACTCTACAGTGCTCGACCACGGCAGATGGAGGACGAGGAGGGCAACCTGGGCGTGGCGCTCACCAAGGACGTGGTGTCGATCGGAGATGCTCCGTGATCGATCGGAGATGCTCCGGTGTCGGAGATGCCCAGGTGCTGCCCGTGGTCGATCGGAGACGGTGCGGGATAGACGTGGTGTCGATCGGAGATGCCCAGGTGCTGCCCGTGATCGATTGGAGACGGTGCGGGATAGGATTTGGCGCGGGTGGGAGGAGAAGCGGGTGCGGGAGGGAGGAGTCGCGGCCGAAAACACTGATACAAAGCGAGCACCACGCGCGGATAGATACGCGCGCGAGGGCTGAGTTTACGCAGTTGAGAAATATATCAAGTTGGTTTACCAAGTTGTTGGAGAGGTGTTTTTGTGTTTTTGCCAAAATTATAAGTGTACCAAGTAGATTTGAGGAGTTGTTGGAGATGCTCTAACATAGGTGGAAAGGAGTGACTAGTGTGGTGTGGGATTGTACCATCTCCAGGGATCGTAACCGTGTGAGCTGAGTTTAGAAAAAATGTGAGCTACCCTCTTGTGCTGCAGTGCGTCGTATTAGTTTCAGAGTCTCTTTTCATTTTGAACCTTTGGGAATACCAAAATATATAAGTACTCAGAGATGCGAACGGAGGACAGAGTAGTGCATCACCCTGCCTTTAAGCAGCTAGGTTCTAGGCATTGTGAAAAACTATGTGCTTATCATTGTGCCTAACACACAGAAAAAATTTCTTTTGATCCGGTGGAAGGCAATTTTTCTGTGAGTGCTTGCCCCATGGAAATATATTTTTCTGACGGTGAACCCACAGAAAAATTCGATTTTTACCCACGGAACTAGCATGACAGAAAAATTGAGTTTTTCCGTGGGTTTTTTCACCCACGGAAAAATCCGAGTTTCCAATAGTGTATCACAGTGTGGAGATGGTCAGGAACATATTGACGTGCTGTGTGGGGCGTTTGTGGATCATGTTTTAGGCCCTCTTGGGACTGACATGCAATAGGAATTCATGTCGAGAGCAGTCACATTCACTTACCTCCACCTGGTGAAGCAACTCCTAGACGTGACCCTCGTTCAGCTGTGATTCTTCACTGAATCATTGGTGAAGGAATCCATTTGGTTTCATCTCTACAAGTTGCTTCATTGGTGTGGAGAGAAGCTCTTTCAATAGAATATTTGGTAAAACAATTTCACATGGTAGCTAGTAAACAGGATTAAATGGGCATAATATCTTTTGTCTTTTCTTTTTTTTCCTATTCTATTCATTTTATTATTTGTACTCTCCCTTATCCTCGTCCCATCGTCCTTTTTCCTGATCACCGAAGCCCGTCCAGTCCATGACCCATGCCGGCGAAGCCTCCTGTTACCATGCCTTGCGCCTCCTGACCGGCTGATGACCCCGCGGCGTCTTGTACGCAGTCCGCACACGGACGTTGGTGGTCCTCCACAAGCCTGATCCTGTGATGAGCACGCATGCGCTTAGCCAAGCAGGGTACCTGTCTTCCTCAGAGATGTAGATTTCAGTGTCGTCCGGCACCGCAAGTGACAACTATCACCGACCAATTCGGATGACACCAATAATTTATCTCAAGTGATTACACAGTACATTTTGCATATAATAAATAACTAGGTTATCACTATGTCATTAACAACTTCTAGAAATTGCAAAAATTGTGTTCGTATCATTTCTGTTGCCAAGACGAGAATGAGAGATTTAAGCATGAACAAATTAAGAACATATCGAGAAGTGTCTTTTGGGTCATATTTCGAGTGGGTCAGTGGGATGCAATGGAAACTCAGGCGATAGGCAGTTGAGCATTACATGTTGCTGAAGAAGCCGTTGTTCACGCTCTATTTCGGCCGTTGAGCCTGTGTTGTTCGGGTTTGTGGAGGGACCCCACTGTTCTTGCTTTGTTCTCGTTTTCTTTTTGTTTGTGTCGTGTGTGGCCACTCTCTCTGTGGTCGTGTTGTGTTGTAACCGTGTTGCCGGTCCGGCTCCTTCTTTTTAATATAAAAGACACGTGAAGTTGTGTTCGAGAAAAATGTTGCTGAAGAAGCTCATCAAGAGGGAGGAAAGTAGCAGGCTTCTACTTTCAATCACAACGATCACTCAACCAAGAAGTACAATGAGGATCACAATTCACAATAGACCTATCAATTCCTTGAGGAGCACAAGGGTTCTATCAGTATCTTTTCTACATCTATAGGTCCTTCTTCAATAAATTGCCTCGACCAATTAAGTTCTTTCTTCTAATCATAGCATGCATGATGATTTGGACACGAGCGCAGTAAGAGCAAGTTTAAGTGGCTAAGGGTAGAACATAAAGAGCAGTTTGGTTCTTTGGCTGATCCAGGTGATCCGAGATTGCTATCCTAAGGAAGCATATGGCTAGCTGTAGCTATATCAATCCTGAAAGCAACCTCGTTTCTCGATCAAACATGTCTTCCTATCAATTTTCTCTCTTAGCGAGGTGAAAATGAGCTACCGAGCAAGATCCAAACATGCCCATAGATTCCTGCTACATCCCATTCGCTATGACCGGACATGCCGACCCACCTTTGATATATATTTTTTCGTGTGGCTCCTCTATTGTCCCGACCAACTCCTGTTTTTTATACTTACTAGTATCATGCCCGGGCGTTGCTACGGGATAACTAAACTTTTATACTAAAAACACACGGATCGCACAATAAGATAGCAATGTTGTGAACTTAAATATCAATGTTAAATTGGCATTTAATCCAAAATAAAAACATCATGAAATTAACACGGTCACAGAGAGCATGGTATCTTTCATATTTGCACAAAGAAATATATGATATCTATTTCTTTCGTGCGCTAATAAATCCTCGAATAAGTTTTGCCGCATCTCGCTCCCATCACGTAGAAAATTAGTTCCTGTAACATGGGTAGTACTGCATGTCTTGAAAAATCTCTCACGAAATCTTAAAACAAAATATGTTACACACTGTACATATTGTGGCTTTGGAACTACTCCACACAGACATATAATAGACTAATTTGTTAAGAAGTAGCATTTTCAAGACCACTTGCATAGTACAGTACATATGCCAAATGCCACTTATGTTTGTCTATTGGGAGTGATTATTAAATACAAATGAAAAGTGCAGAGGCTCGGAGTTCTGGTACAGTAGAGATTTACAATAGCAATTAACGGTACAATAAATTTATTCACAAATAAGACTCTACTAAAAATCAAAGAGCAGCTCATAAGATGGAAATATAAAGAGCAACATCTGAGACTCTGAGTCACCAGCCAATATCCAATATATAGTGTCACATTATCTACCTCTATTTTCTATTACAAGCTAAGAATACATGAACGACTGGTTGCTTCAGTTAAAGGATCAAGTTGGTGCTAACTCTTTTTATTTTTATTTCAGTTGGACAAGATGATGTTCTGAATTGAAATCTTGTGGGCATCTGCCAGCCTGTGACTAACATTGCAGAGATCAGGATTTCAGAAATCATAGAAAAACAAACTTAGCAGTAAGCACAAATGGAAGTACCAATAAATGAACATGTGATCTATTACCTCAAACCAGTCCTAGGAGGTGCCACTGCATGAAATGAACCAAGTTCCGTAGGTTCCTAATTTTGATCTTCACAACACTCCTTAGCACGATCACGATATACCTGGGTGTTTCTGGCTCTTCATCAGATGTGTGGCAAGAGGGCAGCAACTCCCACCCCAGTGAATTCGACACAGTGGCATTGACTCGGGAACATGGGCACATGGCAAAGGACTTCATCTGCCTCCTGCCACCCAATATTACGGAAAAACATAAGCAGCATAGGATGGACAAACATAGTAAACCAAATGACAAAGTGTACAAAGAAGCCATGCAACAAAAAATTCATAGAAATTCCCAATGCACACATAATATTTTTTCGACCACAATAGCTACTTCAGTAGTGTAGTTGAAGCAGGTGGATTCCAGAAAGATTGGCAAAATGTAAGTAAGAAATTCAATTATACTACTTTACTTCCAGCTGAAGAAAACATGCGAGTTTTTAAACACTCACCTGGCTATATTAAGTATGCTCATGGGTGGCAAGGCAAGACCTTTACTACTTTCCAAAAAAGCACAGGGACATGCATTCATATATCAAAATCCACACCAATTATTATCTATGAAAGTAAGAAATTCAATTATACTACTTTACTTCCCACTGAAGAAAACGTGTGTGAGTTGTGGAACACTAACCTGGCTATATCAAGTATGCTCATGGGTGGCAAGGCAGGATAACTGGACAATTGAAATACAGGGACTTTCGAGTGTGAATTTGGAGAGAATAAGGCTCCAAAGTACATCTTCCAAAGGTGGATATGCTCTGCAAAATTCACATTGTACACCAGTTCACATGACAGGGCTATGGTTCAGAACTGCAACCAAAACATGATAGTGTGAACTGGTGCTGATATTGGTTTAATGTGATATTGCAATAGCGAAGAAGAAAACAATGATATATCATCTGCAGCTACTTTACAGAACCATGATAGCATAATCATACAAGACTGCTGCCCAACTAAAATAACCAACACGAAAGCTCCATGTATGGCTTATCCTTTTTATTTTAGCGTGAGTGACAAAAATGATACTATCCGAAACAATAAATGAAACGAATCAGCCTACTTTATTGAAACAAAATGATATTGTCTGAGACCAATAAAAAAATAAACAAAGTTAAGCAGCGTTTTGATTTATTCACTGTTTTAGTCAGGATAGCTCCATATATATGTCATGAAGTACCTTCAGCTTCAAACCATCTACAATCCTAGGCCCAGGAACTATGCAAGTACCTTCAGAAATTCAATTATACTACTTTACTTCAAACCTAGTGACTGAAATCACAGAAGAATTACAGGCAGTTGCCATGATCTTATCATATCGTCTATTCTCATCTCTGTCCTCTGCCGTGGCCATTGATCTTGCTTGTCGATTGGCTCGGCCTTTGCAGCTTGCTTTATCTCCTTGACTGAGGCGGCAAGGTGATCTATCTCCTCGTCTCCTGAACTCCATCCAGATGGACCGTGGACGCTGATCTGCTGGCTGCTCGGAACTCCATCGTAAGACCCATGGACGCCGATCTTCTGGTCACTTGATTGGAAGACCAGTTGTCGAAGCAATTTATTCAGTGTTGGGCAGACCAAGCTTAGCTGCATTTCAGTTACAGAATTTATATGTAGCTATGTACTGTACTACTAAACAAATTGTCATTGAAGGCATTGGGTGTCAGACTAAGGATGAATGGCACCCATGATTTTTTTTTTTTTGGGACCTACAGATTCAACAGATGCTATGGTCTACGGTCAAAGTTATTTTAGTACCACCATTAGTGCCATAGCTATATTCCCTATCGCTCAATCAAATCTGTCTATCACCGGTTCAATATAAAACTGCTGCTGAGTAAGAAGTAAGAACCACTAATCTCAAAATTTGTGGAGGGGGAGAAGATTTGGAGTTAACTTAACTGGATCACACGTGCCACGGACAGCCGTTGCTCGTGACAGGGAGGGCGAGGGCAACGTCGGGCCATGGCTCGTGATGGAGATGGTAATGATGACGGTACGGGTAGGCGGCGGCGTTCTCTCGTGCGTGCGCATGGCGGGCACGGGCGGCGGCGGCGTTCTCTGGACTCTGGTGCGTGTGTATGGCGGGCATGGGCGGCGCGCGGCCAGGTGAGGGCGGGCATGGGCAGCGGCGGCGCGCGGCCAGGTACAAGAGCCGGGCGGGCACGTGCAGCGGCTTCACGGTGAGGGTGAGGGGTTGACGAAGGGGAAGGTGATGCGGAGCCAGAATTCCTTTTCTTTATTACTTCTCTAATTTGTTTCCTTTCGTTTCCTTTCCTTTTCCCCTCTAATTTTCCTTTCCTTTCGCACGGGTGATGGGGAGTCAGAACTTATTGTTGCGGTGATGTCGGGCTACTGGTAGAGGGATGCCGTGATCGCACGGGGCGGGGGCAGACGGCAGACGGATGAAAAGATTACACATGAAACGACAATCTTACTTTCTTGCTTTTTATTTGTGAGAGAATAGTACGAGAAGTTATAGATATTTATAAGGATGCAAGTACACGTGGCTGAATGCTTGGGTGGTGACTTTTACTTCCTCACCTACCAATCCAAACACCACTGCTAGATGATTTTAAGTGATGACAGAGTAAACATGCTTGCCTATAAATAGCTTTGTAAGGTTATTGCCATGCCATGACCAATGGCTGAAATTTCAGCTGTCAATATATAAGAAGAGTACGAGAAATTGAAGGGGAGATGGTCAGAAACATATTGTATTATGGCATCTATGGCGATCATGTTTCTTGGAGTGAGAGGCAACAGGAACTCGGATCTTAGACGATTTCTCTCATATAGCTCCAGTTGGTGAAATGAAACATGCATTAAGCTACTATATCATACACATTAGGTGATAGCAACAAAAAGGACCCGGCGGTTGCTCCGTTGTTCTGGGAGCGAATCAAGCCAAAGCCGAATACAATGTATGTTAGAATTTATATGGATATTCCCCTAAATCCATATGTAGAAATTCTAATAAATCTCAAAGGCCCAATACATGTGTTCCCTAATGGGCTTTAATGATTAAGCCCATGAGTAAAGGTGGGAGGTACAATATCAATTAGTACCATATTGCTAGTTGATGTAGATGTAGGGGGTCTTCCTCCACATATATACGTACCGATGCTTCTGGGAATATACACAACAACAACAAAGACTACAATTGGGAGTTTCAATTAGAAAATCCTAACGTAGTAAAATAGTGTTTTCCTCTTCTCACTACTGCGTTGCCGTCGTAGTCTCTCCATCCCGATCGTCAGCGTGCACTGGCGACTGGGAGAGCAGGTCTCCGGAACCCTCGTCTTTGCGATCCTGCACCGGGAGAAGGCGAATAAGGTTTTTGGGAAGCGCTCTTTAGCGCGACTGCTCCCAAATCTTCTACGTCGGCAGATCGTCGTCTCGTCATCATCAAGCTTGCTGGATAGTCTACGGGAGACGCCTAGCTACAAGCTCGTACCATCGTCGTCTCGTCGTCATCAAGCTTGCTGGATCGTCTATGGGAGACGCCTAGCTACAAGCTCGTGCCATCGTCGTCGGCAGCACGTCATCTCATCGTCGTCGGCAGCACGTCATCTCATCGTCGTCGCCAATACGTCATCTCGTCGTCGTCAGGCTTGTGGATCGTCTACGGGAGACGCTCAGCGACAAGCTCTACAAGCTCGTGCCATCATCGTCGGCAGCACGTCGTCTCGTCGTCGTCAGGCTTGTGGGATCGTCTACGGGAGACGCTCAGCGACAAGCTCACGTTGCAATCATCGTATGCATCTTCACCACCAAGTACTTCTACAATCGGCAGGTATAAATCTAACTAGTGTACGAGTTGGATTTACGCTAGTTATCATGTTCATGCTATGCGATATCATGATCTGTCCTGCTAGTATATGTGATATACTGATCTGCCATGCTAGTAATCTTGCCATGCTCAATCTAGTTGATCACCTTGTCATGCTATTTATTCTAAGTTTAATCTGGAAAGTAATCTGGAATATGCCTAATTTGTCCAACAATCCAAAAACCTTATTACAGGCTTTTTCCTGATTTAAGTATGGCTGTTTTCGCTGACGTGCTGAGACTAGAAAAGTATTCTAGTGCACACTTAAAGAGGTGGCGAGTTAAGGCCATGCTCTGGCTAAAGGCTAAAGTGTTCTGGATTAGTGTTGGCTCATGTGAGGGAAATATCTCTAGAGAAAATCAGAGAAGATTCCAGGAAGACCACACTGTTCTTAGAGGAAGAACAATCCTGAATAATAAACCTTCCAATGCCAAGACAGTAACTACCTTTGAGAAGAAGCAAGCTAAAGTAGAGTTGCCTTGCTTCACTTGTGGAGAGCTTGGTCACTTTTCCAAAGGGAAAAACAAGAATGTCAACCTCGTGACTATTAGCAAAGACTTGATGAGAAGTGTGGTAATGTTCCTACTGTACTTTCAGTGTTTCAGTCCCCAAGTTGGTGGGTTGATACAGGTGCTAATATTCACGTGTGTGCTAACATATCTTTGTTTTCTTCTTATCATGGGCTTCAAGGTTCCTCTTGTTTTGATGGGGAATGGGTCACATGCTTGTTCATGGTGTTGGCACGGTAGATCGAAGTTTACTTCGGAAAAATTGTGCAACTAAAGAACGTGCAGCATGTTCCTACTATTCGCAAGAACCTTGTTAGTGCCTCCCTTCTTTTGAGGGATGGGTTTAAGGTGGTACTAGAATCCAATAAAGTTGTAATATCTAAGCATGGACAATTTATTGGTAAAGGCTATGATTGTGGAGGTTTGTTTCGTTTATCTTTAGCAGATTTTTGTAACAAGTCAATGAATCACATTTGTGGCACAATTAATGATAGTTCTAGTGTTTGGCATTCTCGTTTATGTCATGTGAACTTTGGTCTGATGTCACGATTGTCTAGCTTGAACTTAATTCCAGATTTCACTATTGTCAAAGGTTCTAAGTGCCATAGTTGTGTGCAATCTAAGCAACCTCGAAAGCCTCACAAGGCAGCAAAGGAGAGACACTTGGCACCTCTAGAACTCATACATTCGATCTTTGTGAGATGAATGGTGTGTTGACAAAAGGTGGAAAGAGATATTTCATGACTTTGATTGATGATGCAACTAGATTTTGCTATGTTTACTTGTTGAAAACTAAAGATGAAGCGTTTGACTACTTTAAAATCTATAAGGCGGAAGTTGAGAATCAACTAGAGAGAAAAATTAAACGTCTAAGGTCGATCGTGGTGGTGAATATTTTCCTACATCTTTTGATGATTTTTGTGCGGAACATGGTATTATTCATGAGAGGACACCTCCCTATTCGCCGAATCAAACGGGGTTGCCGAGAGGAAAAATCGCACATTGATCGACTTGGTGAATGCCATGTTAGACACTGCTGGTTTATCTAAGGCATGGTGGGGGAAGCTTTATTGACTGCGAGTCATGTCCCGAATAGAATTCCAAACGTAAATAAAGAGACAACTCCATATGAGCAATGGGTTGGAAGGAAACCATCACTCTCATACTTGCGCACGTGGGGATGTTTGGCGAATGTCAATGTTCCAATTTCTAAGAAGCGTAAGTTTGGACCAAAGATCGTGGATTGTGTCTTTCTAGGATATGCTCATCGGAGCATTGCCTATAGATTTTTAGTAGTAAAATCTGAAGTTTCTGATATGTATATTGATACAATCTTTGAATCTCGTGATGCTACATTTTTTGAGAATATATTTCCTATGAAAGATATATGTAGCAATGCTAAATTTTCTACTGAGTTAGCTCCTGATTTTACTACACCTATCGAGCATCCAGTTGAGCCATTTGAACAACCACTTGAAGAAGTCCTTGAGGAGGATGACAATGAAGTTCCTGTGAGGAACAAGAGACGAAGGATTGCAAAATCTTTTGGTGATGATTTCATTGTGTACCTTGTGGACGATACTCCCACCTCTATTACAGAGGCATATGCATCTCCTGATGCAGATGATTGGAAAGAAGGTGTTCGGAGTGAGATCGACTCGATTCTTTCTAATGGAACATGGGAGTTATCTGATTTACCATTTGGGTGTAAGCCTATTGGTTGCAAATGGGTGTTCAAGAAGAAGCTTAGGCCCGATGGTACTATTGATAAGTACAAGGCTCGACTTGTGGCTAAGGGTTATACACAAAAGGAAGGTGAAGATTTCTTTGACACTTATTCACCTGTTGCTAGAATGACCACTATTTGGGTACTACTTTCCTTGGCTGCCTCATATGGTCTTATCATTCATCAAATGGATGTGAAGACAGCTTTCCTTAATGGAGAGTTGGATGAGGAGATTTACATGGATCACGATGGATTTGTAGTAAAAGGTGAAGAGCGAGAAGGTGTGTAAATTATTGAAATCTTTGTATGGCTTGAAACAAGCACCCAAACAATGGCATGAGAAGTTCGACACCACTTTAACTAGTGCGGGCTTTGCTGTTAATGAGGCTGATAGGTGTGTGTATTATCGACATGGTGGGGGCCAATCTGTTATTTTGTGCTTATATGTTGATGATATTCTGATTTTCGGAACAAACATTGATGTGATCAATGAAGTCAAGTCCTTCTTGTCTAAAAGTTTTGACATGAAAGATCTAGGAGAGGCTGATGTAATTCTGAACATCAAGCTGATTAAGGAAGAGAGTGGGATTACTTTGTTGCAATCTCACTATGTTGAGAAGCTCTTGAGCCGTTTTGGCTTTATGGATAGCAAGCCTTCTCCAACACCTTATGATCCTAGTGTGACATTGAGAAAGAACAAAAGAATTACTAGAGATCAATTGAGATATTCTCAGATAATTGGTTCACTCATGTATCTAGCTAGCGCAACTGCACCCGAGACATCTCTTTTGCTTGTGAGCAAGTTGAGTAGGTACATGTCCAACCCGGGTGATGATCATTGGCATGCACTTGAAAGGGTCTTGCGTTATCTTAAGGGTACAATGAGTTTTGGGATTCACTATTCGGGCACCCAGTGTGCTAGAGGGATATAGTGATGCGAACTGGATTTCGATATTGATCAAATCTATGCCACTAGTGGGTATGTATTTACTCTTGGAGGTGGTGCGGTGTCATGGAGGTCTTGTAAACGGACTATATTGACTAAATCAACCATGGAAGCAAAACTTACTCGCTTTGGATACAAAGATCTCAGAGGCAGAGTGGCTGCGTGAGCTCTTGTCTGACTTGCCGGTGGTTGAAAAACCAATACCGGCTATCCTTATGAACTGTGATAATCAAACAGTGATCACTAAAGTGAATAGTGCTAAGGATAATGCGAAGTCAACAAGACACGTTAAAAGACGTTTGAAAACTGTCAGGAAGCTGAGAAACTCCGGAGTAATTAGTGTGGCTTATGTCCAAACAGACAAAAACCTGGCAGATCCCTTTACAAAAGGGCTATCACGAAATGTGATAGAAATCGCATCAAGGGAGATGGGAATGAGACCCATGTGAGTTTACAATGTAGTAACCCAACCTTTTTGATCGGAGATCCCGTGACTAAGGATCCGGGGAAGAACAAGTGTTGGTAAACCGAGGAGAGTATAATAATAACCCTCTCTAAGTGAAGATGCAATACTCTCAATGCAATGAGGCACTTTGTATGGCAGGTTGGCTAATGCCTTAATATGTTCTATTGGCTTTAACAAGCGAAGATGCTGTCCTACGAGCATTCTTGAATGAACATACCTATATGAGTTTTGACTGTTAAACGTCGCAGTCTATGAGACTTGGGTGGTCTCTAGTAAGCTCATGAAGAGACCAAGGAGTATGACGTATATGCTCCACCCACGGGGAAGGCTACGCGGCAGCCGGTACTAGTTTGACTTGGAGTAAAACTTATTCGCACAAAACTTGCAATTCAAGGCGTAGTCCATTGTTCAAGTTGTGAATTGGTCTAACTTAAAGCTCTAGGCGAGATGTTCAACTTAACGCCTCTGCTGAAATACTAGTATATAAACAGTAGTGAGAGAGAAGAAAAATGTCTATATTGGGAATTTGAGATCTGGTGGGGGATTGTTAGAATTTATATGGATATTCCCCTAAATCCATATGTAGAAATTCTAATAAATCTCAAAGGCCCAATACATGTGTTCCCTAATGGGCTTTAATGATTAAGCCCATGAGTAAAGGTGGGAGGTACAATATCAATTAGTACCATATTGCTAGTTGATGTAGATGTAGGGGGTCTTCCTCCACATATATGCGTACCGATGCTTCTGGGAATATACACAACAACAACAAAGACTACAATTGGGAGTTTCAATTAGAAAATCCTAACGTAGTAAAATAGTGTTTTCCTCTTCTCACTACTGCGTTGCCGTCGTAGTCTCTCCATCCCGATCGTCAGCGTGCACTGGCGACTGGGAGAGCAGGTCTCCGAAACCCTCGTCTTTGGGATCCTGCACCGGGAGAAGGCGAATAAGGTTTTTGGGAAGCGCTCTTAGCGCGACTGCTCCCAAATCTTCTACGTCGACAGATCGTCGTCTCGTCGTCATCAAGCTTGCTGGATCGTCTACAGGAGACGCCTAGCTACAAGCTCGTACCATCGTCGTCTCGTCGTCATCAAGCTTGCTGGATCGTCTACGGGAGACGCCTAGCTACAAGCTCGTGCCATCGTCGTCGGCAGCACGTCATCTCATCGTCGTCGGCAGCACGTCATCTCATCGTCGTCGGCAGCACGTCATCTCGTCGTCGTCAGGCTTGTGGATCGTCTACGGAGACGCTCAGCGACAAGCTCTACAAGCTCGTGCCATCATCGTCGGCAGCACGCGTCTCGTCGTCGTCGGGCTTGTGGGATCGTCTACGGGAGACGCTCAGCGACAAGCTCACGTTGCAATCATCTTATGCATCTTCACCACCAAGTACTTCTACAATCGGCGGTATAAATCTAACTAGTGTACGAGTTGGATTTACGCTAGTTATCATGTTCATGCTATGCGATATCATGATCTGTCCTGCTAGTATATGTGATATACTGATCTGCCATGCTAGTAATCTTGCCATGCTCAATCTAGTTGATCACCTTGTCATGCTATTTATTCTAAGTTTAATCTGGAAAGTAATCTGGAATATGCCTAATTTGTCCAACAATGTAGTTGTCTCAGTGAGTTTACTCAGAAGCACCGCGATCAAGGCTCACTGCTCGGTGATCCTAAATCTGTCCATGCTTATTTTCTATGAAAACAGTCCTAAATCTGTCCATGCTTATTTTTTCTATGGAAGGACAAAACACATATCATAATTTTTTCTACGGAAGGACAAATTACAGATCACAGGAGAGTGGAGAGGCCGACCTCGCTGCCGGCGGATCCACAGTCACCGCTGGGGGTCGTGGAGGTCCAACAACTCCGGACGCCGGCTGCTGGTCATGTCGCGGTGGAATCACTAGCGTTGGGGGAGGAAGGGAGGGACGTGCATCGTGCTCCACCGCCACGGCTAGCTGCTGCCATGTCACGGTGGGCTCGCCGGTGTGGGGGCAAGAAGGGAGTTAGGCGTGTCAGGTGGAAGGAGAGGGACTGAGGAACGGAGGGGTCTGGGGAGAAGTGGAGGAAGTGAGGAACTGGGCGTGGGCCCTAAAGTTTATAGACACAAAAAATTCTTATGTTGAAACTCCTATAAACATATGAGTGTTCCAAGTATTCCTTTAGAATTATTATAGTGGATCGACATCTGACGGCGACGGCGCCTGAGTAAGAGATAAATTATGCCGGCCGGCCAGATGGTGACCCTGCGGATCGAAAGCTGCATGGAGATCATTGTTATCTACCCGGCACTAGTGCGGCTTAAGACTTCATCCACTTCCATGTGGTGGTCACGGGCCTTGCTCATGTTTGGTTCCTCGGTGCAAGCAAGGATTGCCATGCTAACCCAGATGAACCACAGCATCGCTCTGGTAAAGAAGCAAGCCAAAAGAGAGCGCGATCAACACCCAAAGCAATCTCACCCATCAGTTAAACACATGCTCCTATTGGTTTCTTCGCTCAGCGAGGCAAGCTGACCTCCGACGCAAGAACCAAACACGCACAAAACTTCCCACTGCACCCCACTCCTACCATAGCACATTTTGATCCATCCATCACATTCATCATTCTTGTACCTCTCCTTCCACTCTCATGGTTCAATCTCGTTGATCGCTGCACGCAATACCATAAGAAGTTGGTATATTTATAGGTATTTAAAGATAATTCAACTTTTAGTTCTTCAACTACCAATCCTAGTGACATTAATAATTGATCTAAAGGACAGTCGTGCGCGCTACTGTTCCATGTGAGTGAATCCTGTCTATAAAACTAGTCCTGACCTCCAAGTGTGTTTATTGTATCTGTGTTTAGTTCACCTCTCTCGCGTTCATATTCTTACATAATACCCACATAAATATTTTCTTAGTTACATCATATCCTTACTGAATACTGAGTATAAATTTTTCTTATTAGTATTTTCTAATTATGAATTTTGTTATAGATTACACTTTATACCTTTCCAAATTATCTTGCTCATACTTTTTACATTTGCATTGTATGTTCACATGTGCTTGACCCGTGTTTAGATGAAACCTCAATTATGCATTTAGTTTGGAATTTGGCATACTCGATGCTTCCTGTACATTATGTATAGGAACAAACCTAATGCACGAGCTTGTTCTTTTTTCTATATTAACAATGATGGAAGTGAATACTTCAGAATAGTTTTAATAGTCATTTTGGAATTTTTCTAATATATGATAGTACTTTAGATCTTCTATGTTTAATAACATAATGCTGTTGTGTAATCTATTAATGCAAATTTAGGGGTCCATCTTACAAATATAAGTCTCGATCCTACATTTGATGAATGTTTCAATCTAAACTTTTGACCAAACATAGGAAATTGATAATATTTATGAAACCTAATATTTAGATGAATTTTTGGGGAGCTACATATGTCAACTTTTACATAATGGTAGGAGTGATAATTTGGATCAATATATAAAGTTAGTTTGTACTACTTTTTTAATTGCAGAGATTTATATATTCTATGGAAAAATCATATACACCTACTGACTATCATTACCACTGATTATCATAGTCTTCCAAATACATCTTATATAAATAACTTGGAAAAATCTCCCCACTCTTGTGCATTGTTTTGTTTGACAAAATTAACCATATGCTCCAGTAGTTGATTAAGGCTTTAGATTTCATTGAAATACAATATTTTTATTAATTATAATGGAAAAACAGAATGTCAATTAGCACTGATAATGTAATTCATGGTTTTCCTCAATATAGAAATCAATAGCATATTGGCCCATTTTTTCAGTCTTCAAGTGATTGTGAGTTGGATAGCACCTCTCTATACATAATGAATGTTATGATGAATTTGGCTTCAGTTTTTATAAGTAAACTGGACAATTTATGTATAAACTACATACCGATAGATTAAATGATGATAGAAAGCATATTTGCATTTTTTTTTTGAGACTTAAAGCATATTTGCATTTGGAGTTGATCTCTAAGGGCAGTCCCAATGCAAGACTCTATCACAGAGTCCAAAACTATTTATTACACCTTATTTATGGTATTTTGGTGATGTGGCAGCATATTTATTGAAAAAGGATGGAAAAAAAACAAGACTCTAAGTCTTATTTAGACTCCAAGTCTACAATGTTCGAGGTAATAAATAAGTTTAGACTTCTTGATAGAGTCTGCATTGGGACTGCCCTAATCGGTATGGAGTCATGACGTGCCATCACCCATCAACACAGGTTGCCTTTGTTGGGCGACCAAAAGAGCATATCAGGCCGTGCCCAAGGGTGTGCGAGAAGTGCGACCGTGCTGGGCCTCTGATTTTTTGGGGCCTCAAACGTACCGTCTGTCAGTCTAGAAATTGTTTCGATACTACATCTTTGTCATCCATTCAACTCCCCGAGACGTGACCTGGACTCACTACTTTCCTATCCATCCACCGATCAATGTCCACCTGTGTCGTCTGTCATCACTCCCAATCTTCTGCTAGGCCTGGAACGAAATCTGCACTTCTAAAGTCTGTTCTATGCCTATGTTGATTTACAAACTGACGAACTACCATATGGACTGCGCGCTAATTGGTAGTTTCATACATAGTATTTTATTATTGGAATTATATTTCTTTTGATTAATTACTTATTAAATGCAAAGCTTTGGCCAGTTTGTGTAGAACTTCGGTGCTAGAATTATTTCTTTCAGAGGTTTGATATTATTGTGCGTGCAGCTTGGTACTTATCCACGTCCATGGTCCATATGCTTGTCTACGCGTGGTTTAATATGGAGGGCTGTATTAATGAGGTCCTTGCATCAACGTGCTAGGAGATGGAGGATGTTACATTCTGCGCCAGCTCGTAGATGATCAGGAACACATATAGAATATCAAACAACAATTAATTAATAGAATTTTTACCGTGCTTGGGGTGGAACCATGGTTCCTCCCGTTAATCTCCTTTTAATCCGGTTCCTCCCCCTTATTCATAATTAAGGGTAGTTTAGTACATTTGCTAATGGACCAATTCATTCAGCTTTGTATCTCAATTTCACCGCCGCGGCACTACGCTAGCCGCGCTGCCGATCCTCCTCCCCCATCGCTTCGAACCTCACTGCCCGCTTGGCCGCTAGCCGCGCTGCCAATCCTCCTCCTCGCCCGTCGCCTCGAAGGCTCGAAGCTGGCCACCCGCCTCGTCACCTGCCCATCGCCTCGAAGTGTGCAGACTGCCTCCCCGAAGCCATATATCGAGGTTGCCACCATGGATGCGGACAACGCAGATTTGGGGGCGGGCGGAGCAACCCAGCAAGAAACCCGCGCGGTGAAGCAGATGCCCTGCGTGGCACCGGTGACGGGCGGTGCGGCCTCAGTGCCGCGCGGCACATCCTCGAAGACGCCCCGAGCGGGCATAGTAACGGGCTGGGAGAAAACGACATGGTAGGGAACACGGCGCCGGCGCGGCCTTGCAACGGGACTGCGATGAAGTCAGAGTGAGTGAGAGGGGCACGACGGCACCGGGCAGAGGGCTGATTACAGCACAAAGGAGGGGCGCGACAGCTGGAGAAGAGATGGCGGCGGCGTGTACAACGGTGTCCTTAAGGGCACGGCTGCCGAGCAGCTCTCTCTTTTATTAATTCAATTCAAAGAAGCAAATTTTTCCAATTCATAAGAGAATCTTGGTTTCTATTGATTCCGTGAAGCTGTTCCTAGAATGTTGAAATACGATTATACCCTTCGTAATTAGTTCCGACCCACAAATTCTCTGGTTCCAGCCCATAGCTTAGGTTCCTCTCATCTGGTTCCGCCTGTTTTTAGACCGTCAGATCTAAAAAAATAGATGACTCACATGAATTCCAAAAGTGATAAAATATCTCATTAATTAAAGTGACATACCGACTGCAACCTAAATAGGAGATCGGGAAACAGATGTTAGATTTACCTCAACGTGTGCATGGCTCCATTAGATGGCAATTTAATCCAATCTATTTACGCTAACAAATTCATCCCTTGTGCCATGTTACGTCACCGTGACACATCGAGGATAGCGTTGCTACGGTCGTACGTCGACGCCCCCGTGGCCCGGCATGGCCGGCGCTGGATTTCATGCTCAATAGCACCGGCATCGAGGGGGCAATGTCCCTTGTCGCAGATCGTCAGCCTAGACTTTCGCACAGCTCGACGCCGTCAGGTCCGTGTATGCCAGGGTTTGAATCAGAGTGTCTGCGCCTGTTGTTGGACGGTGAATCTCTCCGGAGCGAGGATGCCCACGACGATTGGGAGGGTCACACCGTTGCGGCGGCGTTTGGGCGGAGCTATTTGGGTATTCATTATGTGATTTAGGTGCTTATTCAATGTTATTTTTTATAATATAAATTGTGGGAAATTTTGGTGGAAAAATAACATAGATCTAATGGCTATGCTTGTTAGAGTCGATTGGCTAGATGTTTCTGATTATTGTGAGAATTTCTAGAATTTATAATTTTCTGAGCACATCTGGTGAGAATTATCGTGGAGTCTCGATTGAAGCCTCCAATTAATAATAGTAAGATGGTTAATTGTCCTTGTGACATAATCATCAACATGTCAAAATGGCAAAAACTTTGTGTGTATCATTCATCTGGTAAGATAGACATGTGAGATTGAAACGAAACAAAGATGGTGAAGAATATATTGAGTGTCGTTGATCGATGAGTCATGTTCATATATAGGATTGAGATGCAACAGAAATTTAAGCTAAAGGGAGTGCTATGTGTCAGGCACTCGGCAAAAAAAGAAAAATTTAAAAAAATATATATAATTTTTTAATTGGGGAGGGACCCGCTGGCTAGCCCCCACCAGCCCCTAGCCATGGTCTTTTTCCTAGGATTTTTGCACACTTCCAACTCATGAAAACTCTCTCGCGATATTATATCAAACTGAGTGTAAATTTCTTTTTGGATGCCCTAAATAAATTCAAACCAAAAAATTTTGGGTGTTTTTCCATCCGAGGTCATTTACAAAATTTGAATTTCAAATTTTAGAAATTTAAACTTAAGTTTAGCATGACAAGATGAACTCAAACAAAAAAATTATCAACTACAATCTTTCATAACTTTTCGAGATCTCCAAACCGTGTATTGGGTGTTTTTCCATCCGAGGTTATTTAAAAAATTCATATATAATTGACAATTCTCGTATATCCTCTCTAATAGTTTCCATGAAACTTTCTAGAGAGATGTAGAATTTTTGAACAATTTTACTATCGATTTGTCCAATGAAGAAATTGTCAATGCAAACATTTTAGATCTTAAAAAGTTATGATAGTTTGTAGTAGAAAACGTTTTCATTTGATTTAATTTAGTGCCTCAAAATGTATTTGGCACTCGGAAAAGACTTTCTTTGCCAAGTGCCCGAGATTTTAGCACTCGGCAAAGAATATACACTCGGCAGTCGTGATAGTTTGTAGTAGAAAACGTTTTCATTTGATTTAATTTAGTGCCTCAAAATGTATTTGGCACTCGGAAAAGACTTTCTTTGCCGAGTGCCCGAGATTTTAGCACTCGGCAAAGAATATACACTCGGCAGTTGTGATTTCCGGTACTGATGTAGTGTGACAAGGGCTCCCCCAAGCGTGACCGTCTTGTGTTGGTTTGCAAATCAACCACAAACCTCTGGCAGTGTCGTATTCCTAAAAGCTTGTCCCCTCTGTCTAGTTTTTGGAGACCAGTTGTTTGTTTGTAATAATTTCCCTCTCCCAGTCCTCCCAAATTTGTAATTGGCTGCAAGCCAAACTTTTAGGGCCCAGTGGCGCTTTGCTCTGTTTTTTTCTTTTTCTTTTTCTTTTGAGAAAAAAAAGCGCTTTGCTCTGTAATTGACACGTGCTCTGTAGCTGTGGGAGTTCGTCAAGTCAGAGGAGCAGAGCGCAAAGCAGTGGCCGACTATAGCAAAGCACTGTGTTAGTATGAGTATCATGAGGATCGGAGCATAAGTGGCGTGTGTGGCACCTTGTCCGGCACCACCATCCTGGTTGTTTGACAATAAAATGGACAGAAGTTTACTCAAATTTCAAAAGAACCAAAAGGTTTGTGCACATACAACAACATCGGGTGATAAACAAGTAGACCAAATGTTTTTGGGAAATTAGTGTTTTTGCCCCTACTTTTGATATGTAATTGTAATTTTGTCTTTGTTTTTTTAACTTTGTGATTTTGCCTTTGTCTATTAGCAAGTCTGTGCGTTTTTGCCCCTGTTTTGACCGTAGACTAGAGGCGAAGAGGGTAAAACACACACAGACTTGCTAGTAGACAAGGGTAAAATCACAAAGTTAAACAAATAAGGGTAAAATCACAAACTAACTTTAAAGTAGGGGCAAGATCACAAAAGCCCCTTTTTTTACTAAAACTAGAGTTTTGTTCAGTCGGGATAGACAGGGGATGCAAAAGGTTTATATATGCACATGGAACAAATCATACATCTTTTGAATGAAAACTAGTTATTAAAAACAGACGAGAAGGACGGTACACGTACCACATAACCGTACCATTAAATTGATTGCACCCTTCCTTCCTACAAATAGTGCATGCCATTCGGCTCACATCAGCTGTCAAAGCAACACAGGAATGAGAGACCAGGATGGAGGCAGAGACACAAAAAATACGTCGATCGGTGGGTCACGTTATTATTAATTTGTGAGTAGGATGCAGCAGGAAATAGGATCGAAAGAGGGTTGGATAGATTTGTGCTTGTATAGCTCCTGTACTGCAGGAAGCAAGCCTGGCTGGCGCCAGTTACAACTTACAAGCTTCTCCTACAATTGAACTGTGTAGTTGCTCTCGTGATAGCGGCGGTAATCACATCTGGCTCGCGGTGGCTGCGGCGCCTGTGATCAACACGCTGGTTCTGTCTCTTGTAGTTGTAGCTAAGCGTTGTGTAATGAGCTCAAGGAAGACGCCAATCCTCTGTACAGGACGGACCCGCGATTGTTGGCCGTTAAGCTCGACAATGTCGTCAATGGCAGACTGAGTTGTAGATGGCTCACAACAGACGTTGTCTACATCTGGGGTATGTAAGCTAGCCGAGAGTAGTTTCGATCTGTAACTAGCTTAGGAGATAACTAGAATCATATATGTTCACAGTCGCAAAAATAACGAAAAATAGTGTTAGCATTTGAGGGAAACGATACTACTTACAACTACTCGTCGCAAAGAAACTAATCCGGTCATGGACATACTGTCAGTGAAACGAAGATGAGCTGAGCACACTGCATCATCATAAGCTACAAGTTTGCACAAAAAAAATGAAGAAACCGAGGCCATGCTTATCCACCACTTGTTCGTTCTTTTCACTTGGATGATAGCTCATCCAATGGATGCTCACCAGTCCACTGCTGACATATATTGCCCAATTCGGTGCTTAGCTGAAAAAGAAAAACGTTTGAGTCTCTACCAGACCGGCCGCCTCTCCAACAAAATTATTACTTCAGCTCACATGACGTACTTTTTATTTTTGCTTCAAACCTAAATAATAATATCTGAACACTCATGGATCGGCAATTAATTATATCACAACTAGTTCACCAACCCGTGCTCTCGCACGGGTTAGAATCTAACGAGACAAACTAATAGAAATTGCTTGGAAAAAATACATTTTCTCTTCATTGATATTCTCAATAATAGGTAATTTTCATCCGTATTCATAGCTTTTTCTTGGCATAGCACCTTCGTATATCCCCAATATACATTTACAGGAAATATTTGCCTAACTATGGTTGCAGTTTATTTTTACGACTTGAACTTCAATTTTGTTTTTTTCCTCCAAGTTTTAAGCATGTTAAATGCTCACATAGAATGGCTATTATTTACCATGGTGATTACAGTGTGCCGATTTGTTGGAAAGATGTTTATATTTTTATAAGAATTTCAGGATATATTCTAGCGGTTTTGTGATGCTTTCTAGGATCAATATTTTCTAGAACCATATGTCTTTAGCTGTAACATAATGAACTTAAATACATAAACTCTAATTTCATTCTTGTATGTGATGTCATGAAAATCTATATTTTGACTTCTATTTTGATCTAGTTGGTATTTTTTATACATGTGTTAATTTAAAAATCTAATTCTTATTAAATCGAAGGTTCATAATTTTTCATGTTATTTTATTAAAAAGAATATTCTAGATCCTAGACAACACCCTTAGTTCATACAATGGTATAAGTCGTTGTTTTTAGCATGCACCATGCCACTCAAGATGTTGAATTCATTATACCATATTGGTATTGTTTTATAAACAAATAATTCTTAAAATTAAGTTACTAATATTCTTGATAATGTTTCGACCAAAATATTTAAACTTGTTTCAAGGCGATGACTTACAAAATTTATTATTATGAGTTTTAATAACATAACTTAAGGTGAATGGTCAGTGTCATTACTATGCGGATAACTAAAATTTATTATTATGAGTTTTAAGAACATAACCATGCTCGATAAGCTTATAAAATAATTATTTGTACCAATGTATGTTTCAACTAATGTTTCAACCACATGTTATACCCTAAACCCTAAACCCTAAACCCTAAAACCCTAAAACCATGACACAGTCGTCGTCCTCCAACTCTCCTAGGCATATCCCACTCATCTGCTAGAACGGAGAACTCGGCGGCAGCTCCCGTCATGAAACCCGAGGGAACACGAAGGATTAGGTCTCAACAATATGTAGGTAGGTACTGACCTGTACGTATCAACGTTAATGATGTGGGTATTTTTTTTATATGGATTATTTTAAGTTTTCTTTCCTAATGGCATAGGTGGGTAATTTAAATACAATTTATATATTTTTTATAATGGCAGTGGTGGGTAATTTTATATAAATTATAATAGATCCGATGGCTATTATCATTTGTGATGATTACAGTCTACCGAATTAAAGGTCAGATTTTTCTGATTATTGTGAGAATTTCTATAATTTATCTTTTTTCTAACGCTTGTCTGGTGAGGATTAACGTGGTGGCTCCGTTGGAGCCTCTAATTAGTAATAGTAAGATGAGCTGGCCGGTACCAGAGAGCATATGGATCCCCATATATGTACCGTACCGGCAATTATCAATAAGCTTAACATAACATGGCGATTATCCTGCTGTTTTGAGATAATTGGAGTGAAGGTTAGGTATCCGATGCCAGCACGGCTGTAGACTCCAACAATCTTCCTATGGAGCTTCCTTAGCTAAGCTAAGCGCATGGTTGTGTGGTAGGGATGGAGGTGGGATCAGGAAGAACATAAAGAACATGTATTGGTTCCTCGGCTGATTTTGTCTTGTCTTGCTTTGCAATGTATATGTAAAAAAAAAACTTGCAACATACGTCTAACAAACTTATGCAATATCCTGATAAAAGACACACTTGCAACATACGTTTAAAAACATGAAACAATGGAAACATATATTTGCTACATAACTGTACAACCATTGCATTATATACAACATCGATATACTTTTGCAACATCTATTCGAGACCGTTGCAACATGCCACTGAGACAACTTTCGCTTAGTTTTGTCGAGAGAAGCTGCACTGACCAAACAAGCCCAAATAACGTTCCTGCATCACACTCCCTGTATACTATTGGTCATGCTAACCTACCATCGATATTATCTTATGGCTCTCTTCTCCCAACCTACTCTTTTTAATTTATCACTACACATAATAACGTGAGAAGTTATAGCTATTTATAAGGAAAGATGGATGTACACGTGGTTACATGGTTGTGTGGTGAGTTTCGGTCCTTCACCTATCAATCCACATGACACCAATATAGTTGAACGTCAGCGGAGTAAAATCGATCTTGGCCATAAATATCTAGGTAAGGGGATCGCTATGCCATGACCAATGGCTAAACTTGCAGCTGCCTAGAGAGGAGAACACGAGAGATTGAAGCCGAGATGGAAAACATCAAGTGTCGTGGGTCGTTGTCGGTATGTGGTCATGTTTCTTGGAGTGAGACGCAACAGGAACTCGGTTCAAAGTCCGCTGCTCCTTGTTATGGCGAGGCTGCCATTCTCTGGTCTTGGGTCCCTACGAGACTGGTTCCATTCCAAGATGGCACTTTGTATGACCCAATACGAGGACACCATGGATCTGAGCAACACTGGTGGTGTGGTGCCAATGTGCCGTTCCAAGGTGGAGACGTGTATGACGCTGCGCCAGGCCATGGTGGGGATACTGGTCTCTTGTTCTTGTTCCCAGCAGGTTTGAGGCCATGCTGATTCAATTCGTGTTCGGAAGTAGAAGAGATGTGTGTGCTGCGGGAGGAGGGAGGAGCGGGAGTGGCCTTCAATTCATGCGAGCATGTGTCAGCTTTGCCGGGTCTGGTATGTCCGCATCGCTCGGGGTTCTTCGTGTGCTCCAGTCACATCTCCGCCCTGTTCCATCTTGTGTTCATGTGTTTTCATCGTGCTATCCAAGATACGCTGCTCCTTCAATTGAATCAATTCAACACTTGCAAGGCTTATACAGTGTACACGTAGCCATCCTCTTGCTAAACGGCTTTCAGCCTTTCACCAGTGTTACACTTGCAGATGATCGAGAAAAATTTGTCTCTGCCCTTTAAATTGACAGCACCCCAACCATTGAGGCAGCTTTCACCACAGCATCCACCTACCGCACCCCAATGCTGCATCATGCCCACCCTAATCCTGCGCCATATCACACGCGAACGCTGTGTTTCTAGTGTTTTAGGCGTTTCCGGCCTTTGTTTCAAGTGTTTTCTCTAGTGTTTTATTTCAAAAATAGAAAAAAAGTGTTTACTCTAGCCTTTTTAGGTGCAAGTGCAAAGCATGCTGTGGTGTCATATTGCGGTGCGCCGCGGTGCCTCAGGCTACGGCAACGGCTCAATCAGGGAAGCAACAACTAGCTAGCCGACCGGACGATGACGATGGATCACATGTGTACTGCCAATTATGGTTGCACCGTAAGTATAGTAGTAATGAATGGCTTTTTTTTTTGTTTTGTTTTTCGGCTGGCACGTATCCAAACATATGGCACACTATTATCTAGAAAAACAATTCAAATCGGAGCTAGCATATTGTTTCCCCACATACCGCCGATTATCATTAAGCTTTAGAAAATATTGCTTATCACTAAGCCTAGCATTTGATTTAAGAGAACTGGCCCCGAAGATGCAATCCAATTGCTACATTCTCTCGGCTGACTACACGGACCTGTGGCATGATACTGTCGGGCGCGCCGGTACGGTGCGGGTAAAGACTCTGACATCTAACTCTCCCTGGGTCGTGGCACTGCTAGCTTTCATGCATGCTTAGTAAGAGCAAGTATAATAAGTCCTACTTAACAGGCTGCAAGACCATCCGTGTCATCGAAATCGTACGTGGAGGTGAGAGAATTAAAGAGAGAAAATAAAGCCGGCTACAAGTTAACCGCCGGGGCATGCAAGCGCATGAACCAAGATAAAGATGCTTTTGTTTGTCTCTCTCCCAATCACAAGCATGCTTTCACTGCTGCTATTTATGGCTAACAGCCGAGTCATTAGCCCATCTATTATACGAGCCGAGCTGGCATATGTACGCAGCTGGCTTGCAGCCCGCTGCCGGCGAAACCACTAGCCTTGCTCTAAGACAAGAATGAAAGGTCATGGTTGGCATCTTTGTGGACGCCTGGTGTGAGCGCAGCCGGACAACGGAAGCATCGAAATTAGCAAACTAATCTCTCACAGGCATTTCACCGAACACCTTATGTGCATACAACAAAACGTCCCAATAGCATCGACGATCTAAAGATGGTTCTGTCCAAATTTCACACAAAGAAATATACTTATAAAGATCAGCTCACTAACACAACAATCACCATCATCAACATATCAAAGAACACATATATCCATTGCATGCCAACATAGCAATACAACATGAACTTGGACGAAATGACACCAATATCAAGCAAGACAGAAACCAATCAAGAAGTATGGCAACATAAATACCGAATTGCAAATAGACAGAAGGATTTATGTGAAACCCCTTGCGGGGAAAAACTACTAGCGCGACGAGCAAGCAGTAGACTATGAAAATGAATGATAGAAGAGGTGGGAGCTAACAAAGTTAGGGAGGCTCCAAATCCCCACACCTGGCACACCCGAGACAGGATCGCTCTCTGAGACAAATCCAGAAGGCGGGCATCCTATACAGCTATAAAGCAACCTCACCCATAAATCAAGCATTGGTTTGTTTTTGTTGTGTGGTTTGGTAAAGCGAGATGAGCTCCAGTGCAGGAACCCAACACGGCCAAATATTCCCAATGAATCTCACTCCTACAATTGGACATGCCGATCCATCCTTAGCAATCTTGTGCTTCTTTTCATTCGCATGGTTCACAATCGTTGGTCAGTACACGCAACAGCGTCACATGTTGATATTTATAGATAAAGATTAAAGATAATTTACATGTAGTTGCAGGCTAGGGTGACTTTTAGTTCTTCACCAACCAATTCTGACAACACACCCACAATAATTGATCTCATTTATGTAAGCGCTAGCTATACTGTACCTTGTGAGTGCATCCTATCTATAAAATGCTAGTAAGTTCTCTCCTTATGATGTCAACGACACATGGGGATTATTACAAATATGTGCACATCACTTGTCCAATAAGAAGAATGCGAAGACAAGAATATATAATAAGTGGAGACGTGGAGTCAGACATGAAAATAAGTCGGTGGGTCACGTTATTTGGAGTGGGATGCAACAGGAATTTAGGCCCAAGGGACTTTTGTTGGTACATCTCGATCCATTTGGCACGTGTATGTCGCATGGCGCTACTATACTTGCAGCAATAAAGTTACGTAGTAGGTGAGGGTGGTGATCCACTGATCCCATAGGGCGCTAATGCAGTCATCACACTGGTTCGCTCTGTGTCTTCTAGCTGAGCGTTGTGCAATGAGCCTCATAAGTGCCGCGAACAGCCAACCAAAGATGTGCTTGGCGAGACGATGGCTCGCAACAGACACTGTCTGTAGATGGCGGCTAAGATGTAGTAGAGCGCTCAGACTTCAGAGTGTAACTAAAAGTAATAAGAAAACAGTGCTAGTATTTGAGTAAAACAACACTAGCTGCATCTACCCCTAGTAATAAAAAGAGGAACAATTGCTCACAAAGAAAAATAATACTGTACTACACTTCTGGAGCATTAGATCACAGTACCAAAAGGGGTTGGATCCTACCTAATAATTATGAGCAGCTGAAATTAGAAATAGTGGATCCAAACATCCTAAATTCCCAAGTAATAGTGTAACTATAATAGATAAAAAGAAAAAAAATCTAGAAATAAACTTTTCGTATCCTGGCAAGCTTCGACGATGGCCGAAGGGTCATTAATCACTCCATGTATGTCCACGCCAATAGTTAATATATTGGTTTGTTTTTCCACCAAGTAAATCATTTTGATTGTTTTTTCATCCATCTTACTAATTATTTAGACATATTATTAATTATGTATAGATGTATGTATATATAGAAAAATGGGCAACACGGGCCTCAGCTTGCGTCGTGGCCACCACGCGAGCTCCCTACCGTCGGCCCACCCCGGGCTGCCACCCATACGACTTTGCGTGTGTGCTTGTCAAGCAGGGTTTCATGCCAAACATGAACTGCCAATGTGGAAGGGAAGGAAGGAGAGGAAGAGGAGAGGGCAGGCCGGGGTGCACCGCACGAGGAATGCGTGAGGCCCTGCGGTGAGCCATTTTCCGCTAGCCACTAAAATGTTTGCAACATGTGCAGCATCCGATGTACTTTTGAAAAATCTAGATGAAATATTTGAAACATGATTATTAAACACTTGAAATGCAATGCAACATGTACGCAACATTCAGTTAATAAAACCCTTGCAACATATTTGTGAAACATAACATTCATGTCAAACCCTTGGAACATGCCTATGAGACAACTTTCGCTCAATTTGACGAGATGACCTCGGTAGTCCGATGAAAGAAAAAAACAAGCCCAAATAAGATTCCTGTTGCATCCCACTCCCTGCATACAATTGGTCATGCCGACCCACTGTCGATATTATCTTATGACTCTCTTCTTCTAACCCACGCTCGTTAATTTATCACTACACACAATAGCATGAGAAGTTATAGTTATTTATAATGAAAAGATGTACACGTGGTTATGTTTGTGTGGTGACTCAGTCCTTCACCTAGCAATCCAAATGACACCAATAGCTGATTGTCAGCGGAGTAAATTCTATCTATAAATATCTATATAAGGCGATCTCTATTGCCATGACCAATGGCTGAAATTGTAGCTGCTTAAACGAGAACGCGAGAGAATGATGAAGCGGAGATGGAAAAACAAGGTGTGTTGTGTGACGCGTCTATATGGTCTTTGTTTCTTGGAGTGAGATGCATCTGGAACTTGGTTGAAAGAGAGCTGCTCCTTGCTATGGCGAGGCTGCCCTTCTCTAGTCTTGTGTATGTACGAGACTGGTAGTGTGCTGCGATTCCAAGATGGAGGCGTTTATGATGCCGCGCAAGGTTGTGGTGTATCCGAGCGAAACTGGTGGTCTAGTGCCATTCCGAGATGGAGCCGTGTACGTCGCTGCGCCTACAGGCCATGGTGGTGATATTGATCATCTCTTTTTCCCAGCAAGTTCGAGGCTATTCGTTCCAAAGAAGAGGATGTGTGTGCTGCGGGAGGAGCGCGGTTCATCCACGCGAGATGTGTCGGCTTTGCCAAGTCTCCTATGTCCACATCGGGCAGCGGCCATCCATGGACACTCATGGTTGAGGCTTCGCGTGAGTGTGGAGTTCTTCGTGCACCAGTTACATCTCCGCCCTGTTCCTCGGTGGCACGTGTTAGATGATAGCATGTTTAGCGTGTGTGTTGTGCATGTAATCACCAAAGCTTGGCTAGGATTAGTTCAAAGCTTTGGCTAGAATTAGTCGGTCATGATCCTAGTCTCTAGCACTATACTTCCTGTAATTTAAACACTTGTAAAGAGCCACCGGTGGGGGCCTATTCCCCACCAACTATAACACGCAACCGAGGTCAGGCCAGGAAGGTCATCCTCGTTACATCCAATAATCTCTTACATGGTATCAGCATAGCCTTCTCCTCACGGAATCAATTTTTCGATCCACCACGGCGTTCACCTCTTCTTCCACCCTTCCGGCTTCCATCTCTCTCGGCTTGGCGTTCATTCCTATCACCGATAAACTTACCTACAAGAACTACCGATCATGGAAAGCCCAAGCCCTTTCGGCCATCAAAGGCGCCCAAGCCGAGCGCTAAATACAACCTTCCACCACTCCTCAATCCCCAACTATCACCACCAAAAAAGCCGAAGGAAAAGAAGAATCCAAGCCAAATCCAGACTATGCCGTCTGGGTGGCTCAAGATCAACAAGTCCTGAGCTATCTGCTCTCTGGCCTCTCTGCGGAGATCCTTGGCCAAGTCAATTCCGAAATCAAAGCCGCTGGCGCATGGGCCGCCATTGAGTCCCGCTTCGCTGCTCAGTCCCGGGCGTGTGTGATTGCCACCAGGATGGCCCTCACCACAGCGTCCAAAGGGACTTCCACAATAGCCGAGTACTTCGGCAAGATGAAGGCCCTCGCTGACGAAATGGCAATGGCGGGCAAGAAGCTCGATGACGACGAGCTCGTGTCCTACATCCTCACTGGATTGGACGAATCCTTCGACTCGGTCGTTTCCGGTGTCTCACTGCGCACCGAACCCATCTCGGTGAGTGAGTTGTTCACACAACTCGTAAGCCATGAACAATGCATCGACATGCGCGGTGGAGGCAGCCACTCTTCCGCCAACATCGTCGCTCGGAGCGGCCGTGATGGCGAACATCAGCACCAACACCAACAGTCATCCCGCGGCCATGGCGGTCGCTCTCGCGGGGGTGGATTCCACCGTGGCGGGTGTTGGCGGTCCTTAACTCGATTCTAACCCCGCCAACTTTAGCCTAGGCAACATTAAGTTTCACCTAGAATAGGGCTCTACTCTAACCATTTCCACGGTGTGGCGCGAATTCTTGTTTTGCGAGTCAACAATAAAATACACTTAAAATGAGCTAAGAACTGGAGAAAAACTATGCTATGAGAAGGTGGCCCACTTACCAGATAATTTGGGTCTCAAACATAGTCTAAAATGCCAAGCATGAACCCATGAGGTGAAGGGCCAAAGTCTAGACCAATTCTATCTTGGGCTGCAGAACCATGTCTCAGTAAATTGGACGCCACGGATGCATCCGGACTCCGATTTGGGCAAAACACCAGCCGATTCGAAGCCAGCTGAAAGGCCCATGCACTGGTGGCAAATGCAGAGGCCCAGCGGGCCCACACTGGGCGCGCGCGCTCGAGGCGCGATTCGCCTGTCCTGGCGCCAAACGGGACCAACTTTGGTCGGTCGGTCCATGATGACACGCTGAGGTCGGTTTTGCTGGTGCTTTGTACATGGAAGGTACGAAACCGCCTCTAGAGGTCGGTTTTGAACCTACCATATGAGGATAGCATTTTTCCAAAGAGCCGCCTCCTCTCCACCTATAAAAGGAGGCTCCCTCCTCATTCAAGACATCATTCCAAGGATCAAGAGCTACTACACCTAGAGAATAAAGAGCCACACTCCATGGGTTTAGGCCCTAGCTAGCTAGTAGAGCTTGGTAGTGGAGAGATGTGAGGGAAGAGTGGGGAAGAGCCGGACTTGTCGGTCTCTCCCCCAACCTTGTACCTCAACGAACACCTATGCTACACTTCGTCGGGTTTTCCCGCTACGTGAGTGTTCGTGTTTTCTTTGGTAATAAGTCTTTCGGTATTTATTCTTCACTTATACTTGTTTGCGGGTTCGTCGACCGTCCTCGTGGCGGTTGCTCTAGTAGAGGACTCCTGATAGAGACGGATGTTCCTGTACGACGCTAGAGTAGTAGCTAATAGCATAGACGTGGTGTCTAGGCTGGCGGCTACCTTCGTTTGCCTCGTAGTCCACGGTTGAGGTGGTAGGCGGCAGGTGGTGACAGCCCCGTCCGTCCCTTGTAATCCCCCACGTCCGGCTACGGCGTAGAGCTACAGGCCGGCATCACTTGGCAAACCAGGTGCGATCCGGTGCCCGAAGTGAGCAAGTGTAGGTGTAGTTTATCTACTCTTAGACCCAAAAGCCATAGAATCCTTCTCCCCCTCCTACCAACTCTACCCTTGGGTTGTCCTTGGACGTATTAGCTAGGAGAAATACCTCCGTTCCTTGGGGAAAATACGATACCCTGAATACTTCCGGGTGAAAGCTTCAACGGTACTTTCCATACGCTTGCGGATTCTTTCTGCACACGTTAAGAAGTGCCAACAAGCTTTGGTGATTGCGCTAAGAAACGTCAACAAGCTTTCTGGCACTGTTGCCGGGGAATGGTTGCTATTTTCTTCGAACCTAGTTCGTCCTCGTATCTATTTTAAAAAAATAAAAAAATATTGTTTTTCAAAACAAATATTCCTTTTACTCCGTCCCACCGTGAAGCCCGTACCAATTCAAAATCCTTCGCTTCAAAGGGGAGTTCTTTGAGCCAAAACCTTTTTTAAAACCAAAATTTTCATCTAGCTATGAACTCCACCCTAGTTTGAAAGCTATAGTTCGGGCACAACCCTTCTCAGGGCTTGATCACGAAAACCCTTTTAGCCATCTGCAAGATTTTGAGGAAATTTGTTCATGCCTAAGCATTCCTGGTATGACACAAGAAACTCTTAAGTGGAAACTGTTTCCTTTCTCCCTTATGGGAGAGGCAAAACAATGGTACACTAATGCCATAGAAAGTGTGAGTGAAGACTGGGATGAACTGAAAGACAAGTTTTATCTTGCATTCTTCCCCGTGTCTCACATCACTTCTCTACCAAGGGTAATCCTTGACTTCGAGCAGAACGAGAAGGAACCCATAGGTGCAGCCTGGGCCAGGTTCACAATGTTGGTACTTGCCGACCCAGTCTTGTCTTTGCCCAAAAGCATGCAATTGCATCTCTTTTGTTCGGGTCTAGACATAGATGCCGCCCTATGCCTTGACACAGCCGCCGGAGGGTCGTTTTCACATAAACCTACGACGGAACAGAGGAAAATTGTTGATCACTTCCTAGAGAAACATGCTTCTCCCGTCGTAAAGGCTAAACCTCTTCAAAAGAAGGGCATGTCAAGTTTTGAGGAGCCCTCATCAGCCGAATCCTTACCCTTGCCATCCTTAGATTCGACTAGTGAGCCCTCACCCGAGCGACGAACACTGAAGGAAGGGATGCTTTATCCTTCAGAGTTCGCTATCAATTTCGAGGATTATGGCAGAAGCTCAAACATGTCCTGGCACAAAAATTCATTTCATTCTAAGGAAGCCTCCCCACACGAAAAACCATCAAAAGAATGGTTGATGGAAGTGAAACGTTCTTCTAAAGCAATTCAGATTCTTTCAACATCCACAACCATACTTTGTTCGTTAAAAGGGACTTCTATGGAAGCCCTACACAACCCCACAGTTGGGACAAATATCATGTCACAATTCTTTGCGGAAACCCTGTTGGGAAATTTTTCGCTAGTCCCGAATGATAAACTCTTTAGAGGTCCATCAGGACTCATCTTTGAGTGTTGAGGGATAGATAGGGCCGTGCCAGTCGCAATTCATGAGGCCGAGGTTTACATAGATTTTTACGTCTACGCCATCCTCGAGTTTGATATTCTCATAGGCCACCCACTTGAAAGTCTTATTCAATAAGAACCATCTAATGGGGGCCTTAATGAAATGTTGGGAAAGATTGCTCCCACCACTCACATAGAAACTCCATTGGTGGAGCATCTTCCTAAACATAACCTGTTCGAGGAGGCGAAGTTCATTTCCCCGTTCATTTCACATCCTTGTGAAACTGAACATTCATCATCTCCCTCACTCGAATGCAAGATTTGTCCCTATGGCCATCACAACGTTGATCTCGTTAGTGATCAAGAATCAACGTTTGTCCCTCATGATATATCTTTTGAGAACGAAAACTCACAAAGCCATGGACAAACCTAGAGCACCAAATTTGGAGACCAAGAAGGATTCCTCAATTGAGCATGAAACCTTCTCGTTTAAAACTCTCGAGATTCATGCTCCTTTTTAGAGTCTCCAATATTTGTTGCTCTTGGCACCACGTACTCAGACGAGAATCACAACCACCTCTTCATTCCTGCTGTCAAGCTATTTAAGAGGATGGTTGTTGATGCTTATGTTTACCATAAACATTGCAAATCTCGTAGTAGTACGATAGCACTGACCTTGTAGCTTAATCTTGAATGACCAAGAAATGGTGGTGAAACTGGGAACTACACCACCATCGATCGCTACAAGGGAAAGTTCCCACGGTCAAGCTTAAGACCATAACTTAAGCACTGCCGGAGATACCCCGAATTATCCGAAAAAAGAGAAAAAATTATTATTTTGATTATTAATGTTGTTGTTATCTTCATCATAATTAATTTCTTTATTATCATATTTATAAAGAGAAAGTTTTCTTTTAAATAAAAGCAAGGACATGTTTTCAATTTCGTATGCACCTTCGGGTATTCTTGTTACTAACCATTACGGGGGCATGGGTCATATGATGCTTGAGAACATGGAAGCTACATCAACCATAAATTTTGGTGCCCTTGGATGATAGGACGCACTTCTAGAAAGAAAAGGAGACCTCGACCCAACACACTTGACTTTTATATAAAAGTCCAAGTGTGGGGAGGACATCAAGAATCCCGAATTCCACTCACACCAAGAGCCAAGAAAGAAAAAGAGAAAAAAAGAATGGGTGAAAGTTGATGGTAGCCTCGCCTTGCTACAAGAAAAATAAAAAGAAAAAGAGAAAAAAAAGAATGGGTGAAAGTTGATGGTAGCCTCGCCTTGCTACAAGAAAAAGAAAAAAAGAGGGACACATGAAGGTCCCCGGATTTTTGAAAAAAAAATTGGGGACACATGAAGGTCCCTAGATTTAAAAAAAATTGGGGACACATGAAGGTCCCTAGACTTAATAAAAATGATAATGACAAAAAAAGAGAAAGAGAAAAAGATTAAAAAAAGAGAAGGAAAAAAATGAAAAAGAAGAAGAAGAAGAAGAAGAAGAAGAAGAAGAGCCTCCCTCTTCTAGACCTTTGCAATTACTAAGGCCTATGGCCCGTGCGTACTAGTTGTGCATATGACCTAGCCTTGGTAATTACTTGAGTGGAGCTCATGAGAACAAGCCACCGTTGTAGCCCACCTGAAGTTTCCATCCACATGCTGCCGGTAAAGAAGAACACTCAGGTAAAGCAAAGGTAATAAAAGTTCACCAACTCTCTTGCTCATTCTTGTCTCCATGTGATCATACAAATTCTTGCTTCTCATGTTTATGTCATACGCTCTGGTTTGGGTGTGCTTGTATACAATACATCCATAGACTTTTTAAATTAAGCATGGTGCTTAGGTTAAAATTGCCTTCTTTGATCAAAATTTCGGCATGGTGTTGAGTTTTGATTAATGAACTTGAGTTGTTGCCATAAGCAATAGGAAGTAATTGTTATGGAGATTAATCAAGGTCTATTTTACTTTGCAACTTAATCTTGACCTTGTTTGAGTTACGAGTTGGTTGAGAAAATATATAAAAATTCAATAAAAAAATCGGCTCCCCGGTTTTCCAACCAAGAGAGCCCATGTTTGTTTCTTTTTTTTTTTTGTTTCTTTGAAAATAAAAGCAGGAACAAGAACAAGTGTGGGGGAGATCTCTCAAGAATAACTAACTCTCACATTCGAGATCTCCCCAACCACAATGCACAACATCAAGCAACTCATCATGCAGATGGACAGAGCAAACGACTTTCATCAGCTCCTTCATCTTCAACGGTGGTTTGTGCAACTCTACCCTCGCAACTTCTAAAGTTTTGAAGTTTAAATTGATAAAACTAAAAACTTTGCAAAACTCCATCTCCTATTTTCACCAATTGAGAACGAGTTACATACTTTTTATTCCTTGCTGATCTTGATTGTGTGAACAACTTGTGCAATAGGGACCCATGTTTTTATCTAAGCGGGTGAGATATAGTAGAATGATATGATGCTTACCAACTCGTGCAATGGACTTGGGTATTTCTATGCAAAAATTTAAAACTTTTTAGCAATGCTCCTCATGTGATAAGTGCTATGTCCTACCAGAGCCAAATATCTACGCTTGTGCAAAAACTTGTTCTAGCTACTTTTAGCGATGTCAAGTCTTGAGACTCTTGTTAGAGATGGCCTTATCCCCAAGATCATTGCTTTCACCCACCAAATAAACATGCCGACTCTCACATTGAGAGGCGCGCACCATATGCACCCACCAAATAAATTGCCAACTCTTACCTTGAGAGTTGCGCACAAACATGCACCCCTTTCGTCCACCAAAAATGCCAACTCTTACACTGAGAGATGTGCACCAGGTCAGCACATAAAAATGCCGACTCTCACCCTGAGGGTTGCACATTCCTTAGCTACCAAAAATCTACTCCACGCATTCCATCATGATACCTCTCTCCATTCCAAAATTCTTCATAGAGAGCTACGGGCTATGTTTATTCAAAAAGAGAAGAAGAAGCCAAGGGGCATAAGTTAGACTAGGGTCCATAAAATAAGACAACGGAAATCAAAGATCCCGTTAAAGAAAAAAAAAAAAAAAGAAAGAAAAAAAGAGAAGAACGAGAAAAGAAGAAGAAAAAGAAAAAGAAAGGAGAGAATAGATTTTTAGCATACCTCTTATAGCCCCTGCTCTCCCAAAATTTCCATCCCTCAATAAAGAGAGAATCATGATGCATGGAGTAGCCAAAAATACCACAAAGATTAGGAACCACCTTTATTCCACACACTTGCACTTGCACATCTAGGGATATGGCCTTCTCTTCATGAGTCCAGTTGGCTTGACATTGGAACCTGTTCATCATCCATACCCAAAACTCCACATATCAGCCTGTAGTAGTAGGATGATCAAGAACACCTGGATAGCACTAGCCACCTAAAAAGAGCGACTTGAGAGTATCACATGAGGAGCTAAGGCTATCTTTGTGAAAATGCTAAAACCCCAAGTCTCAAAGCATGGGTAGTGTGAGTTGACATGATTTCAAGCTATTCCTCCTCCCAGTGGCTATAAGATAACTTGGTAGCCACCATGAATGTTCACAAATGCAGGAAAAAGCTCGAGAATAATCTGTATGCAGTCACTCTTGGGAGAATACAACCACCTTAGTTCTTCAACCTTTACTCGAGGACGAGCAAAGAGCTAAGTGTGGGGGAGTTGTTGGCGGTCCTTAACTCGATTCTAACCCCGCCAACTTTAGCCTAGGCAACATTAAGTTTCACCTAGAATAGGGCTCTACTCTAACCATTTCCACAGTGTGGCGCAGAATTCTTGTTTTGCAGGTCAACACTAAAATACACTTAAAATGAGCCAAGAACTGGAGAAAAACTATGCTATGAGAAGGTGGCCCACTTACCAGATAATTCAGGTCTCAAACATAGTCCAAAATACGAAGCATGAACCCATGAGGTGAAGGGCCAAAATCTAGACCAATTCTATCTTGGGCTGCAGGACCATGTCTCAGTAAATTGGGCGCCACGGATGCATCCGGACTCCGATTTGGGCAAAACACCAGCCGATTCGAAGCCAGCTGAAAGGCCCATGACTGGTGGCAAAAACAGAGGCCCAGCAGGCCCACACTGGGCGCGCGCGCGCTCGAGGCGCGAGCGTGCCAGTCCTGGCGCCAAACAGGACCAACTTTGGTCGGTCGGTCCATGACGACACGCTGAGGTCGGTTTTGCTGGTTCTTTGTACATGGAAGGTACGAAACCGCATCTAGAGGTCGGTTTTGAACCTACCATATGAGGATGGTATTTTTCCAAAGAGCCCCTCCTCTCCACCTATAAAAGGAGGCTCCCTCCTCCTCATTCAAGACATCATTCCAAGGATCAAGAGCTACTACACCTGGAGAATAAAGAGCCACACTCCATGGGCTTAGGCCCTAGCTAGCTAGTAGAGCTTGGTAGTGGAGAGATGTGAGGGAAGAGTGGGGAAGAGCCGGACTTGTCGGTCTCACCCCCAACCTTGTACCTCAACGAACACCTGTGCTACACTTCGTCGGGTTTTCCCGCTACGTGAGTGTTCATGTTTTCTTTGGTAATAAGTCTTTTGGTATTTATTCTTCACTTATACTTGTTTGCGGGTTCATCGACCGTCCTCGTGGCGGTTGCTCTAGTAGAGGACTCCTGATAGAGACGGATGTTCCTGTACGATGCTAGAGTAGTAGCTAATAGCATAAACGTGGTGTCTAGGCTGGCGGCTACCTTCGTTTGCCTCGTAGTCCACGGTTGAGGTGGTAGGCGGCAGGTGGTGACAGCCCTGTCCGTCCCTTGTAATCCCCCACGTCCGGCTACGGCGTAGAGCTACAGGCCGGCATCACTTGGCAGACCAGATGCGATCCGTTGCCCGAAGTGAGCAAGTGTAGGTGTAGTTTATCAACTCTTAGACCCAAAAGCTATAGAATCCTCCTCCCCCTCCTACCAACTCTACCCTTGGGTTGTCCTTGGACGTATTAGCTAGGAGAAATACCTCCGTTCCCTGTCAAAAATACGATACCTTGAATACTTCCGGGTGAAAGCTACAACGGTACTTTTCGTACACTTACGGATTCTTTCTGCACACGTTAAGAAGTGCCAACAAGCTTTCTAGTGTCGTTGCCGGGGATAGACTTTTTATCTATCTTTAATGATTGCGCCAAGAAACGTCAACAGCGGGTCCTCTAGACGTGGCGATGCACGCACTCCGTGTACCACCTGCGGGCGCACCCATGGCCCAAACTTTTGTCATGGTGTGTTTTGCTAGGTCTGCAAGAAAGAAGGACATGAAGCCGACCGATGTTTCAAGCAGTTCGATCAGAACTTCACCGCATCTCCACCGCCACGGTCAGCGTCGTCGGCCACCACATCTTACGGCGTTGATACAAACTGGTACTTCGACGCTGGAGCAACTGATCACATCACTGGAGAGCTCGACAAACTTACTGTTCATGACCGGTACAACGGCGGTGATCAAGTCCATGTGGCAAATGGTTTAGGTATGGAGATAAGTCGTATTGGTCAGGGCATTTTGCACTCCCCATCTCGTAATCTAAATCTAAATCAAATTCTTCATGCTCCCCAAGCTAGTAAGAACTTAGTTTCTGTTCATCGTCTTGCACGTGATAATAATGCCTATCTAGAATTTCACCCTGATTGTTTTTTCATCAAGGAACAGCAGACGTAGAAAATCCTACATACCGCAAATGTGAAGACGGCCTCTACCTCTTCAAGCCCTCCTTCAATAAACAAGGGCTTGGAGTCACCAAACCGTCCAGCTCCCTGTGGCACTCTAGACTTGGTCATCCCTCCACCACTACAGTCCATTAAGTTCTTAGTCGTCATTCTCTTCCTTTTGTTAAACATACAAATAATCATGTATGCGATGCGTGTCAACTAGGCAAACACCATCAATTACCCTACCCTAAGTCTAGCAGTGTATCCACAAGTCCTATGGAACTAATATTTTCTGATGTATGGGGCCCTGCTCCAATTTCAGTTGGTAGAAATGCTTATTATGTTAGCTTCATTGATGATTATTCCAAATTTGTATGGATTTACCTTATTCGCCAAAAATCTGAAGTCTTTCGATGTTTTCAAGATTTCCAAAGCCTTGTTGAGCGACAGTTTAATTACAAAATCCGTTCAGTCCAATCTGACTGGGGTGGAGAGTATCAATCACTAAACAGTTTTTTCCAACGCATAGGCATCACTCATCATGTGTCTTGCCCATATGCTCACCAGCAAAATGGCACTGCCGAGCAAAAACATAGACATATTGTAGATATGGGACTTGCCCTACTTGCACGTGCTTCGATTCCCTTAAAATTTTGGGGTGAAGCATTTCTTACTGCTGTCTTTCTAATCAATCGACTACCATCCAAAATACTCTCCAACCAATCTCCATTCGAACAACTCTATGGCAAACCTCCAGATTACACCTTCCTCCGTACTTTTGGGTGTGCTGTTTGGCCCAATCTTCGGCCTTTCAACTCCACCAAACTACAATTTCATTCCAAGCAATGTGTGTTCCTAGGCTACAGTCATCTCCACAAAGGATTCAAGTGCTTAGATCCCTCTGATGGTCGTGTCTACATCTCCCGGGATGTCGTCTTTGACGAGCATGTTTTCCTTTTACATCTCTTCATCCAAATGCTGGCCCTCGGCTTAGAGCTGAAATTGCTCTCTTGCCTCCTTCTTTACTTAGCAAAAATGCTGAGTTTGGGGATGCAATTTTTCATGGCCAATATACATCTTCACCTGTGACTACTAATGCTCTGCCAAGTGGTATTGATCATACAGGTGATAAAGAAAAAAATTCCAGCAAAATCGGCGCACAAATTCGCATTCCAGGACATCATTTCATGCATCCCCACGGTGACGTCATCGACACAAGGCCTGAGGTTGATTCACCTGCTCCTCGTACTGACACCGAACCAGCCTCGGATTGCGCGCCAATCTGCGTGCCAGAACCGTCGCCCTCGACATCTGCTGACCCGACCGCAGCAACCGGATCTTCTGCGCAACAACTGGCCAACGACACGGACTCCTCTCCAGCTCCGACGCCACAACGCGATCCCGTCCCGGACCCCGCGTCACTGGTCGCAGGATCCTCTACACCCACAGTAGTGGCCGCACCCTATACATCACCCGCACATCAGCCGCAACCGGATCCTCCACGCCGTACAGTTCCAATTAGCAACGCATCTTCAACACCACCTGAGATTCTGGCTTCCAGATCTTCTGCTCCACCTGATCCTATGGTAGCTCCTCCACCGCATCGTCACTCAACCCGACTTCAACAAGGTACTACAAAGCCTAAACGCTACACTGATGGCACCGTTAAATGGTGCAATGCAACATTGCAACCATGTTATCTAGTGATGAGCCGTCCACGGTCGCTGCTGCCCTTGCAAACAAAAATTGGGTTGCTGCAATGGACAATGAATACAAAGCTCTTCAACAAAACAAAACATGGCAACTAGTCCCTAGACCAAAGGGCAAAAACATAATTGAGTGCAAATGGGTTTATAAAATCAAGAAGAAAGAAGATGGTACTATTGACAGATACAAAGCTCGCCTAGTTGCAAAGGGGTTCAAACAAAGATATGGTATTGACTATAAGGATACATTCAGTCCTGTAGTTAAAGCTGCAACTATTAGACTTGTTCTATCCATTGCCGTTACTAAAGGTTGGTCACTTCAACAACTTGATGTCCAGAATGCCTTTTTGCATGGGGTTCTAGAGGAAGAAGTTTACATGTACCAACCTCCTGGCTACATTGATAAAAATCACCCTTCTTATGTGTGCAAACTAGACAAGGCACTTTATGGACTCAAACAGGCTCCTAGAGCCTGGTATGCTCGCCTTTGCAGTAAACTAGTGAAGCTTAGTTTCATTCCTTCCAAGGCAGACACATCCCTATTCTACTATCACAAAGGTGGTTACACAATTTTTGTCTTGGTCTATGTTGATGACATTATTGTGGCAAGTTCCTCTCAAGCTGCCACAGATGCTCTTCTTCAAGATCTCCAACATGATTTTGCTCTTAAGGATCTTGGTGACCTTCACTACTTTCTTGGAATCGAAGTTAAGAAGACACAAGACGGACTCCTTATGTCTCAGCAAAAATATGCCTTTGACATCATAGCCAGGGCAGGCATGAAAAATTGCAACGCTATTGACACTCCACTGTCTACTTCTGACAAGCTCGGTGTGACTGATGGAGATCCTCCCGGTGCTAAAGATACTACCAAATGCCGCAGTATGGTTGGTGCTCTCCAATATCTTACCCTAACTCGCCCTGATATATGTTTTGCTGTGAACAAAGTATGTCAATTTCTTCATGCGCCCACAACAGTCCATTGGAGCGCTGTTAAAAGAATACTACGGTACATACAGGGCTCACGGACAATTGGCCTTACTATTCGAAGATCTCCTTCCATAGTTGTCAGCGCCTTCTCTGATGCAGATTGGGCGGGATGTGTTGATGATAGGCAATCCATAGGTGGTTTTGCAGTATTTTTTGGTGGCAATCTTATCTCTTGGAGTGCCAAAAAGCAACCCACTGTGTCTCGTTCCTCCACTGAAGCAGAATACAAAGCTCTAGCCAATGCCACTGCGGAGATGATTTGGGTCCAGAAACTTCTACAAGAGATTGGTATTCCTCACTCTCCAGTAGCTCGGTTATGGTGTGACAATCTCGGTGCGAAATATATGTCTTCCAATCCATTATTTCATGCTCGGACAAAGCACATAGAAATTGATTTTCATTTTTTTCATGAACGAGTTGCTCGAAGCTTCTTGAAGTTCGTTTCATTTCTACACATGACCAACTTGCCGATGGCTTTACTAAGCCCATTCCAGCATCACAAATTAAGAGTTTCAGATCCAATCTCAACTTCTTCGATGGCTGAGATTGAGGGGGATGTTAGATGATAGCATGTTTGGCATGTGTGTTGTGCATGTAATGACCAAAGCTTGGCTAGGATTAGTTCAAAGCTTTGGCTAGAATTAGTCGGTCATGATCCTAGTCTCTAGCACTACACTTCCTGTAATCTTAACACATGTAAAGAGCCACCGGTGGGCGGCTATTCCCCACCAACTATAACACGCAACCGAGGTCAGGCCAGGAAGGTCATCCTCGTTACATCCAATAATCTCTTACATGGTATCAACATAGCCTTCTCCTCACAGAATCAATTTTTCGATCCACCATGGCGTTCACCTCTTCTTCCACCCTTCCGGCTGCCATCTCTCTCGGCTTGGCGTTCATTCCCATCACCAATAAACTTACCTACAAGAACTACCGATCATGGAAAGCCCAAGCCCTTTCGGCCATCAAAGGCGCCCAAGCCGAGCACTACATACAACCTTCCACCAATCCTCCATCCCCAACTATCACCACCAAAAACGCCGAAGGAAAAGAAGAATCCAAGCCAAATCCAGACTATGCCGTCTGGGTGGCTCAAGATCAACAAGTCCTGAGCTATCTGCTCTCTGGCCTCTCTGCGGAGATCCTTGGCCAAGTCAATTCCGAAATCACAGCCGCTGGCGCACGGGCCGCCATTGAGTCCCGTTTCGCTGCTCAGTCCCGGGCGCGTGTGATTGCCACCAGGATGGCCCTCACCACAGCGTCAAAAGGGACTTCCACAATCGCCGAGTACTTCAGCAAGATGAAGGCCCTCGCTGACGAAATGGCAGCGGCGGGCAAGAAGCTCGACGACGACGAGCTCGTGTCCTACATCCTCACTGGATTGGACGAATCCTTCGACTCGGTCGTTTCCGGTGTCTCACTGCGCACCGAACCCATATCGGTGAGTGAGTTGTTCACACAACTCGTAAGCCATGAACAATGCATCGACATGCGCGGTGGAGGTAGCCACTCTTCCGCCAACATCGTCACTCGGAGCGGCCGTGACGGCGGACATCAGCACCAACACCAACAGTCATCGCGCGGCCATGGCGGTCGCCCTCGCGGGGGTGGATTCCACCATGGCGGGTCCTCTGGACGTGGCGGTGCACGCACTCCTTGTACCACCTGCGGGCGCACCCATGGCCCAAACTTTCGTCACAGTGTGTTTTGCCAGGTCTACAAGAAAGAAGGACATGAAGCCGACCGATGTTTCAAGCGGTGGTGATATTGGTCATCTCTTTTTCCCAGCAAGTTCGAGGCTATTCGTTCCGAAGAAGAGGATGTGTGTGCTGCGGGAGGAGCGCGGTTCATCCACGCGAGATGTGTCGGCTTTGCCAAGTCTCCCATGTCCACATCGGGCAGCGGCCATCCATGGACACTCATGGTTGAGGCTTCGCGTGAGTGTGGAGTTCTTCGTGCACCAGTTACATCTCCGCCCTGTTCCTCGGTGGCACGTGTTAGATGATAGCATGTTTAGCGTGTGTGTTGTGCATGTAATGACCAAAGCTTGGCTAGGATTAGTTCAAAGCTTTGGCTAGAATTAGTCGGTCATGATCCTAGTCTCTAGCACTATACTTCCTGTAATCTTAACACTTGTAAAGAGCCACCGGTGGGGGGCTATTCCCCACCAACTATAACATGCAACCGAGGTCAGGCCAGGAAGGTCATCCTCGTTACATCCAATAATCTCTTACAGCACGTGGCAGCATTAGTGCTTGCGTTTCCATCTTGTGTTCTTCGTGTTCATCTTGCAGGTCGCAGGTAGTCCAAGATATGCTGCCGCTCCTTCAATTTAATCAATTCAACACATGCAAAACTTGCGCAGTGTACACGTAGCCACCATCTTGCTGCACGTCTTTCATGAGTTACGCTTGCAGATGATCGAGTCTTTGCTCTTTAAATTCACAGCACTCCCAAGCACTGAAGCGGCTTTCACCATGTCATCCACCTACCGCAACCCATCCTGCAGCGTATATGGCCGCCCTAATCATGGGTCGTGTCACGCATGGCGTTCCATGCCGAGCCCCCATCCACCTCGCTATAGTCATGGCCATGGGATGCACTGCGCAACCACCTCCCCCGTGCTACTAGTTAGGAGGAGGCGCTGCCGCTAAGATCCAAACATGCCTAAAAATCCGTGCCACATCACACTCCCTATGATTGAACAGACCGATCCATCCCATAGTCGATAAATCTGCTCGCGAAGCGGCTGGTGAGCCACCCTTAATACATCCACTGTGTACATGTGAGTATCAATGCCGATTTATAGTGTAGATACTAATTCGTTGGCCGGTATCGGTTCCTTCTACATGTGGATTATCAGATTTTGTGCTAGAAAAAAAGGTATCTTGTTGACAGCATTAAAGCATTACACGTGATCTGCAGGACATTCTTTTGATTTCAGCAGGGGCACCGTGCAATGGCTTTTTTCATCCTTGCTTGAAGCTTCTCTTTCAACTGGTTTCAACATGGTTGCCGGCAAAACTATGGGTAATATAAGGAACACACCAAGCAGTCGTTAGACTAAACCCCCGAGAAGCAACCTGGCTTGTTAATCAAATATATGTTCCTGTCGGTTTGTTTTGCTCAGTTTGACGAGACAAGCTCTGGTGGAAGAACCAAACAAGCCAAAGATTCCTATTGCATATCTCACTCCCTCCCCCTGTACATGGTTGGACAAGCCAACCTACCCATGATTTTGTTATAGCTCTCGTATTTTCCTAACCCAGTCCTGTTCAATTGTGACTACACACAATTGCATGACAAGTTATAGTTATTTATAAGGAATAATGTACACGTGGCCACATGCTTGGGTGGTAACTTGCAGATCTTCACCTACCAATCCAAAATGATACCAATAGTTGATCCTAAGTGAAGGCAGAGTAAACCTTATCTATAAATAGCTAGGTAAGGTTATTGTTATGGCATGACCAATGGCTAGAATTGCAGCTGCCTAGACGAGATTGTGAGAGATTGAAATGGAGATGGATAACATGTTGTGTAGTTATGGTCTTGTTTGTTGGAGTGAGACGCAGCAGGAACTCGGTTCAAAGAGACCAGGGGTGTAGCTCTACCTACTAAATTCAATCTTGGATTAAACTATAAAATCGTAGTGTTTTGAGAGCAAGGGCACGGCGCTGCTCTGTTGCTGTTGGAGCTCATCAAGTCAGAACAGAGTGCTAACCAATAGTCGTTCTGCTTCATGGATGAGTGGATGGTGATTGGTCCGTGAATGAATGGATAAGGTGCGTCCGACCAGCAGTCACGCGTTGGACGCCTGTGAAATATCATTATCATTCTTCTTGTAGATCGATCCCAGAAACCGGTACGTACACACTGGCACGCTAAATAACATCATGAGAGGAAGGTTAAGATTGATAGTGGTTTGTCTACGGCCAATGTCAAGATACACCATTTAACTATTAGGAGGTAATATTTCAAATCATTGATCTGGACCATTGATCTTTTCACAATTTAATGTTTTACTATATAAATTAATTAATTCAAGGAAAAATGCACCCCCATTCCGCTCATGACGGGAGGCACATTTTTTTTGCATGGACTGTTGGCACGGCTCCCTACGCCCGGGTATCTCTAGCACGCCAATAAATTCCCGGCGGCGCATCCTGGCGAGCGCGCATCGAGCAGCAGCGGAACAGACGAGCACGCGGAGGGCGAACATTGCGTCCTCTGACCTTGTGACTTGTTGAACTCGCCCACATGCTAACATACACGTATGTACGCACCTGCACGCTAATTAAGTCACGTACAAAATTAGTACAAAAATGTAAAATAAAAATATTTTCCATATATATCATTTATGAACTCGCCCATGCTAACACGCTGACATACATACGTAACGTTGGACGTACTAAAAGATTGTTAATATTTCAAACCTTCTTTATTTACCCTATTTTTATAGAATAAAATTTCAATGATCGTGACCACTGGATTGGAATAAACGGACAGTCCATAATTATTTTGGAGTACCGTAGCAAAAGCCTTGTCGGGTCTAAACAAATGATTTTATTGATATAGACACGGTACATATAGTGGTTGCATACTTATACCCGTTGATATTGTGTCTTAACATGTGAGGGCAGCTTTAAAGGTTTGATGCGGTTAATGCACAAAATATTCTACTTCACACATGTCTAATTCTATTAATTAACACATGTCTAATGGCATCATTGTAACTTCTAATTAACCTTGTAATGACTATTTCTAACACTTTGTTTCCACATGTAGAATGTTTGAAAATTGGAAATCGTGCACTCAGAATGATGAGCGAAAGAAAAGCACACTGCACACCATATATGTAGAACTGTTTGTCACGAAAAGCCGATAACTGAACCACAACCATTGTCTTTATCATCGGCCATGCAACACCAAAGCACACAGAGCGACGCATGCACGGTTGCTGCTGATGGATGCATGGGCGTGTGGTCACATCACAGCCTATAAGTACACGAACGGAAGGATGATGATGCGCTGAGTCCTCACGCTATCTGGCGTTGGCAGGCTTAAGACTATGATAGCTACCTCTACGCAGTGCTTACGGTCCCTGCTTACCTAGAGCACATGCAAGGGGATGAACATAAACTGTGTGTTTGGTTCCTCAGCCAATTATGACTGCTGCCCTAGACTAGTTATAATCACTCCGATAGAGCATGGAAGCAACCTCACCCATCACTCAAGCACTGGTTCCCTTTAGTTGCGTTGTTCAGTAAGGCGAGGCGAGCTCCGCTGCATATGAATCCAAGACGGTCAAAGATTGCAGCTACATCCCACTCCGATATAATTGGATATTTTGATCAACACCCATAGCATTCTTGTGCCTCTCCTTTAATTTTACTAGATGATACCCCGCGCGTTGCTGCGGAAATTTATATATGGAGTCATATTATTTTTTATAAGAAATCATGGTTGCCACGATATATGAAAGGGAATATGTGTTGCTATTGGAATTAGGGACAATTTTTGAGAAGCACCCAATGAACAAACCAAAGATCAATAAAGTAGCATAAACTTATAGTATGTGTTCATATGACAAAAGGCAAATAAACTTTCAGATGCTACTACTCTGTAATAAAATAAGATATAATAAAGGAATATTTTGGAATTAAAAAATGTCGTGCAGCTCTGGTTGTAGGAGCTGGCATGGCATGATGCCGGCTCTCACGGCATGTCCCTGTATCTCGAGTTTTTGAAGCAGGCGGCACACCTGTAGACAGTCGATAGGAGAAGAGCTCCCTGGCGGCGGTGGTGGTAGACGCGTCGGGCAGACAGTCCATAGGTAGTCGCCGCCGCTTTCCGCGCAGCGCTGTCCCCTACCCTGGTGCACGCCTTCGTGTGGTTTGGAGTCCTGCAGCTGCAGCGTGAACTCGAGGTTCCCCGGCACATCGCCCATGGAAATGTTGTCGCTGCCGAACTCGGCGAGCTGAGGCTTCCCGACAGTCGATCTCAGCGTGAGCCTGGGCCGCTGGGCGCCCTGGCCGGCGTGGTGATGCAGCGAGCAGGAAGATGAGCGAGGGCGAGGGATCCACATCTGGTTGGGTGCTCGGACACCCGCTGGAGCATGTTCATGGCAGCCGGAACATCTCCATGTGCACGGAACTCTTCGCAAGCTAGACCGTAGTCGTGGCCGTGGCCGTGGCCGTGACCTCGGTTACCGGCTGGGCTGCGGCACAGAGACAGAGATGGGAGGGTGCTGTGGTTGTTGCAGAAGAAGATGCATGTATCACACTTTCACACCGGATGCCATCTTTCTATCTGCTCAAGAAAGCAATATATTAATACTATCTATCAGCGACCCTTTGGTTCCTTGGCAGTCATTCATGCTCTGCAATCAGCGACCCTTTGGTTCATTGGCATCAATTGTCGTGGGAGTTTTTCATTATCTCTTTGTTTCGTGACTAACTGATAGGCTGGCTAAAGAAAGCACCTTGGCAGTCATTCATGCTCTGCGTATCTATCAGCGACCCTTTGGTTCCTTGGCATCAATTGCGGTGGGAGTTTTTCATTATCTCTTCGTTTCGTGACTAACTGATAGGCTGGTGGCTGATGGCTGAACTTAATTGCTTAGTGGGGTCCATGAGATGACGTGGCTCTCGAGGAATGCAGGAAAATATGGTAGTGGGGGTCTCCTATTTAGGCATAGAGAATTTCTCCAGGTTCACTCTCATTTGTTAGTGCACACAATAGCGTAATAAGTTGTTGATATTTATAGAGAAGGAAATTAAAGATAGTTTACATGTAGTTTGATGCTAGGATCACTTTTAGTTCTTCACCAACCAATGGCGACATCCATAATTGATCTCATTGATAGCATCAGCTAGTGCACCACTGTACCTTTTTGAGTACATCTTATATATAAATAGCTAGTAAGAAGAACACATTAAAAATACAAATATGTGCCGATCTGGTTAGAAGGAAAAAGAAATCGGTCCAACAACAACTTAGAAACGATAGTTGAATCCGACCGCGCTAAGAGGCAGGATCACCTATGCTGTACAACTTGAGGAGTTTGTCTCCCTTTGGATAAGGCTCCAAAACATCCAGCTAACACCTGACGTTCGTGAATCCATAGTCTGGAAGTGGACGACTGAGGGTTCTTATTCCACCCGTTCAGCGTACAGGATCCACTTCAAAAGTTCCTATGGTGGATTCAGAAATGAACTCCTTTGGAAAGCACATGCTGAGAACAAAGGAAAAGTGTTTGTTTGGATCCTATTTTCTGAGAAGTCTTGAAGGCAGATAATCTTCACAACAGAAGTTGGCCTCATCAAGACCAATGTGCCCTATGTAACGGACCTTGGGAAACATGCCTTCACCTATCACTCCTTTGCCCTTTCACCAAGACAGTATGGAACCAAGATAGAAAAACAAGAAAAAAGGCACTTCAATGGGATGGTCATCTGCATTCTATGGAACATATGGAAAGAAATGAATAGAATAATTTTTAACGACACCCAAGAGTCGGCAATGCAAGTGGCATTAAGGGTAAAAGAGGATATCCAACAAAGAAAGAGGGCTTTAACTTGGGGAGTGGGCAATATCACTAGAGGTATCCATTAATCATAATGGGGGGCAATTCCCTCTTGCTATGTATATGAAACTCTCTACCCTTCTTGATTGAAAGGCAGAGCTCCTGCCATTACATTCAAAAGAGGTTATAAATATGTGTGCACATCTTTTGCCTAATAAGAAGAATATGACATCGAAGCGAGGACAGCAAAGAAAAACAGAATGGTGTCAAGGAATCATGTTCCTAGCTAGGAGTGAGATGCGATAGGAATTCAGATTATACCATGCGCCTCAGTTTGGTACAAAATTTACAGAAAAAAAGATGTTTCATGGGCCATCACGGTGACCTCGAGATAGAGTGGACCGGTGCATGGATGAGGTGCCGATGGATCTATGGCCATGGATGTGTATGCCTCGATGTGTACGCCGATGGAGCTGTAGCTCATCGATGTGGTGGCCAGATCTCAATGCTTTGTGGGCATGGCTGGCGGCGAAAACATTGGAGCGTTGGCGGATGTGTATGCCTCGCTAAATCATCTGGGAGACCATGGGCGGATCCAATCAATGTGAGGGTAGAGCATGGCGGTAGTCATCCGTGCAATAGAAAACAGACCAGGAAACAAAACAAAGAACTGGACTAGACGCGCCGGACATCAGGTCAGTATTTTCGACACAACTGAGCCCAGCCGAAATAATAAATATAACCTGATCTCATTAAGATGTGTGCAGATTTCTTGAAAACGTCAACCGATCGATGCAAAATTAAAAAAAAAAATCTTGGGCTCTTTCCATTTTCACTTTTGAACCGAAGCTATATATTACTTTAAAAACAAACGATGACAATATAGTACACGACCGTCCGACGGCCTAGAGATCACTTGGCGGCATTCCAGATGCATCCCAATCCAACTATTCAACATGAGAAATTGATATCATGTCATTTGGGCAGTGATGGGTGCTACTCAGGTTCTGTCTATACAGTTGTCGTCTGATATGATTATTTTTTCGATAAAGGATTTTCAATATTCGGCCTCTATATCCGGGGATGTACACAGCCAATTGTTACAAAAGATAGAAAAACAAAAGAAGGACATTACAGCAAACGATAAATGCTTCGACCCTCTATTTTATCCGAGAGGGCGTACTTGGCTTGCTCTTGACGTCGCAGTTGAATCCCAAGAGTCGCAGTGCAGGGCATGGCTAGTTGTAGGTGTGCTTGTGTTGATGCCTTGAAGAAGGTAAATGACATCCGCAGACGTCATCATCAACGAAAGGAAGAGGAAATTACAACGACGCCACTAAGGGGGAAGATGACGTTGATTGCGTCATCGCCGCCGGCCCAGCACCGCCAGGTAGGGTTTTCACCCGTAATCCAAAGTACTGCAAAAGCACATCCAAGTCGAACCTACATACAACAGATGCCGGAGATGATCGGCAGGGTCTTCACCAGATGCCGCGAGGCAGCAGAAAGCAGGGGGTGACGGTGTCCTTTGATGTGTATGTCGGCTTCGATTTACGGGCCGCCTGGGAGCGATGTGGTCTGTGGGAGGGCAGGTTAGACGGCATGGAGATGGCAGGTGCCAACCCTGTCATCCCCATCCGGTGCCCGGGAGTCCAAATCGACCCCCAAGCCGCTGCCAGGGAAAATGTTCCCGACCCGAGGCAACACCCGCCCGAGTCCGCATCGCCGGAGCACCACCTGCACCGAGAAGGGGGCAGCACGGGGAAGCAGCCGGCGAATCCAGGCCTAAGATACCCAGATCGGCCCGCCGCCGCCAGACCCCTTCACCAATGCGGGTACGCCGGCCGCTGAGTCCATTCATCCACCAAACGGTGGGGAGAACGGTGCCGCCGTCCGTGTCAGTCCACAGAGGGCGAGCCAGATCGGCCTTCACCATCGAGCAGGCCGCTTCGCCGAGGACCGGAATCGGCCCCCGCCGCCGCCGTTTGCCACCGAAGAGGAGGTACGGTTGGAGGTCGGGGGGGGGAGGTGGGAGAAGGGGTGCTCGCGCCCGCACCTGGGCAGACCGCCCCGCCGCCGCCGTCATGGGGGCTGTGCGAGCATCCTGAGCAGTCCCTCCGGCGACGGCGAGGTGGGGAGCGGAGGTTGGAGGCGGCACGGTGTGGAACGATGGGGAGCCTCTAAACCCTAGCCTCTGGTCAGGTGACATATATCCATTCATCGTGCTGTCCATTAGCTATGTACTCGGTCCTTCTTGCTTTAAATAATTTCTCAAGACTTCCATATTGAATATTACTAATGTCTACCAGGCTGCCGTGGCCTAAACATGCTTTTATACATCTGTTGCATTACAAACCATCTATTGCTTTATTTTTTGGTAGAGGTGGCTTTGTTCAGTACTGATGTGGGGTGTGTGTTTGAATGATCTGACAGATGTTTACTTGTTTCCACATGGGAAACAGAGCACATTCATTCAGTAGATTTCAAGTACTCTCCACGAGTTCTGATAATTTTGATATCCACGAGTCATCAATTTAGTGGACACCTTGCTACTTTCCACCGCCAAAATCAATATCCATTGCTTTGGGGTACTAATAATCGTTGGCATATATATTTCTCCAAATATAAGGTCAGTTTGAATTATTGTGCAGCAGACGTATACTGAAAAGATGGCTTCGTCTCTTGGAAGTGCTATGCAACACAAGTCCATGTGCTGGATGAAGCTACACATCGACTAAACGAAAAGCAGCCACTGTATATTACTAGCCTCAGCCTCGTGGAGGCGCATTCAAAGACTGGGTGCTTTGCTGGCCACTATACATTAATCATGATTTACAGCGGTGTGGTCGTCGTTGTTGCCTCAGTTAATCCTACGCCAAATAGCAATGCCAAATTACATTCCGTTATATCTCTAAGTTATATGCTCCAGACTTTGAAATAAATGGGTAGAAACTAAGAAATACATAGGTCAAGAATAAAATATATATACCTTATTAGTAGAAGAGCAAAATTTCAATCTGCAAAAAAATCTGTTAGTATTTTCTGTTACGAAATTAGCCCCACAGCGATGAGCTGTCCGCTAATCTCCAAACGCGGAAGCGTCGATTGAATATCTACCGAGACGAACATGCAAGATCACAGACGACACCAGAGGCACGATATTTGTTAACGAGGTTCGGCAAAGCCTACTCCCCGGGGCAATGATTATTGGCGCTCCTCCCCAATCCAGCAACACCGGCCGCTCTCCAGGATTCCGGCGGCGAGCCGCCGCCCTCCCGTGAACCTGTCGCTATGTCGTGTCATGGTTACAACAGCAGCCCCCCTCTCATATTTATGAGGAGACCGGGTTACAGAGTCCGACTACAACTCTACCCTATACTGCCTAATACAACTCAGAGTCCTAGCGTAACCAAACTCGTACATAATATTCGACACATATCCAACAAACTCCACCTTGGCGAATATTCTACCATCCTGAAGTCGTCCATGCGCGAACCTCCATGTACTCCTGACTTGAGTTGTCCGCCGCTCCATAAGAGCTGCCCGATGAGTCTCATTACAGACCCACCGCAAACAAGAGCCTCCGCTATCTCCTCAATTTCATGCTCCATGACTCCACCTGCAGCTGTGCACCCTTCTCTTTATCGCCACAATCTCCATCAAGTAAAACTTAGATTCTTCTCCAGCTCGAACACATGCCTGACTCGCCGAGCACGTCTGCTCTATGCTAGGCACGACACAAGCTAACTGAATCCAATACCAAACTTGAACCGATTGTACTCGTGACACTGAGAACCTCATAGCTGCTTGAATCACACGTAGAAATTGCCTCATTAGCGCTCTTTCGTTTTCACTGCAATGCTACGTCCGACGTCTTACACCGTAGCCTCCTGCAGCACTGACCAACCAGATTACTCCAGTTGCAAGTACAGATAATCGCTATCTATACTTCCTTCCAGTTCAGCCCTTGAAGCTTCTCCACGTCATTCGATCCACACTTCAGAACACTGCACCTGCAATTTGAATCGATCCACGCCCTTGCTGATTTGGAAGCACGCAAACTCCTCCAATGCAAACCTGCATCGAGCTCGCGCCACGTGTCGCCACGCCACAGAGAACGAGAACCCCATCAGCCGCCACGCTCCTATGTCGTCGTCGCTGATCCTGTTGCCATCTCTGCCCCACGGTATGACTAGCCTGTTGCCGCTAGCCTCTCCGCCATGCACCGCGGTATGTTCGCCCTTCAAGCGAACTGTTCACCCGCCATCATGAACTACTCGTATTGTGCCCGCGAACTGTTCGGCCCTGATCCATCAATCACAGACGGATCACCAATGAGTTGCTCTTCCTCGACCCTGTCAATTTGCACCGACTCCGACGCTCCCAAGAACACCCGCCGAAAATACCACTATCGAATTCCCATCAGTCGCCATGTGCACCACGACTGAACACCATCGACAGCCTCCGCTCGCCGCAAATGAGCGCCGCAACACCGGCACCGAGGTATGGTCAGCCAAACGCTACCTCTCCTCTATCGCCTGTTGCAAACTCCGTCACCATCCACAACACATGTCACACTTGTAGCCCCGCTGTGCGCACAGCCTTGCCACAACTCCCGCGACATATCCTGTTGTCGTGCTGATCCGATCGACATGTCCTGCCGATCGCCAGACTGTCCACCGTTACCGTAGACTATCTGTCCGGGTTTACTATAAACCCATATGCCTTCATCGAATAATCTGTACATGAGCCTCTCCACAGATCCTGCTTGCACGCGTACACAGATGAACTTCTGTGTGCTTCCCCGCTCGACACGTCCCGACTCCGTATATGATGTCAATCCGTCAGCCATGATGCCTTATTTGCGTTATACTTAACCAGCCACCAAGAGTCCACAAGCAATACCACGTTGTTACTATGCCAAAGAAAGAAAGCAATCACCACGTCACGCAAGCTTTGCATGCATGTCTCACATGGCCACGTCCTTGTTTCTTTCCTTTTCCAACAACCATAACCGTGTGATGTCATGCATGTATACAACTCCAATTTGGCCACGATCATACGCAATCCAAGAACACGGCCGTTCATGCTCATCCGTAACCGAACAAGACTTCCATCGTCCGTCGCACCGGCCTGCCCGGACTCCACGGTCATCTGCAAGTCTTCGATCCGCAAAACTCTATGCCGTACTCGATGTTAGCCCATCGTGGACGCACCGGCCACGACGATCATGCTCCACCTTGCGTCATATCCGCACGACGCCTTGTAGATGCTTAATCCCTCAAACCTCTAGATGATCTTTCACATAACCTCAAGAACCAATCCAACCAGAGAGCTGGTACCACTTGTTACGAAATTAGCCCCACAGCGATGAGCTGTCTGCTAATCTCCAAATGCGGAAGCGTCGATTGAATATCTAACGAGACGAACATGCAAGATCACAGACGACACCAGAGGCACGATATTTGTTAACGAGGTTCGGCAAAGCCTTCTCCCCGGGGCAATGATTATGGGCGCTCCTCCCCAATCCAGCAACACCGGCCGCTCTCCAGGATTCCGGCGGCGAGCCGCCGCCCTCCCGCGAACCTGTCGCTATGTCGTCATGGTTACAACAGCAGCCCCCCTCTCATATTTATGAAGAGACCGGGTTACAGAGTCCGACTACAACTCTACCCTATACTGTCTAATACAACTCAGAGTCCTAGTATAACCAAACTCGTACATAATATTCGACACATATCCAACATTTTCTGTCTATACCATAATGCAATTCTTCCAAAAGAGTGGGAAGCCTGTGACCTTACACCTACCCCACATGTCAGACTCTTAGACTCACCCTCGCCACACACGGGCTCGCCCTCCATGTTTCGAGGCGTGGGTTCGACCCCTCAGGCATGTAAATTTTTTCCAAAAAAAAAATGAAACGTCCTTCTTTTATCCACAGCACGAGTGACGATAGTCTACTAGACTTCCGTCGCCGCCGCCACCTTGGTCCATGCCTCGGCGAGCTTCCGACGGTCACGGGCCACCTCAGGCTCGCCGACAATGGCCAGATCTGGTGCGTCCGGATCCTCTCTACTTTCCTACCCCTTCTTTTTTCTTATCCATGGGAAAAAGTTTCCTAGGGTTTGATTGTCCGGCGATGACTGTTGCGGCGGCGCTCCACCTACGGATGGGGCGTGGCGATACCTTCGTTGTCCTGGAGAATGCGGCTGCGAAGCCATGGACAGCTACCGGTCGAGCCGAGGCCTTCGACGCAGTCTCCGCCGCCCCCCCCCAACCCTGGCCCATCCGGCGGCTGTGTGCGCCTTCCGCTACGTGGCGTCTCCGGCGCAGAGCAAACGCCGCAGCCACCGGCCTCCGGAGAGGCGTCGTCGTCTTCGGCCGCTGCAACACGGGAGGCTGCTCCCGCCGCTGCTGTCCCGTGCGCTTCGACGGCCGCGCATGCCCACTGCAGGAGGCCCTCCGCCGGCCACTGCTACCTGGTCGCGGCGCCGCCGGCTGCACTCCACCAGCGCCACGAGTCCTCAACGGCGCGCGGGGAAACTGCGCGCGGCTCCATCCAAGAGGTAACCGTGGTGCCTTTTTGGTGGAGCGTGAAGACGACGGTCGGCGACTGCCGAGGCCGCGGACTCGCCTGTGAAGAGCTGTGGTGGCGGCGCACTCTCCCATCGGGAGGGAGAAGGATAGATGGGGGAGGGAGGCTGACAGCCAGGTGCGTTCCCGTCTTCGATGGGCCTTCATCTACCCAACTGTAGAATCGCCGGTCATCTACCTCCCTCTATAGTGCATCTGCCAACTTGCTACTGCTGTACTTACTATCCCTCTTGTTGCGCTCCACTCAGATCCATTATTTCAGCAGTGTTCAATTCCATGTTTGTGCGTCAATGTAGAATTGGTCAGACAATATATACCTAATATTTGTGATATACTAATGAAAAAATATTAGAACTGCTATTTTCACTATTGAAATTTTCAATTGTTCTTAGCTATAGGAGAGGTACGTGCTCAATAATATGCTCAACCGGGACATAAAAACTGCTTAATTGAAGCACCTGAGCCATCTTTATTCTCTATAAAAGGTACTCTGTTCCCTTTGCTCTCTGTTTTTATTTTTCAGTACATCAATTCTTTCTCTTTGCACCACACCACTTGTGAAGCAAAAAATGTTGATCCTGGTTGTAACATCATTTGAAGAAGGAATTATGCAACATTTATTCTGCTTATGTTCTGAATTTGGCAGGTTGGCAGACCAACACTTGTTCTAAATAGCTCATTAAGGTTGTAGAAATTTGTTCAAGCTTTCCATCAAAGTATTCTTCACTGGGTTGGGAGGTATGCTATGTTGAAGTATACTGGCAGGGCATGCCCTTGTTCATCTAACATTGGTCCCACATCCTTTTAATTTGTGACGGAATTCCTAATTACAGGAGGTATGTTCATCGTTGGATCTGTCATGAAACTATATTGTTAGCCTTCCCATTATTGTCAATATTCAGAAATGCAGAGTTCTTATTTCATCGCTGACGGAATGGTGCATACAGTATGAGTTTTAAACCACTTACTCATCAGGTTTTCTTGTCCAATGATATCTCTTGGTGATAGCTTTTAGACTATTTGTTCTGTTCTATCAGTTTTCTAGGAGACATGTAACCACAAGTCTGTCATAGTAATTAAATGTGATGTAGTAGAGATGCAGGTTGCAGCCTCATCTCTTCGAAAGGTCTGTCAGTGTAAATTAGCTTTATAAGTTTCGATGTTTCACTTTGTATTGAGCAATATTTTGATAGCGAGATGCCTAGAACATGTGGCAGCTGCCTTGGTATAGCCGACCAAGCTGTATGTTGACGAACTCTATTTATTTAGAGAGGGTTGTATTTCTGGTTTTTCTTTTTTGTTTGAATCTATCCAAGGTGAAGCCGGGGTATGTCCGTATGTGTTTAGCATGTTGTATTTGCCATTGCTAAAGTTATTTTAAAATCAGGGACCTATTTGCTTCTTCTCAGTTTTATTAGTTAACTTCGTATCTTTGAGATCGAGATAACTTTGATGACCTTTTTACATCACAAGAAGGACAATCTCATGGCTGCTGATTGAGAAACGGCTTTGGTATATGATTCTCTTTTTTTAATGATTTGCATGGCAGGTTTCATGCACACAAGCGTACCAGCGGCTCAACATTATCCATTGGGATGAGGAAGATAAAGGTTAAGAAGGGGTTGACAAGCAAGGCCCACATGGTGAAGAGCGGAAGAGAGAAGAGAGTGAGTGGTTGTTTTCATGTGTATCCCTAATATAAAAAACCATAGCATTAGCACGGGCATTATACTATGGTAATAATTGTTGTATAGTAATTAATATCAATATTGAAAAAACGAAAAATAGTGAGAAGTTGGAAGACAGTTGCAAGATGTCTCTAAATTTATGACTTGTCTTCCTTATAATTTACTAGACTGCATTTTTTTCTCAACTAAGAAGTACTTGTGACAGTGAACTTTATACTATGAAGAGTTGTTTCCTTCAGGCGTTGTATAAGTTTATGGTAGAGCTTGTGATTAGAATTTTCTTTTCTGCAATTATGGAGTGCAGAAACAATTCTACCTTATCTGGCTGCTATTGAGTGTAATAGACACTAAGAGATGGGCTACCAAAATTAACCAAGTGTCATGATCTGTGTAACAATACCATATCTGGTTGTTATTGAGTATACACTAACAGATGGGCTACCAAAATTAATCAAGGCCTTCACACTACAAGAATCCTACTAATCAGTGACGAAAAATTTCCATCACCAATCACCAAAAAACCGTCGCTATGTAGCATCTGTGATGGTTTCGGAGATCGTCGCGAATTGAGCGTCAAGGATTAAACGCGTGACGATTTGTCGAATACCCTCGCGGATCAAAGGAATCCGTGACGGATTGAAACCATCACCGCTGAGCCCAAGGCCTAGTTAGCCCAACCCAAGCCCATTTCTAGTGACGAAAAATAACCATCACGGATTAATTGCCAAGTCAATATGGATGCTGACATGGGCAATGACGTGGATGATAACATAAGCATGCTAACCAATTTATTTCCAGCCCAGCATCATAGATGGGCCATTGTTTAACCTGTTTTAGGCCATTATCAATCTGTTTTTAGCCCATTTGCAATCTGGTTTCAGCCCATGTACAATCTGGTTTCAGGCCATTTTCATTTGTTTCATACAATATGCAGCCCATTTTTATATCTCATACAACATACAGCCCACGCAGCCAAGCTCATTTTCAGTTACATCTATACTATAATTGAATTCTTCTAAAAAGAGTGGGAAGCCTGAATCTCACCCCTGACCCTACAGTCAGGCTTCCCACCCTCCATCTCGGTCGTCCCACGCACGCGAAAGGCTCACCAACACACCGCGAGCAATGCTCGAATCCCACCATGTCCTTTTTTTATTTTATTTTTCTCCCAAGAAAACAAAGATCGGAGAGCAGGATAGGGCGGCGGCGGCTCCACGCACAGCAGCGCCGCACGCATAGGTTCAGGCAAAGGGCACGGCGGCTCCACACGTCAGATCCGCGCAGGCCTAGCTAGGCGCGGGGCAGTCGCCGGCCTCCTGGAAGGCGGCGTCATCTTCGGCCGCGGCAGCACGGAAGCCGCCCGTCGCTGCCGCCATCGCGTTCGCCCCAACGGCCGTGGCAGCACGGGAGCCGCCCGCCGCCTCCGCCATCGCGTTCACCCCGACGGTCGCGCCTCCGCCGGCCGTTGCTGCCTGGTCGTCGTGCCGTCCGCACTCCACCGGCGCCATGAGTCCTTCTCGACGGCATTTGCGTCCTGAGTACGTCCTAAGCACGCCTGGCTTCCCTTCGACATCGTCTTGTCTGTTGCATGCATCTCCCTTAAGCCATGAGTGTCCATTAGTTATTGATCCTTCCCGTCAATTTGTATATGGATGATTGAATAGTTTAATGAAGCCACAATTTTTGCATGGTTGCCTGCAGGTGGCTGAGTATCCATCAAAGCTACCAAGGGCAAAACACCAATTCACCTCCTGAACATATACAAGGTCAGGTCCTCCCTCGCTACTCTTGTTTTTTTAGATTGGTAATGATCCATCACCTGCATACAAGTTCATACAAATGATTTGAAATGGATCAATTCTAATCCGCACTCCATGTGTTTGATAAAATGTTTTCTGAGAGTTAGTGGAATTATTTTCCATGAATGCGCATCCTATTCCTTAAATAGCTTTACAAAATTTATCATATATTTTCTTTCCTGGTTTTTGTGGTTGCCTACATAAGAATCGACTACATGAAATGTACAAATGAAATTTAGTTGCTCTATAAATGTTCATGATGGCAGCAAAGTAGTCTCTTTCTTTGTCAAGGTTAGTAGAGAGTGGGCTCTCATCTTTGGCATATCAAGTGACGGAAACCAAGAAATGTATCATTGTTATTTATGAGTTCTTTTAGGAAAACAGGAAGGACAGTAAGGCTTTATTTGAGGCATCGAAATTATCATTTCAAACAGGTAAAAATTTTAGGACGTCTTTCATTTGCATTTTAGCAAGACTAGATTCTATGATAATTAACTATAAATTTAAGAGCAGTATACATGTATGTTTATTTGGTCAGTCATATACAAAAAAAAAGGCATTTATTTAGTCAGCTTAGTTACCAATTTTTCCTTGTGCTCTGCAGCATGTCAGTACACCTTATATCATCTTGACAATTAGCTCAGCTATATATCAGTTTAGTTTAAAAACATTAGATTTTCCTGTCTGCTACAGTACACAGAACTAATATACATCTGTTGTTTCATTGCGCTGTGCATATAAAATGACAAAAATCACCAAATTTGTTACTCTAAAATTAAGGGTCACAACTATTAAAACAAAGTACATTTTTATGAGTTCTCATGGTTTGCCTTATATACTAGACTAGATCCCTCACCTGCTTGGCACCATCAACAACTCGGCGCTGTGGGGGCATGGGGACGAGGACCACCAACCTCTCTGTGCTGATCCTTTCAGCCAGTAGAGAGCTCTCTATGCAGGTATTGATCACTCGGTTGCTTGTTTCTCAGCTTCTATATATAGGATCTGCGGCAGATCCATGCATAGAGAGTTCTCGCTTGTGCATATGGTCCTTCTTATTCAAATAAACGTACTTTAGATGTGTGTTGCTGACTGATGTTACTGTAATACTGGTTCACACAAAGTCTTCCAAAATAGTCATTGCAGAACAAGATTTAAGAACAGTACAGTAGTGTTCCTAGCAAGGTCACCTGGGTACGTTGTCATTCTGCTAGAATATATATGCTCGCTTTTTTAAAACTTTGCATTCTACTTTCCTCAATTCATAGCTTATAAGGATATAGCATCAATGCTGTCCAGCTGTGTATTGTACCCAAATGCTTGTATAGTTTTTTTTTCCTTTCAGGATTGATGAAATGGGAACTCATGATGAATGGATCCTTGGTGGCGAAAGCGGCAGTTTCTAAGGTTACTCAGTTGTCAACTCTTTCCTTCTTAGATCTGAATCAAATTTCTGCGTGCTTATTTTTGTTGCAGATAGAACCTAAATTTGTGTGTTCAGCCTTAAACACAGATATAATGCCTTATTTCCTGATTGTATTTTGTAAGCTTAACTTCGTTTGGACTATTGATTCTCCTGACTATTCTGTGTCCAATAAATGGCATAATTCTTAATATATGTTTGCTATATGTCCCTAGCAAAGTCACCCAAACATGTATGATGTCTTTAATTCCAAACAAATGGAACTTCTTATCTACCTGGCTAATTAGACTTAATCAAGTAATGTGAGTTCATCTCAACAGTTACCGATTAGACAATCTCCTTTTAAGTGAACTGTTGGTTGTCATCAGAAACCAACCAAATCAGCACCATGATATTTTCTTATATAAAATAAGTATTTTCACCATCTTTGATGTAAAATTGTGGTTTAGCCTAATCTCAGCTACACAAGCCTTTCAGTTATAATGTGCTTCTGCCTATTCTTTAAATTTGGAATCTCATATCTTGTTCTTTCTTCAATCTACACCTGGCTGTAGAAATCACAACCGTTCCCATGTTTTTGTATCTGCAAACTCAAATCAATGTTGTCTAATGTGTTTTTAACTATTTATTAGATCATAGTACCATAGTGGGTTTCTGATCATTTGATTCATATAAAATGTGTTGTCAATTTCTGCAGATTGTGGTTTGAAGGAAGGGATCAGAGCTTCTGACCAATGAGGTTGGTGAAGTCACAAGGCAAGAAATACCATTTGCCCTTTACTTGAAGATGCTGCCCAAATTCTCTACCCTTCATGATGTATATTTATTGAAGGCAAGTATTTGTCACACTATTGCATTCCATGGTATTCCAAAAAAATTGATTGAATTCTATTTGAGTTCTGCAAGTCTTTTTTTTTATTTCCATAATTTTTTTATTGTATTTCCTCATATTAATGAAGATGGCTTTTGATATTTTAGAGTGGTGTGCACCTTCAATCTAGAAACAAGAATTCTGTATACAAATCATTTTCCTTGTTCTGTTTCTTTTGTAGGTTGACATATGCCAGTTGGGGAGCTTCCTCCAGGAGTGTTGCCTTCTTAAGGCTAGATCATCGAGAACTTGAGGCATGGTTTTGGCAGCAGAAGAGTTTTAGCAAATCCAACTTTAGTTCTTCCCGTCAATTCGAGGAAAATGAGTTGGTGTTAACAAATCGATTCTAGCTGATTGGCGGCCAAAACATGTTAAACTGATTTGAAGCTTTGTTTTAAATGTCTCTACAACAAAACCCTGCTGACATTGATGCAAATGATTCATCTGTATTGAGTTCTTGATAGATGTACAATGGTTGGTGTGTTGTGATAAAAATTCTATTGCTAACTTTTTTTGGTAGGAAAAGATTAATTCTGCTAAGCATCCTTGAGAACGAGACGTGAATCTTAATTAAATTTGAACTTGAATGTGTCCCGTATCATTATGCGAAAGTGTTTCCCGTATTGTATATACATGCTTAAATACAATTTATATAAAAGTTGAACCATGGGAAAAAACATTGATTGTTTTCATATGTATTTCTAAAATAAACCGTAGCGTTAGCACGGGCATTATACTAGTAATAATAATAACTCAATCCAGTAGCGAACAACCTAACACTATCAGTTTCAGTTACATCAAGAATACTGCTAATGGACGGACACGAAATGACATATATTGAGGTCCAAAGGTATAGCAATTATCAGACCCTCGATATTAGAATCTGACGACTCTACAGTTTCCAGCTGCTCAGCTTCCGATTGCTTAAATTCAAGGTAGATGTAGGTACAGCCGCACACGCACTTGATGCATAAAAGAACCTGCCACAGAAATAAACAGAAATGAAATTTAAATTTGTTTCCAGAGATGAGCACTAAATTAACTTCAGTTGGAGACCTGCTACTCCTACGAATCTGCATCTATGGTCTGACAACAAAACCAAAATGATTTTTAAACAGTTTTTTTATACTAAAACTAATTAATCCACAAGTGTTCTGTTAATTCAATACAAAACCAGGATTCAGTTATTGTTAGTTTCAAATCAATGTTTGAAGCAACAATGGAAAGGTATTCATAAGCTTTAGTAGATAATTTCTGAACAGGAGTCAATAGGGCTTGCACATCGCATTCGTAAACTGAAGAAAAAAACTAGTGCTATACTACATCCCGGTCACCAGCCATATACCAAATCCATTAATATATTAATTAAATCTTGCAAAGCGAAACGGGCAAAAGTAGATCCACCGCACCTGTATCATGGACAGAGTTCCGGCGTTGGGCACAGCACGAGCTGCACCTTGGTGAGGAGCAGCTGCCGCTGCTGGAAATTGATGTTGGCGAGGAACAGCTACCGCTCCACGAAGAAGAGGCCGACGGCAGAGCACAGCACGGCGGGGCACGCCAGCACAGCAGCTTGTCCTCCGTGATCTCACCCGCGTGACCTCCTCCTTCGCTGTAAGGCCTCGCGCCAGCTCGTAAATCCGGCCGCGTGCGTCTCAGGCTGCTGTCTCGTGCCGCCGCCTGCCCAAAATCACGAGACGGGAACCCACTGTACTTCGATGGCAGCGTGATCTTTTGGAGAAGAAGACCCGCTGGCCGTCAGCTACCGTCGTCGGATCCTCATCGGCTCATGCGAAATCCTCGGCTTCCAATCCGCCAGAAGGAAGCCGTGGCCCATGGCCGGGCTCCTCCATGCCGCCACCGGAAGGAGGCTGAGGACTCAGGGGAGATGGTAGAGGCGCTCACTCTCTCTCAGGCACACAGGAAGCTGATGTGCGGACGCGGCTGCGCTGCGGACGAGCTGGAAACGGGAATCGACCTAGGGTTGGGAGGCCAGGGTTATATATGATGTGGGATGGATCTTGTCCGTCAATTTAATCCGACGGTTGACAACGAGGCAGGTTCAATCTGGGCTGCATGTTTTATTGGGCTGGGCTCTTTTACATGTTTAGGCAATGACCTATTTTCCAATTTTATCTTTATTTATTCTTTATTTCATTTCTAGCTAAGTATGAAAATACAAATTAAAATAATTATCATATCACCTCTACAAATCTAAAATTTATTGTTTCTTCAGCCCGTGACACACGCAAGCGTGAGAAAAAGATTGAGCAACTTACGACATCGAAATGGACATATCACTTGGAGACTCATTAGTTGTAGTCAGAGTTCTTTAAAATGGTGCATAGACTTTGTGAACCATGTACAATATGCCGATGTCAAAATGACTTGAAACTTTTTATGCATGCATGAAATCCCGGAGCATGGCTCTACATCGAATCTTAGATTTTTCTGAATAAATTAGGCAATTATTGAATTTATTTATCACTAAAATCAGGAAAGGTTGGCAAGTTACGCCTTGAATATAAGATATTTAACCATCCTCCTCAATTAAAACTAGTTCCCTAGGGCGTGTGAGACCTAGTTTAGAAATTTGGTACCGTTCCAGATTATTTCTAAGGTAGTCTCGGTTCAACCTATAATTACAATGTCCTGGCGTGAGAATTTAATTTAAATGAAAGAAAATAGCAAATCACTTCTAGATAATATAAATCTCGGTGTTTCTTCATCCTGTGGCACACACAAGATTGAGAAAAAGTTTGAGCAACTTACGACATCCAAATAAACATATCACGTGGAGACTCATTAGTTGTTGTCATGGTACCGGAATTTATTTAAATGAAAGAAAATAACAAATCATCTCTGAAAAATATAAAACTTATAGTGTTTCCTCATCCCGTGGCAAACACAAGCTTTAGAGATCTGACAGATGTATCTTTTGTGATATAGCTATGTACCTTTACAAATTAACATATCTCTCATATAGTCTCACTTAGTCATATAACTATGTGAGAGATGTATCTTTTGTGAACTACATGCAATAAATAATTTCAAATGAAAAAGTTATTAATTTAAAAGTTGTGCAATTCATTGAGATCTACAACTTTTATTTTCATCGGTTTTTTATTTGAGACTTTTTGACAATTGAAAATATAATAAAAATATATATTAGTTGTACAAAAGAAATAATCTTGTAGTAGTGGGCAATCTAATTTCCTTTCATGGCCCACCCACATTCTCGCGAGCTGGGCCGCAAACGGGCCAAGATGCTATCGTTGTGTGCGGCTGGGCCCTATGCTGTTACCTACTGATATTTGTTCCAAGACGACTCTAAAAAATATAAATATCTTTCCTATACCAATTTATATCAAACAATATGATAGCCCACTGGTTTGGTCCTCGGTGTTATACCCAGGCAGCCCAGGTTCGATTCCTATCTTCGGCCTATCACCTTTGTTTTTTTTTTTTACCTCTGGGCGGGCGCTTGCTTTGATTACTTTGCTCTCTCTTTTTTTTTTCCCTGGGCGCCAGCATGAAATGGGCTTTTCGGCACCTGCTTCAAATGGGCAACGACCCATCTAGTACCAGCACTCGATAAGAAGTGTGGGCTGAGTCAAGGAGGGAGTTGCACATGTAACAATAAATATGTCATTTTTGCTTTGAGTTTTCTAGAAAAAACGTTCAACATCAAATTATAAAAAAGTTCAGAAGTCTATCACAAAGTAGTCCAGTGATAATGTACGCTTTTTTTAAGTAGTAATAATGTATGCTTGGTTGTTGCGTGAGTTCCTAAGTTGCATCACATTTTTTTCCTCTACGTCAAATACATGATAGTAGGCATCGTGTCTTTCTTTTAAATTTTCCAACTGCTCTAATTATGTGATAATAGGCTAGTGTTTTGGACTTCGGACTATGGGCTATTGGTTCAATTCCTAGCTCAACTTTTATATATATTTTTTTCTTAGTATTTTTCGCTTCACACCAGCGGTCCAATTGTTTTGGGCTCTTGGATTTGACTTTAGTCAACTTTCGTTATTTTCCCTTTTCACCAAATAATTTACAACAGGCCTATTGTTTGGGCAAATTAGAGTATGATTAATTCAACATCATATACTGTGACGATCCGGATAAACCGTCATGATTTAGCGGGCTTGAAATATCCATTGGGCTCATACACGACAAAAAAAAAGAATATCTCCACGGATTGCATCTGTCAGTGACGGATTGTAAATCCGTCACCGAGAATCCGTCACGGATTAACAAGTTTCTTGTAGGGTCAGAATTTTTCAAGGTGCTTCCTGTGTATTACTGTGTCCTCTTGGATTCCATGTGACATTGTTGGAATCCTTTAACATCACTTGCCGAGGTCATCAACCCTGGGTTTGGGACTGTCTGTTCTCCATCTCTCTTGGAGCTTCTTCTGACACTGCGATGCCGCCATGGATAGTGTCGACCGGAGAGGCCAACAAGGTGTACCGGGGCCATCACAGGGCCACAGTGTCCTGTGCTCTCCATGGTGGAGCGGACTCAGTGCCCTCATGTTCTCTGTTGTCTCTTTTCTTAAGCCTCTCTAAATTCTAATTGTGTTGTAGGTTGAAATTACTTGGTCCACTGTATTAGTAATGGCGAAACAAGAGCTAAATGCCATGCAATGTAGGTTTAGTTGTTACACTGGCTTTGTATATCGAGACAAACATTATACTATTGGGATATGGAATATCACCTGATTGAAAAATGATAAGATATAGCTAAACTAAGAAAAATATGTGCATATTTATCTGTTGTGCTTTATTGATTCCTTAAGCGAATTTGTAGTTGCTCCTGTGGAGTTGGTAATTGTAATTCGTGGGAATTATATACTTTAGCTCTTAGAATAATTGTTCTTTAGCTTCTTTGCCTTGTATTTGGCAACGTGCGCGTGACTTGCAGGTGTGGTCGTCTAATGGACTAGCTCCCCTGTCCATCTTCACCTTCAGGCCTGCCCCGCTGGCAGATGAGACTGAGCCTGTTTCTTTATGCAACGTATTCTTATGACAATCTGTTGTTGTCCGAATGGTTAATTGTACTGAGTCCTGAAGTCTGTGTGCACTCACATAGAAACAGCTTAACTAACAACTAATAATGAAGTAGTAAAACATAGAGAAACATTCTGAATGAATAGCACTAGAGAGACATTATGAATGAATAGCAAGATTTGCATACCTATGAACTTCACCAAGGATGGAATTTTTGGCGGACATTTTTAAGAGTTGTGTTAATGAATGTTTTGACTTCTTCACTAAAGATGGTTAATGATTAAGGTCTTAAACAAATGTAAATTAGAAGGTTAAGGTTAATGCTTGAAGTAACTTTATTATACCTTGTACAAGTGTTTCTCAAAATATATAAAGGCTAAAATACAATTATGTAAAAGTTGAACTGTTTTTTTTCATGAGTTTTCCCAAAGTAAAACCGTAGCGTTAGCACGGGCATTATACTAGTATAACTTAAAAGAGCAAAAGAGCAACATTTATATCTTAAAATAAATTTATTATAAAAATATATTTTATAACTAATCTTACGGTACTTATTTTGTCTCATAAATGTTATACTATGATTGCATGATCGGGGAGAAGTAATTGGTGGAGCATCTCTCCGCCGCCCTCCCGCAGCTACTGAGGTAAATTGGGGATCGTGCTTTGCACTCTGTTCTTTCCTCCACTGGCCCTCCCCTGATTGTAGTTTCTGTCCATCGCAACGGCTGGAGAAGGTGCTCTGATCCGTGGCGATGGCGCCTGTGACGAGACGCCAAAAGAAAGCCCGTGCCACGGCACCTCCTCCTCCAGTGATCAACCCCATATGTCCTCCTCCAGTAATCCATCCCGCCGACCGCATCAGCAAGCTCCCAAAGGAGATCCAGGAGCACATCCTGTCGTTCCTGCCAGCGCAGGAGGCTGTGCGAACGTGCATCCTTGGGCGTTGTTGGCGCCATGTCTGGAAGTCCACCAGACGCCTGCTCATCACGAGCGACTCCCGCATGTCCGTGCAGAATATCTCACATTTCGTGGACCACCTGCTTCGCGTCCGAGTCGATGCGCTCAAGGTCGCATCCCTCGAAGCAAGCTCTATCAGGTTTGATCGTCGCGACGATTATGTGGAATATTGGGACGACCACCTCGAAAGTGAGGACATGTCCATCATAAATGGATGGATCTGCCGTCTCCTGGAATGTCAAATCCAGATGCTGCGGGTCAGCACAGCTCGGTACAATGAAGCCTATCTGCTCGTGAACAGCAGCCTCCTCGTCTCGCGGCACTTGACAAGGCTAGAGCTTACAAGGGCAGAGTTTGACTGCCGTTGCCTCAACTTGGATGGTTGTCCTGTCTTGCAGCATCTAGAGATGAAACGATGCTTCTTGGATGGTCTCAGGAAGATGAGGTCGCTGTCACTTAAACGACTTGTCATCAGATCCTTTTATTCTATAGGGGATAAGAAACGTATTCTGATTTGTGTTCCACGTCTGGTATCATTGTGGCTGGAACATTATGGCAGGACACCTATGCTGCAGAGAATGCCAGAATTGGTGGGGGCAAAGGTCTGGATTAACTCATATGGTGAGACGTGTGATTGTGATGATCCAATGGCTTGTTATCACGTTACAGAGGCTTGTAACACTTTAGATATTGATTCTGATAGCGATGACAATGAAGAAGGTTTAGGTGAATATGCTGGACAAAATACCACAAAGTGTGTGGTCCTTGAAGGTTTAGCACAAGCTAGAGATCTAATTCTGAAAGCTGATAACACAACGGTACACTCAAACATATATGCCCTTTATCATTCTTGTTGGCTATTCATAGTTAAACTATGTACATTTCCAGTTATAAAATTTTGCCTGCTCTTAGCAATTATATATTTCAACACCCATGGATTCCCATCATCTGATCTTTCTATGAAAATTATACAGATTCATGTTTGTGTAATCTAGATAAAAATATTTTTTATTTACTCTGTGTGCAATCTGTCCAGTATATTTTGAGAAGGGATTTGAGGTGGTGCCCCACTTTTTCCAATTTGAAGACCTTGTCTCATTGAGGAATACAGGCATGAGCCTGCTGGTTGCAGTGCAATAGAGTGTATGCTTGAACTTGCACCACTTTTAGAGAAGTTCACACTTATTTTAAAAAAGGTAAGATATTTCTGAATGGGGAACTACGGTTCCACTGCTGACTGTGTGTTGCAGTGAATTATTACAAAATGACCTTGGTGACTTCATTTTAGGTACCGCGGGATGGCAAAAATAAAGTGGAAATTAAAGGATACCCTGATGCAAAAGTGACATCGACCAAAATATCACAACACCTTCAGAAAATTGAGATCATTTGTGAAGGTGTCAATGTAATATTCGTTACTGTCCTGAATTTGCTGGATACGCTCAACATATGTAAGATGACAAACTACTCGGCTTTTTCTCTACATTTGTATGTTTTAAATTAGTTAAACATGGTAGAATACAGTTTTACAATACAATACTCCGTCAAGGTAGGCATGGTAGAATACTGTTTTAATGTTTCCATGCATAAATTCTATACTTTAACACAAACACGAGCATGGAAAACCCTTCATATTTTACTGTTTCCTTGCATAAATTCTGCAAATAATGAAATGATGTAGATTTAAACCCATAGTTCCAGATAAATGAAGGTCGCCTAGTTTTTTGCATAATAGAAATAGTAAAATAGTTTTTTTTTTCCTCCAACGATCCAGGAGAGAACGGGGCTACAAGGGAATGGTCTGTACCCCCACCAGAATAGTAACCTAATTCATATTAATTTAGTTGGTACCCACATAAAATTAGTTCTTCTGAGAAGGAAACCATATATTACTTTGGATCAAGTAGTTCCAAATCAAACACAATCACTTTTCTATCTGACCCCAAACCATACAAAATTAGACATGCCAATCTAGGTTGCTAAACTAAATAAGCACCTCAATCCCAGTGCGAATATATGGTCACATTACAGGAAATTACCTGGTATGATGTTCCTGCACAGAACGAATATATGGGTGCACTACTCATAACTGCATGGTTGCCCCCTAAACTATTACTCAGTCCCACCTTGATCTCTAGACTACGAAATTGAAAATTGTGGTCCATAATCCATTGAAGTACTACAATCTCGGTCCAAATCATCTCTGCCTACACTATGGATCATGGATGGTGCAGTCAAGCAAGCATCATCAGAAACTACGTAGCATTGTGCAGAGAGGATACCTAGTGGAACTAACAAATTAAAATAATATTGTCCTTTGGCCATAGAGAGTGTCCAAGCAATCACCAAGAACAAAACTCTGTCCATGCACACTATTAGAATGACTTATATATATATGCAGGGTTCTCAACTATAGTATGTTTCTCTGGGATTGTATTTATGCAGCTGCCAAGAATGAATTGTTGCCCCTGGTTATGTATGTGGTCCTTTACAAGGACTTATGCATTACAAAACTATCCTAACCTTATCACATTGTACTACTAGCATGGCAAGTAGCAGCATGACATGGATTGCCAAGACAACAAAGCCTGAGGACAATAACCCTATCAAGAATGTGCCTTTTCTCCAAGACTCTTCAGCGAGCTACATGACAATGAATGGAGTATGTTGGGGTTATTTTGGGCTCAGGGTACATAAATAGATCGGGACCTTTGCTAATTCATACTTTAGAGACATAGGTGTACTAACCTTGTACTTATAAACGATGAACCCACATGTGGTTCCATGCCGATGTTTAGAAACCTAGGTATACAATTCCACAGTTTCATGACAAATTTTTATAAAAATGATGGAAAATTTTTTATATCGAATTAAAAAATGATATCAAATTTCAGGAATGTAAACCTCATTCTAGGCCAGCATTTGTATTTGTTGAGACTTATTGAGCAGTTGTCTTAGGTAATAATTATACTCCATCTCAACAAAACATATGAGTTATTAGCATATGGTTCATTTTTAGAAGTAATTTATTATGCACTGAATTCTATTCTTGTATAGACTCTTTCCATGTTTAACTATCGCTGTCGATTATCATGCTTCTCATGTTCAATTCGTGCAGGTTTCAAGACCAGAGTAAGAAAATATGAGTCATGGGAACTACCATACTATCAGTGATCATCCTGTTTATCTGCTCATTCCCACTCCTATGACCATGCTATTTGTCGGTGTTCATAGCCGTTTCCCATTATGTTTGAAGAACCTACAAGAGAATAGTATTTGGTTTACTGACCTGAGCCTGTGTGTTTGAAACACATAGACTCATGAACAAATAGGCTCAGAATCGTGGATCATGATATTTTGATTGTTCTTCTTTAAGTGAATCATGATATCTTGATTGTTTTCGTACTAAATAGTATTTGAAAGAGTAAGACGTCATGGCATTATTCAAGTTAATCATTCATGTCAACTTTTCTTTCGAAGTGAAACTAAATGTCCCATTAACTACTCAGATGGATAAAGTGTTTCATTATAAAACCCTATTACATTATGTTTTGGGATATTATTTCTGGAACATTACTATCAACCTCCCTTGCCAAACATGAAAGTCTGAATAGATAAAAAGCAAACATACAGGAGAGAACCTATGGAGTTCAGATTGCATGACTGTGAACCCCTCATCATGGCGACTATTTCAGCGTGTGGACGCGCTGAGTGGAAAAGGAGGGAGTGATGTAACATGTGCAACGGGGCCCAACCCTCAGGCCGTAGTAAAGGGGGCCAATAGAGGACCAAAAGAAGGGATCCACAGCTGGCTAGGTGGGCTCGAATGTGAAACACTTGAGTGGAGGAGGGGCACGGGTAGGTGCGTGCGCTTGCTGTAGCCACCGCCCAGGGCTCGGCGTCGTCGCATCCGCAAGAGCGCCACATCATCAAGAGAAATTAGAAAAATAAGATAAAATAAAATAGGAGTTGAGGATATGTAGGATCTATTGATTGCTTAGTATCCAAGTCCAATTCAGACTATATATAATTAGGAATTCCAATCAATTTGAATCAATAATAGAAGGGGTTCATTGCTATCTCTCTCTTCTGCTCTCCACCGACACCACCCCCACTCCCTGTAGCGCACACTGCCGCCCTGCGCCGCAACCTCCGCCTCCGCTGCCGCGCCCGCCACCCTGGGCCACTGTCGTGGGCTTCCACGTGCCCCCCTGAGCTCGATTCTTAATAGATCATACTCATACCTACTTCTAGGAGGAAGCTAGTTCCTATCCAGTAGAAATTTTGTGGGACTTCCCACCCTTCTTCCTCTAGTATGTACATGGTGGGCTAGGCACATGACTCATGGTAAGCGAAAAATTTTGGGGAAGGAGTCCAAATCAATAATAATCGAGGCACGCACGCGGTTAGTGCTGACGGTGGCCTCCCACTCAGGTAGTCCTATAGGCTTTTTTTAGACCAAAGGATCGAAGGCCCCGCCCCGCTTCATAGAAAGCATTACCGGCGTATAGGGTTTTACCGGACCAGATCGGTACAAACGATTTTTCACAATTTTTTTTGCGAACTTTGGACACAATTCTAAACTCCGGGTGGCCTCGCCATCCATTCCTCTCAGGCGACCACTGAAATTTCCTCTTCCTGCAGTGTGGGTCTTGTTCTTCTCTGACCAGCAGAAGGGGCAGGCGCCCTAGCCAGCAGTTCCCATGGAGCAGCTAGCAACTATTCCTGCTTCTAATTTTTTCCCCGTCAAACCAGGCCAGCATCTCGGCCGCATATTTATTGATTTAGGTCAATTGTTTACATCCTACTAGAGTACTGGTTAATGGCAATAATTCTTTTTCCTTTCTGGACTGGTGAGTGGCAGTTATGAAACGTGTATTCTCATTACTTGGATGCCAGGTGTGAGGGGCGGCAACAACCTCACAGCATGGGGGGCTAGACAACAGGGGACAATGGGTGGCAGTCAGGCTAGCGACTAGAGACCATGGTAGGCACCTTCTCTAGTGTCGATCCAGTGACTAGGTGTTGCATCTCCTGCTCAAAACTGGTGGAGCTCAGAACCAATTCCGCTGGGGTTGATCTGGTACATAGGGTTTGGGCATGATGCATCCGGACGGCTTAACAGCTATGTCACGCTTGTAGACTGTCTAGCTTGAGGGCTGCAGGTTTCGGCGGTCTATGAGCGTGGTGACTACTAGAGGGAGCATGTTCCAAGGCGCACGGTTGGGGCCATGTGTGGCAATGCGCAGAGCCTCCTTGCTAGGTCGTAAAGTGCGGGGTTACTGTGCAAGCACGAGACTCTATCAGTGCGGGCCTCCCACCATCACACACGACAGTGACAAAGCTAGGAATATATGGCATTATGGGGCTGGCTTCCTCTTGTTATTCCTCCAGCCACTCCTTTCCTTCTTCCTCATGCTGCTAGTTGGGGCTTGAGCCTAGATAGCCCACCTCCCCCACCCCCCACCCCCTCCGCTGGCTTTGTCACTGAGACACGGACGCCAAGCAATGCACCTCGGCGAGTTTGGCAGTGGCTTTGAGTTGTACATGTGGTGGCAACTGACACCTGACCCTCCGTCCATAGGTGTGGATGCTTTACGATGTGCACGTCCCACCATTTTGAGCGTATCTCGGAACGACTCTATGTGGTGTGGCACCGTCGACATCCCCTTCGGTTATGTGTGAATGTATGTCGATGCGCAGCTCTAACTGTCGTGAGCGAGTCCGATTGTGGCTTCACGTGGTGTGGCAGCAACCAACACCTAATCTGCGTCCAGGCGCAGACCCTTGCTAGTAGACGCCACCTATACCATTGCGGGCGGGTTTGGGAACAGCTCCACAAGGTGGCAGCAACTGCTGCCCTCCTTTCTCCTGACACGACTAGTTTTTCTTAGATGGGCCTTATAGTGTGCCCGCATCAGAAAATCAATTTATAGAGGCCGGCAACTTAAGACGACCGCCTTCTAAAATATACTATTTTCCGAATCGGTCGTCTTAAGTTGCCCACCACCATAAATCGATTTTCAGAGGCAAATAAAAGGCGCCGTCTTTGTGAATCAAAATACCGGCCCCCATTATTCCGTTAGGATGTTAGGATGCGGTTTGATTTTGTGACTGTCTCTGTCAATGAAAGAGAAATTTTGCTACAGAACATCACTAAAATAGAGATTATGTTCATGGACACCGCTAGGAACAAAATTTGCCAAATTTGCCAAGTACCATTACAGATCGTATCAATATGCCCTGATACACCACACTAAATATTTTATTCATTTTTATGAATGCCACATCACTTTGCCAGTTGCTTGACCATACCCTGTGCTACGAGTGTGTAACTTGGGCTCTAGACTTCCCAGTTTACAGTTACTCAAAAAAAAAAAAGACTTCCCAGTTTACACTTTTTTTGGACTCCTCAGTATATACACAAGTACTCTACGTACACAACAGGACGGAGCAACCTGATCCATAACAAATGCCCAAGGCCCAATCAATGCCCAGCCCGATTGGGGAGATATTGCTTTTACTGCGAACCGTAAATCCCCAAACCCTCGAACAGCCGCCACTCCATCTCGGCATCTCGGCGCCACGCGCGTGGGCGAAAAGCTGCATCCCCATGCGATGGCAGCGGCCTCTCTTTGAGGTGATGATGACATGATCGGGGAGAAGTGATTGAAGCAGCTCATCAATAAAGCAGCAAGCATTGGGCTCCTCATCAAACCTATTCCTCAACCAACAATGACTTCCCAGTCATCCAATATGCAGATGACACTTTAATACTGCTCCAAGCAGATGCAAGGCAACTCATCTTCTTGAAATCATTGCTCAGAAGTTTTACAGACTCAACTGGGCTAGCTGTAAATTATAGCAAATCCAACATGTACCCCATCAATATCTCCCCGGAGAGACTGGCACATTTGGCAAACACTTTTGGCTGTGAGGTGGGATCTTTACCTTTCACATACCTAGGCCTTCCAATGGGTACAACAAAGCCAAAAATAGATGATATGTCACCTTTAATGAGTAAAGTGGAGAGAAGATTATCTGTTTGTTCAGTATGGTTATCCCCTGCTGGGAGATTAGAGATGGTCAATTCATCAATAAGCCTAATTTTGACTTATGCAATGTGCACATTCAAAATCCCAAAAGGAGTTATAGAAAAGGAAAAAGTCTACGTAACCCCCCAACCTATAGAGGGTAGTCTACATAACCCCCTGAACCAGGTATTCTGCACTCTAAACTTTGTAAAACTGGTCAAATAACCCCCTGAGTAGGATTGGGAGGTGGTTTTGGTGACAGGGCAATCCACATTGGATGGTTTTGATGATGTGGCATCCTGGCCCACATGTCAGCTTGGACGAGAACTCAATTCACAGCTCCTGCTCTTCCTCGTCTTCAAGCAGACATCGCTGGCTCGCCAACGACTAGGTCATCTTCTCGATCACCGTCGTGGCCGTGCTACTCGCGGTCCTCGCTCCACAAGGGCCTGTCCACGTCTCGCGACGCCGGTGCCGGAGGGCGGAGGGAACGACGCCTATGGGGGAGGCTGCACAAGGAGCAGGCCAACGAGGGGCGCCGTACGAGTCTCCGTTGGGCCGCGTTGTTCGAGCCGAACAGCCGTCGGGCTGCCCAGCTCGAGCCATGGTGGGCATGGTACTGGAGTTGGGAGGCTTTACGTAACAAAATACGTCGTCGCTATGGCAGCCGCGATCTTCGTGGCGGACGTGGCGCGTGGAGGTCGACTTCCCAGTCATTTACGTCAATTCCGCCTTCGAGGCCGCCATGGCCCATGGGGTACTGCACGCACGAGATGTTCCGTGTTCGGGCGCAACTGGTCAGTGTATCTGCTCTGCTTTGCTCCGGTCCTTCTCCGCTCTGTTTTCCTCTGCTTGGGGATATTGGCAAATTCGTGATGCTGAGCCGCAGCTGGAACCGCAGAGTCGCGGCTCGTCCTTTTAGATTCCAGGATCCACGTAGTAAAGCTACAGCCCATCACACATTCGCGCTAGGCTCTCAATATTCAGATCAAATGGCGTGCGCGTTCACGATGCTTCCGACAAAAGACAGAAATGAGCAGAGCAGGTGCTTGCTTTCTTAGTATGGATTCTAGAATGTGGTGATTGGATGGTTTTGTGAACCACAGATTTTTTGTGATTCTTTAATCAAGCCTCTCCACTCCGTACCATGAGATTTAGACAGCCAGTTTCAATTGGAGCAGCTGTCGTCGGGCCGTCCTGCTCGAGCCGTCGCCGGCCGCAGTCCTGCTCGAGCCGCCAGACGCCCTTCTCGATGCTGGCCAGCGCCGCGGTCTAGCCCCAGCGCCAGCCCCGCGCTCGCGATCACGCAGACCTAGCGGCATTGCTGGACGGGACGGACCCGTGCAGAGTGAGATCCAGAGTAGCACTGCCGGGATGGTGATGTCGGAGACGATGACCTGGGCGTGGCTGAGCCGTCAAGGTCCGCTGGAAGACGAGGAAGAGCAGCGCTGTGAATTGAGTTGTCGTTTAGGCTGACAGGTGGACAAACATGCCACATCTTCAAAACCAGCCAACGTGGATTGCCATGTCACCAAAACCACCTCCCAATCCCACTCAGGGGGTTATTTGAACGGTTTTACAAGTTTAGGGTGCAGAATATCTGGTTTTATACTTCAGGGTGTTATGTAGACTACCCTTTATATGTTGGTGGGTTATGTAGACTTTTTCCTTATGGAAAATATAGACAGAGCCAGGAAGCAATGTCTATGGAGAGAAAATACAGAGAAGAAGGGTGGAAAACTAGTTGCTTGGCCTGTGGTAATGCAGCCAAAAAGCAAAGGTGGTCTGGACATCATCAACTTGCAATTGCAGAATGATGCTTTACTAATGAAGCATCTCAATAAATTCTACAATAGGGAGAATATACCCTGGGTTTAGTTAATTTGGAATAAATACTACAATGGCAAAGTCCCCCACACATCAAGGGAGGTTGGGTCCTTCTGGTGGAAGGATGTAGTGAGACTAAACACACTCTTCAGGCAACTAACAAAATGTGAAGCAGGTGATGGCACATCAATTTGCTTCTGGGATGATATATGGACAGACACCATGCTCTCACACAAATACCCAACTCTATCCTCTTATGTCAGAAAAGATGGAATTTCAGTCCAAGAAGTGATGCAGGCAGAAGATTTGGATACCCTGTTCATGTTGCCCCTTTCAGAAGAAGCACTTCTAGAACTCGAAGCTTTACAGCAGCAGTTATAGGGCACAGCATACGGTGATGATCAAGCAGACAGATGGGTAACAATCTAGGGTTCTAAATATACATCCAAGAGATTCTATGCTCATGTTTTTAGCTCCATTGAGGCACATCCAATCTTTAAAATAGTGTGGAAATGTAAATGCACACCAAGGGTTAAATACTTCATCTGGCTCATCTTGGTCGACAGGCTGAATACTAAAACTATGCTCCAGAGAAGAAATTTGCAGGTTGCAGGGGAACTGAATGTGTTATGTGCAATACACATGCACAAGAGACAGTTGAGCACCTGTTTTTTGATTGCCGTTTTGCTCAAGAGTGTTGGGACAGAAAAGGGGTAACTTGGGATGCATCCCTGAACCTACATGACAGAATGTTACAAGCAAGAACTAATCATGTCATTCCCTGTTTCACTAAGGTTACCACTCTGGCAGCTTGAGAACTGTGGAAATGCAGAAATGACAGCCTTTCGAAGTTGTAACCCTAGCATAGATAGATGGAAGGGAGATTTCAAAAGTTGGTGTTTACTTCAGTCTTGTATATTGAAGGAGGACATTAGGTCAACCTTTTGTGTTTGGCTAGATGCATTTAGTTAATTCCTCTTGTAAGTATCTCTGAACTTTTTTAAAAATTAATGAAAATTTGGCCGTCATTGTGGGGATCTCCCCTGCAGTCTTTTGTTGTCAAAAAAAAAGAACAAGAGCTCAACATCTAGATTTTGGTTTAACAACAGTATTCGTCCAAAACTAAATATATGCCATGAAAAATATATTTGGCTCCCGTTGCAAGGCGGAACCGCGGAAGGGAGGAGGGCGTGACCTTGTACATGGAGATGAAGAGGATGTCATTAATGGCCTGCCTGTCGTTGTGTGCACTGGAGCAGGACGCAATCGCGCGAGGCCAACCAACAGCAGTGCTAGGCCCAACGTACGTGGTCATGCTGTGCCAACACTTGGCGCGAGGCATGATTGATGATAGAGAGAACAACGTCGTCGAAGAATCCACCATTGGTTGCGACAAGAGACATGGATCGCAAGTTATTGTTGTGGGGGCGATGGGGAATCAAGAGCCGGCGTCGGTGTTAAGCTGACGCTGATCTACATGCATGTAGAAGCCGTCCGCAAGGATGGGCCTCGCCGCCGCCGCCGCAGCATGTGCAAAGGATTATGGTAATTTTTTCGGGTAAGAAAATAAAAAAGGTAGCGGTGGTGTACGTGAGGAGTTTTGGCCGGACCCCCAATACAAGTATCCATGTGGTGTGCGTAAAAGCAGGTGCAATTATGGGTGAAAAAAAAAATCGTAGGCAAGAGAATTTGAACTGCGAAAACGCAAACAAATCTGACATCTTACGGGATGGCCCACCTATCAGGAGGTAAAGATGACTAATATCCATTAGATTAAGGTCTTAAGTTACATCCGACTTTTTAGCAAAAAAAAAAAAAAAGTTACATCCGACGGTTAAAACATAGCATGGATATGAATTCTCAGGTAACGCGTTATTCAATTTCTATTATTCTCAGGTAACACGTATTATTCAATTTCTTCGCTGTTTTATAGGCGCCCTAGTGGATCAATAAGTTCTACATGAATATTCGAATCCTCCCCAGTATACTGCAACCTGTATTATTGCATTGGACGTGAGATCAACCGAAATGACAAATGGCGGTTGATTTTTAGACAGAGGAGATGACACATGGGGTTGTTTTTCTTTTCACGATATGGGGGGTGGGGTGGGGCGGGGGGGGTGGGGGTGGGTTGAATACATGATGAGAAAAAAGTTGGAGGGCGAGGTTTTGTGGCAAAGATCAGTATTTCCACTAATGTAACGTCCTGTGTCCAGCCGTCAACTGTATAAAAACTAATCTGAGAGATCAAATCCGAGGTTGAAAATCTTATATAGGTAGAAGAAAATCTTAAGGGCGTTCGCCATACCTGATGCAGATGACTGGTGTCATGATGATCACAACTCAAACAGTCGGAGATTGGATTGTGGCAGTTGACACTCGGCTCTGTTGAGGTGTTTGGACCTTCAGGTGACGTGATCGTGTTCCATACGGAGTATGTACCTTGCCAAACTACCAGGCAGCTGATGTGAGTCCAACTCCGAGCCGAATCGACGACTCAAATTATACGTACAAATACCGTAACAACAATGGCCTCGCCTCACGTCTCGTGCCCGTCGTATGATCAAATTGCCTTCATCGTTTGGCGCCGTATCCCATATCGCGCCCATCTAGAACCGGCGGCGACATGGCTGCTACGTTGGTTAAAGAGCTCATCGAGGAGATCCTCATCCGCATCTCACCTGACGAGCCGGCACACCTAGTGTCCGCAGCCCTCGTCTCCAAGGCCTGGCGCCGCATCCTCTGCGACCATGGCTTCCGCCGTCGCTACCGCAAGTTCCACCGAACTCCGCCCCTACTCGGCTACATCCAGAACTTCGAAGTTCTCCATGCACACGCCCGCTTCTTCCCCACCACGTCTACCACTTCCCCTATCTCCATGGCTGCACTGAAGAGGGCGCTCGATGGCAGCTACTGGACGGCCCTGGACTGTCGCCATGGCCGCGTACTGATCTTCATTATCTGCGACGATGACCCAAAGAAGCGGTTCCGGCTCATCGTCTGGGAACCCATTACCGGCCGCCAGCACCACCTGAGTGTGCCTCCAAACCTGAGCGCAGGGTTCAACTCATGCACAGGGTCTGTGCTATGCGCAACCAATGGCTGCGACCACCTCGACTGTGGCAGTGGCCCATTCGCCGTGGTCTTTATGTTGACGCATATGTACAATACCAGGATGCCCACATCAGCAAGCATCTACTCATCAGAGACTGGTGCGTGGAGTTCCCCATCCTCCGTTAATATCAGATTCCGCTTTGAGAAGATTCCTGGTGTTTTCATTAGAGACGCGTTGTACTTCATCCCTGTTACTCCGGAGTTAAGCATCCTCAAGTATGACTTGTGCAATCATGTGCTATCCATCATTGGTGCACCGCGTGTGACTACAGCTGCTCTTGTCATGGAGGGAGATGATCAAGGGCTACAAGTTGTGACCTTATCTGACAATAATTGTATTGACATGTGGTCGTCACAACAGGATACTAATGGAATTTGTGGTTGGGTGAAACACAGGTCTATGGAGCTCCCTGCACATGTACTGGAACATGGATCATGCATGGGAGAAGTGATTGGTTTTGTAGAGGGTACGGATATGATTTTCCTTAGGATGACATATGACGGAGTATTCATAGTGAACCTCAAATCAAGGCAGGCAAGGAAGATATATGAAGGATCACCGTGCTCCATCTTACCTTATATGAGCTTCTACACTCCAAGGTAGTAGCCATGTACACATTATTATACATATATGTGTTATTGTGATCCAGAAAAAGTTCAACCAAACAAAAAAAGTGCAATAATGAAGTCATAAGTTGGAGCAACACAAGCGTAGTAAAAGTTAGATGATCGTGAATTAGTACACATAGAAAATTGTTATCCTTGACTCAAGAAGCTTATGCAATACAAGATGAAGTCAACATGTTTTTGAGCCACGATTTGTAAACTATAGGAAAACATGTGAATCCGGAAATTGTGAATGCTACAAGTCTATTTTTTCCCCTATTAAAAACTTAAAGCCATAATTTTTTTATGACCATCAAATCGGTAGTGTAACTTAATGTTGGCAATAATAGGACAATGTTTTTGACATTAAAATACGTGCAACGGCGTGGTCTCGAGAAAAACAATGTTTTTACCGTGAAAATCAAATAATATTACAATGTAGATATATTTTGTTCCCGGGGACATGGAAATAATTACTATCCATGTGTTGGTGGGTTAGATATCAAATTCCATGAATTATTTATGGATCCACAAAAAGTTGCTCCACAAAATATATAATTCTAATATCTCTCTAAAGTTAGCAAAATATATAGTGAGCTATCATCATAGCAAAGATTGATTTGCTCCTTGATGATTATGAGAACTCTTCAGATTTCCACATGGTAGCCTTATTGTGGACAACTGTACAGGTGCATATAGCTTGAACATATGTTTACTTTGATTAGATTAATTGGATGATAAACTGTAGAATAATTGGATGATGAACTCTTCAGACCATCGTGCTGCAGCCCATCTGCACGGCCCAGAAGTTGTCGTGTATGGACCATCAGCGCTCTGGTTTGGCGCTAGTATTTCCGGAAGCAAACAAACTTACTGAAGCTTTGCATCAAATGCCTTAGTCTAAGTCCATGTCCATGTTGAACCAGCTGATCAGATTTTTTTGAGGGGGTGAGCAGGGGAAATCCCTACCTCTGATTTTTTATAATAATAAAAGGAACAAAAGTACAAGAGAAATTACAACAAAGGAACAGAGGGGAGCAGGGGGGGGAACTAAACCTAGAGAAGAGGAAGGAAGAAAAAGAGAGTTACAAGGCCAAAAGACCCAAAAGAAAAAAGGGGGAAAACCTAATACAAGAGCTAAGATTAAAAGAAGCTGCAAAAAAGAAGGTACAAAGAAAAGGAAAAACCTATAACCTATCAGAGAAAACCAGCTGATCAGATTTGTATGTAAGTAAAATAAAATATGTATTATATAGACTAAAGTTCATGACCGGTCCTCGAACTTGTGCGGGTGTCATCCTGGTCCTCATACTCAAAAAGTGTATCATTTGAGTCCTTAAAGTTTGGTTGGGTCTCAAATTCATCCAAACAGGGCGGTATGGATCTATACCCACATAAGGATAGAAATACTCAATTGATTGAAATAGAAAATTCGTGGGGGCTAAATGCATAATCAGCTAGACACAAAAATTACACAAATATTAATATACTTTATGAGGGTTGTTTTGGAAAAAAAGGTCGTCTTCTTGTTCTCATCCCCTTCGTGGTGCTGCCGCGTCACCATCATGCATGGTCAGTGCCGCAGGCCAGACGGGCCATCGCCGTAGCCGTGTAGGCGCGTGGGCCGCGGCCAACCAGTCGCCACCGCCACGCAGGCATGTAGCGACTAAGGGCGTCCCCAATGAGGCTGAGTCAGCTAGCTATTTAGATATACAGGTCAGCAAACATCCTACGTGGAGGAAAGAGAGTGTGCAATGAAAATCGAGCCGGCGACTATTTCGTCGCTAGTCTCGCACACAGCCCTAGAAATCAAATCGCTGGCTTCCTCGCCCTCTGCTAGCTTTTGTTCAGACGTTTTCTACCCCACTCGGATCCTCTATGCACGCATGCATGTGTCTCGTTCAGTCTTTGCCCAAAATTTTTCTTTCCCTGCTCCCGCAAGCTGCTCCCAGCTAGCCACCCACTTTCCTCCAATAAATTTGGTAGACCCCACTAGCACAAAGAGAGTCATAGAAAAATAATTTTTGTTTTTTTAGTTCATATATATTGAGATGATATGAGATGTCACACGGAGAAACACAAATATGATGCACAGTACATCCTCATTTTCTTTGCATGCGTGAAAGCATTGAAAATCTAAATAGCTAGTCTCATAGATAGTTGTTTGAAGTGCTGACTATTAGCGCATACTATTTGAATGACGTGGAGGCCTTCTAGATAGCAGTTAGCTAGGACTGTTGCGGACGCCCAAAGGACTCCTCACGCCGCGTGCCAGTCCTATGACTCCTATCAATCGCTTTGTTTCCCATATATCCCGTATCGCACCAAACGAGAACCGGCTGGGGGCGAATCCGACGATCGACATGGCGGCTATGCTGGTGGAGGAGCTCGTCGGGGAGCCTGCTCGCCTAGTCCATGCAGCCCTAGTCAATGAGGCCTGGCGCCCCATCCTCTCGGACCACGCCTTCCGCCACCGCTACTGCGGGTTCCACGGAACACTGCCGCCCCTGCTCCGCTACAGAACCTTCACGGCCGCGTCTATTTTTCCCCACCTTAACCAGCTCCCATTTTTCCGCCGCTACATTTACATTGAAGACGACGCTCGATCCCAGTAGCTACTCGGTGTCCCTGGACTGTCGCCATGGTCGTGTACTGATCCATGTCCCCCATAACCGGGAGCAGCTCATCGTCTGGGAACCCATCACCGGCGACCAGCAGCACCTAAGTCTGCCTCGTTTCATCCACTCGCTGTCTAGCACAGGATCTGTGCTATGCACAACTACTGCCTATGACCACTTCGACTGTGGTTAGGAGCCGATCTTATCGTATTTGTGGGGATGTGGTGGATGAATGATGCCACAGATGGTGGTATAATCACTTTTGCGAGCATCTACTGATCAGACACCGTTACGTGGAGCACCGCAACCTCCACTGATACCGGTTGCTACATCCATATTGCATCGGGTGCCCTTATTGGAGATGTATTGTACACTTGTACATCAAAATCGGTATTGAAGGGGTCTTATCGTATGACTTGTGCAAGCGTGGTCTATTCATCACTAATCTATAACTCTTATATAAATAATGGCATTCATGGTTTGGGTGAAAAACAAGGTTATTGACCTCCCCCAACTAATCTATAACTCTTATATAAATAAACCCCACTATCTAATTCTCTCAACATGCAACGCGTCCACATCAACATCCCACTATCAATCCCACTATCTATTTTCTTGACATGCAATGCGTTCACCTCAGCAATCCACTATTATTTGCTACCGGCAATTTATCTTGGCATAAAAATTGTACACTATTCTAATATATTTTTATTCCTCCTTCACACCTGTGGCAACGCGCGGGGAATTCTCCTAGTATCACAACATGAATCACACCCATGCACATGAAAATTAATTGGCTTCGCCGAGGGTACGGAAATTATTTTCATTAGCACATATCCAGGAATATTCACATTCCACCTCTAGTCAAGGCCAGTGAAGGAAGTATGTGATAGAAAGACGTACACTATGTTCCCCACGCTACCTTATATGAGTATCTATACTCCAAGGTAGCCTTGTACACATTATACATATTTGTGTTACATCATAGTGGTCCGCAAAAAGTTCAACCATAGATAAAAAAAAAGCCATTCATCAAGTGGTAATGAGAGCAATAACCTGTTAAGAATAGATCATCGTGATCAAATATGTATCAACAAATTACTGTCATCTTTAATCCTAGAATTCATACGCATTGCAACATGATTTTTACATGCTTTTGAACCATAAGTCAACATAACTTCAGACATGTCTAGAGCCTCCATTCAGCAACCAACATAGAATGGTTGGGGTTAATCCAAGCAGAGCGGACCCTCGGCACGGGAGACCGCCACCTCAACAGGGACACCATGGGAGCGGCAACACCGAGGAAAGGGAGTGCCGCTGCAACCACAGAGGCGTCACTCCGATTTCTAGCAGAGGAAACTCCCAGGGCCTCTATCACGGTCACCTAGGGTCACAGTCACCTAGGGTGGGTCGCCTGTAGCACAGGAACTCACCCGTAGCGACGAACGTGGTGCCTGACGCCACCTACAGAGAGCGCAGCGGCGGTGCCGCCGCCGCCCACCCATGGCGCAAGCTCGTCATAGCTATCGAGACGGAGGGGGAGAGAGAGGGGAAAGGGGGCTCTTACCCTAAAACCTAACCCTAACCCTAACCCTAACCCTAACCTGAGGCACATCGTCAACATCACCTGGGAACGGAGCTCCGCGCGAAGGAGAGCTGTAGATGGAGGGAGGAAGAGGGAAGGGAGGCCGCCAGCGCGGCGGTGCGGAACAAACCGCGGCGGCAGCGCCAGGTGGCGAGCGGGCACCGGTGCGGCGCCGCAGGAGGGACGCGCACGCCGGCAGCCGCACCTGCCCTGCGTCGCGTCGCCGCGCCGCTGGCCTGCACCGACGTCGTCGCCCGCGCGCCGCCGCCGCCGCAGCCCTGCGCCGCCCGCTCCACCCCGCGGCCGCCGGCGCCGCGCCGCCCTGCCCACAGCGCCGGGGGCAGGCCGGCCCGCGCCTACCTGCAGCGGCGCCGGCGGTCGGGTAACTGTAAAAATGCTGGTTTTTGGAATTTTGTCTTCTTCGGGTAAAGGATTTTTCTTTTACGGGGGTAAAAACAAAAAAAAAACTACCGCCGTCACTGTTCATGGAGGACCTGGATGGAGCAGCTCGTGATTTTGATAAAAAAGAAGAGTTTTTATGAAAAATCATTTGGAACGACGTGGATAGCTCCAATGAATTTGGAGTGACGTGTCTAGCGCCTCCTTTCAGCAAATAACATAGAATGGTAGGGGGTAATTTCAATTTTTATATTGATAATTGGCATATTTCATCTACATAATGCTTATTTATTTTTACATAATGCCACCACTTTTTTGGACTCCAACCTGACTATCCTTGATTGTTCCTTGTTCCCAGGTGTACTCAAGTCGCTGCTGATAGATGGGAACTGTAGGATGGAGGATACGGAGCTCAAAAACTATCTTTTTTCGCGATCGGGTCTTTTACCCGTATTTCATTAAGAGGAAGGGACAAAAGAAAGGCCAAAGCACGGATACAAAGAGCTCACAAGTAATCCGGAGATTACCAGTGAAGCCCAAAGAAAAAAAACACAAAGACACTAAAACAGACAAACAACAAGATTACACGGGAGGGGACAACCCCGCCACCACACACTAGCCAACTATGCCTGCAACATAAAAATACACCCACGCAATGGTCGCCAAGATGGTAGAGATCTTCCCCAGCGACCAGGTAGCCGCTGCGGGGTATGAACGACAACATCCGCCAACGACCAGGTAGCCACTGCGAGGTAGAGCGGCAATGACCAGGTAGCCGCTGCGTAGAAGACAACATCCGCCAACGACCAGGAAGTCATTGCGGGGTATAACGATGAAGACGATACCTAGCACTTGACAAACCTTTGCGAAGGCGACTACGATGCACAAACATAGAGACTCCGATGAGAGTGGGCATAGGCAGGCTGCGTTAGTGCTCCAGCGAAGCCTTGAAGAAGGTCTTGACATCCGCGGACGCCAACAACGCTAGAAGAAAGCAGGAGTAGGTCTTTCAACCACAGTCCTCCGAGACGTATAAAAGCTTCGGCGACACCTCCAATGAGGATCATGACGCTAGTTGCGTCATTGCCGCCGGCCCAGGCTAGCTGGGCAAGTTTTCACCCAGCTGCAGCATGTCCGTCCGAGAAGGCCACCCCTAGTACCTTCAGTGGAAACATCGACAGCCGGTCGAGGGCACTTAACACGGCACTGCACAGGACCGCAGTCACCTCAACACCACCGCAGCCAGCGAACGGCACCAGGGCACCAAGGCACCACGGCAGCCGAATGTCGTCACCGACCACCTGCGCCCCAAACCCGGGCCATCGGCACCATAGCATCAAGGCACCACGGCATCGGGGCACCAAGTCACCATGGCAAGGTCCGTCGAGGCCCACCCCGGGCACCAAGGCACCACGGTGAAGTAGATCCATGGCCCACGCCACGGATCCGGCCGTCGCCGCCCGCTCCAGGCGCTGGAGGCGGGGCTCGCCAAGGTCAGTGGCCAGGCCACTTTCGCCTGACCAGGAACGGGAGGGTGGGGGGCCGACCGTTCGAGGCCAGATCCACGGCCCATGGCCCATGGCCCCAGATCCGGCCCCGGAAGCCGCCGTCGACGGCCCGCCAGGACGGTGGGACGGCCACAGTTTCCTGACAAGGAACGGGAGGCGTGGCGCCCCCACCAGGGAGGGGTGGGCGCGGCATCCACACTGGCCGGATCCTGCCCGAAGGGAGCCGGATCTGGCTGGCCCACGCCGGCGCTCGCCGGAATCCGGCAGAGGAGGGGATAGGGGGAGGTGGGGAAGAGAGCTGGTGGGGAGATGGAAGAGGGAGCGGACACTGCCCCTTTTTGAGGGCACTGCCGTTGGCCGCCGCCGCAGCGAGCAAGGGCGGCGACGGCGGCCGGAGGTAGGCCGGGGGGCTGGATTGGTCAGGGCGAGCGGCGGTGCCGCCCGCGTCGCCCTCAGCACGAGCGACGCGGGGGCCGGGGGAGGATGTGTCCGTTCTAGACCCTTTCACGGATTCGGATGACCTCGATCTCACTGCCGCCAAATGATGCGTCCACGTTGAGCCCAAAAACTATCATGGGAAATTGAGTTTGTCTTCCAATTTTGTTTACTAACTTGAACCTGTAGTCAGTGATCTTCATATGCACGGTGCAAATGGTACTGCATCTAGCTGCAGGTTGCAGCTCTTCCAGTTGCCTGTCGAGTTCCCTCCTTGATGCCATTCTTTTTTTTTTGAGACAAATGTTTGTATATTCTGCTGGGCGTGTATGTGTGTAAATTGGGCTCTAGCCTGCCCAGCATAACAGGAAGGAGCGAGCAACCTGCTCAATGCCCAAGGCCCATCCCGATTGACGAACTTCTGCTTTTACTTTTACTTGAAGTTGAAGGGCAAATCGCCAAACCCTCAAACCGCCGCCGCCACTCCATCTCTGCGTGTCCCTGCATCGCCGTTTCCCTGTCTCTTTGAAACGGTGATTGCATGATCTCTCTGCCGGCCGCCGCGCCGCAGCCGCAGCTACTGAGGTGAATTGGGAATCTTGCATTGCTTGGACTCTGTTTGTGCCTGCCATCCTTCTATTCCTCCGTGCTGGTCCTGTACTGTATGTACTCGTCGTGTTCATCTCTTGCAGGTAGCCACGGCGCCCCGATTCAATCGATGACGCCAATGACGAGACGACAGAAGAAAGCCCTGATTGCCGCATCATCTCCACCTCCAATGATCGACCCCGCCGATCGCCTCAGCAAGCTTCCCGAGGAGGCCGTGCGAACGTGCGTCCTCGCGCGGACTTGGCGCCACGTCTGGAAGTTCACCAGATGCCTGCTCATCACAGGCAAGCCTGTAAAGGAGCTCTATGAATGTGTGCATCGCCTGCTACGCGTCCGTCACGACAGGCTCGGCGTCGCTTGCCTTGATGAGAGCGAGATCAGGTTCGATGCGTTCGAACCATACGTACCGTTCGGACCAGATCCCGAGCGCAATCTCAACGAAGAGGACATGTCCACCATCATCAGCTGGATCCAAAGTGTCCTAGAATGTCAAATCCAGATGCTCCGGATCAACATAGATACTGGTGGGGACTATGAGGGCTACATGCAGATGAGGAACAGCACGCCCCTTCTCGTCTCGCGGCACTTGACTAGGCTAGAGCTCACAGGCATATGGTTTGGCCGATGCATAAACCTGGATGGTTGTCCTGCCTTGCAAGATCTGGAGATTAAAGGGTGCGACATGTTGGGTGTGAGGAAGATCATCCCCCGGTCAATTAAGCGCCTTGTCATCAGATCCTGTGATTCTAATGAGGATAATGAACGAATTCAGATTTGTGTTCCAAGTCTTGTTTCATTATTGCTGGATGCCGACTATTTCAGGACTCCCCTACTGGACAGAATGCCTGAGTTGGTGGGGGCAAAGGTCCGGATTAAGTCATATCTGGATGCTTGCCATTGTGAGGATCCCATGGCTTGTTATCACATTACACGGGCAGGTGACACTGCATATATGGGTGACGAAGACGAAAGCGAAGATGAAGAAGGTTTGGATAACTATGCTGGACAAAATACTACAAAGTGTGTGGTTCTTGAAGGATTAGCAGAAGCTAGAGATCTAGTGCTGATAGATGACAATAGCCGAACGGTACGGTACACCCAGACACACATGCCTTTCAAGTCCTTGTTGATTAGTCACTGTTAAACTATATATGTTTCGAGGCAGATAATTGTCCATACTTATAGCAATTATATATTTCCACACTCATGCATTTCTCACTATATGAACATGAAATTTTACAGTTTCATGTTCGCGTAGTCTAGATAAAAAAATAATTTTTATTTACTATCTTATTTTTCCCTTTTGTGTGCAATATGTCTAGTATATTTTCAGAAGGGATTTGAGATGGTGCCCCACTTTTACCAATTTGAAGAATCTGGTACTGATTGAGAAATACAGCCATGAGCCTGCTGATTGCAGTGTACTAGCGTGTATGGCTGAACATGCGCCACTTTTAGAGAAGCTCACACTTATTTTAAAAAAGGTAAAATATTTCTAAATGGGGAAACATGGCTTCTTTTTTGTTTCCTTTTTCTGTCCTTTCTTTTTTGCTGTTTTTGTACTTGTGTTTGATTTTAATATATTTTCAGTAGGAGCCCCTGGCTCCTCCTGTCTTTTCAAAAAAAAAAAAAACATGGTTGCACTACTGAGTGTACTGAATTATTACCGATTGAACTTGAATTCATTCAGGTATCGCCGGTCAGCAAACATAAAGTGGAAATTAAAGGATACCCTGATGCAAAATTGACATCGACCAAGATATCGCAATACCTGCAGACAGTCGAGATCATTTGTGAAGGTGTCAATGTAGTATTCATTGATGTCCTGAATTTGCTGGATACCCTCAACTTACGTAAGATGACAATCGGTCTGCTTTTACTCTACATTTGAATGCTTTATATTGGGAATATGGTAGCAAGTTAGCAACAGAATACTATGTCTTGGTAAACATGGTAGAAAACTATAATTAAAAAACAGTAATAAAACAGTTATATGCTTTAACACAAACATGAGCACAGAAAAATCCTTCATGTTTTACTGTTTGCATGAATATATTCTGCAAATAATGAAATAGAACAATGACAAATGACACTTGTCATTAAAAAATGTAGTTTTAAATCAACAGTTCTACATAAATGAAGGTAACCCGGTTTTTGCAGAATGGAAATAGTAACCTAATTCATATTATTACCCACATAAAAAATTCTGAGTTGGAAAACATATATTAGTTTTGATCAAGTAGTTCCAAATTAAACATGGTCACTTTTCCATCTAACCCCAAACAAAACAAAATTATACATACCAGAGTCCCTAAACTAAATAAGCATGTTAAACACATATATGCAGGGTTCTCAACTATAGTATTTTTCTCGGGATGGTGTCTATAATGCAGCTGCCTATAATTAATTGTTGCCACTGGTCATGTCGTCTTTTACAATGACGTATGCATGACAAAACTATCAGAACCTAGTCACATTGTGCTACTAGCATGCCAAGTAGCACAATGATAAGGAGCTCATGAATGAGCCTTTGCTCTAAGAATCTTCATTGAGCTAGATGAGAATGAATGGAGTATATTGGGGTTACTTTGGGCTGAGAGTACATAAATAGATCAGGACCTTTGCAAATTTTAGTGTTTGGAGACATAGGTGTAGTAACCTTGTACTTATAAGCTACGAGCGCACATGCGGTTCCATGCTGAAGTATCACATCAGCTAATTTGTTATGACGTGACTGCTTTGGGCCAAAATTTGTGTAGTCAAATAGTTTAGGTACCTAGGTATACAATTCTATATAGTTTCATGACCAAGATGAGAATGACGTTGTAGTTTATGGAGTGCTAGTGTATTTTACTCTATTCTGTTAATGTTATGGCAAAAAAATTATACCTTACTAAAAGATGGTGTCAAATTTCAAGAATGTAAACCTCGCTTAGCATATGGTTCATGTTCAGAAGCTTATTGCGTGGTTGTCTTAGGTATCAATTATACTCCTTCCAAACAAAACAATTGAGTAATTAGCTTATGGTTCATGTTCAGAAGTAAATCCTTATGCATTCTTGTATAGATTCTTTCCATGTTTAACTATTGCGGTCGATGCTCCCTTAGCTTATCATGCTTATGCTTGTGCAGGTTTCAAGACGAGAGTAACAAAATATATGCCATAAAAAGCAAAGCCACATTCATCATGGAAACCACCATACGATCAGTGATCATCCTATTTATCTGTTCATTCCCACTCCTATAACCAAGCTAATTATCAGTGTGGTTTTGGCATCCAGATTGCTCACAATGTTCCAAGCCGTTTCCTGTTATGTTTCAAGAACATACTAGAGAATAATAGTATTTGGTTTACTAACCTGTGCTTTTGTGTTATATTGGATACTTCATTTATTCTTTAAGTGAACATACTAGAGAATAATAGTATTTGGTGTACTAACCAATGCTGGTTGGAGACAATCAGGGAGGCCGCAAAACAAATCTTGTCTTAAGGTGCCTTCCCTTCTCGTACATGGTTCGAGGCTGTCGGCGAGGAAAGAAAATGTATGGCCTCTTCCGGCTTGAAGAGACAATACCCTGCTGGTGTGGAGTGCAAGCACATATATGCAAGCATAATCCAGAGTCTTGCCGAAGACCCCAACATTTAGCATTGCTCTGTCAGTAGAATTTTTCTAGCACCTATGGTGTGCATCATTGTGGTGGACTACAACGCTTAACAATATCTGTATGTGAAGGTTTTCTCCTATGGAGATGCCATGCTCACATCAACTAGCAAGATAAAAAACCAGGTATATGCACACTGGATGTGTGTCATATATATAGTCGCGTTGGTGGCGTCATAGGTGGAAGTAGTGCCATGTTTTCTATTTATTCAAATTTTAAAGAATTTTTTTTTTAAAAAAAATACACATCACTGCCGGATTCTAATAAGCGCCCGCATTGATATAGGAAATAAAAAAATTCAGAGAAAACTTGCTGCCGCCTGGACTCGATCGTGGGTGGTGGGGCTCGTAGCATGCAACTCTAACTGCTGCGCTAGGATAGGATAAGTGTTGGATTACGTTTTATATTTTATTTATTAAATTATGCAATTGAGTTTGTAAAATAGAAAAATAAACAAAATAAATTGGCATGATAGGCTAGAGCCCGCGACCTTAGAATGGGGGACATCGGAAGAATGGGGGAGTTTACTATACTTAACCCATTCTTCCCGCCCCTCATCACTGCCGGTTCTTAACAAGAGCCGGTAGTGATAGGCGCCCCTTTCGTCTTCGTGGTCAAGCGTGGGAAACTAAGATGCGCTTTGATGGCGGTGGTAGTCGATTGGTCATGGGGAGCCGATGAGGCGACGGTGGGCTTGACTCCCTCGGGCAGTGGCCTTTATAAACCGGCCTCCTCCGCTCCATCATCGTTCACAAGCACATTTGCTTCCATCTTCTCCTTCCAATCTTCTCCTTCCATCGTCGCCAACAATGGAGGCTGGTGGCGTCGGTGGTGGCCGCGACGGCAACGACGGAGCGCGCCGCAGTGCATGGCTTTCTGTGAAACCCAACTTCTCATCCTCTGCCAGCCGCCACCTGCTCACGCCGGAGAACCAAGTCGTCGCCTAGCGTGCGCAGCTGGCCCAATAGCAGGGCTAGCGCAGGCGGCCGAGGTGGAGGCCCTGAACAAGCGCGAGGCGCTGTAGCTTAAGGGCCAGGCCCGCACGGCAGCCAAGGAGGAGGCCACCGTCCTGCACGATGCGCTGGATGCCGAGCAGACGGTCCGCGCAGTTGCCGAGTCAGAGGAGCCGGCTGCTCACAGCTAGCTAGTGGCGGCGGGCCCCAGTTAGGCGGCGGCGAGGGCGAGGTGGTGACTGCGGCGGCGAGCACGATGTCGAACGCCATCGACGAAATATTTTATTAGTATTTATTTAAAGTAGTTTTATATATGTATTATATATATGTAATGAAATTTTATATGTGAAATATTATATTAAGAATTTCTTTTTATTGTATTTATTTTTTGTTGGCCTCTATTCTCGTGGAGGAATGAGAGGGAGAGGTTTGTGTTGTCCGGCATCCACTGCCAGCTGCAGCATAGACTCAGCAGTGTTGACTCTCAACACTGCCGGCTTTTGGCTCGCGCCGCTGCCGGGCCGAGACACAGCCCGGATGTGCATCATCACTGCCGGTGCTCAGTCATAGTGACGCAAGTCAAGTCTGTGAAGGCCGCGCCAGGCTTGGTACTAGTAGTCAAGACTCATAACTGACGGTTGCGTCATTTCCGGCAATGATGAGGTGGGAAGTGATGACGCGATCTGTAGTAGTGATAGTACATGATTATTAAGTGTAGCCGTGAAACTTGAGGTGGAACTCCTGCATCGATGGGCAACAGTGGAGCAGGTTTGCTATCGCCAGCGCTGCGCGGTGGCTGTCCTTCTGGTAAGACCCTTTCAGCTTCACGAACCTGAGGTTGGGGAAGACTTTGAGGAACGTGTCTTCCTGATCTGTTTGGACGGCGATGTCATTGATGTCTCGGAGCTTCAGCTGCAGAAACCGTAATAACCAGCTGAATCTGCCAATGGATGCCCAGAAGATGGCGTGGGGTTCATCAACGCCCATCCTGGAAGGAAGCCTGCAGGTACACCGTGTGCAGAAGCAAAGCTCCATGTGCTGCAGGTTCGCTGGCAGGCTGGATGGCGTAGCAAGGCTGACCGGGAAGTGCTCCAGAAACCCTGTGTAGCTCAGGGTGCGGACGCCAGGCGCGTCGAGGTCCACACCGTCAGTCCAGCAACAATGGCAGTGCATCAGCGTCAAAGAGACCGTGGCATTCGGGCAGCGGAGGAGGATTCGCCGCCGCATCGACATCGCAGTGTCCCATGGGAGGCCAGCAATCTTAAATGACGGGAAGCTGATGCGCTCCAGCCATAGGGTAGAGAGATTCGGCGCGGCGTCGAGCATTGACTGGAGGATCTCCGTGGAAGTGATGCAGCCCACCATCCTCAGAGTCTCCAGGCTGCGAAAGACGGCAACGGCGGTGCCTTGGGAACCAAGCGTGCAGCCGCTGATGTCCAGGACCCGGAGAGAACCAGGGAGGAGATCAGCTGGCAGCACGTACTCCTCGCACGTCTGGTAGAACTCGCCCGTAAGAAGCATGCGGAGCTCCTCCAGGCGTCGCATCGCCGGTGCCGCAAGGAGGGCGTCCATCCCGGGCGAGGTGCGCATGATGTCATCCAGGAAATCATTCTGGAAGTAGCTGTCGGCATGGATGGAGAGCCTCCTGACCGGGCACCGGCTGTCCGCGCCGATGGCCGCCAGGGCGTCGCCGAAGAACTCCCGGCCGACCCTTGCACCGTCGTAGTTGTTGCTTCTGTACTGCCTCGTGTCGAGATTGATGCCGTCCGTCTCGCGCCACACCGTGCGCCACCGCTTCGAGAGGAGGCTTGTCCGGACGGCGGCCTTGAGGTGCAGGGAGGAGAGGATGCGTGCCAGCACGGAGTCGGGAAGGGCGGACAGGTGGTCGTCGGTGGACATGGCTGCCGTCTCTGGTGCGCGAGATCTTCTTTCTCGACGCCTACGCGAAGAGGCAAGCAGCCAAGCAGGAGATTGGATCACACGATCTGATTCAGATTGGAAGATATATACGCGTTGGAGTTCTTTGTATGACCTGGCAACCGACTCGTTTTCCAATTTCTATACGGATACGGTGTGATCGACGTTGTACGTGTTAGCGATTGGATAGCTGGAGATTGTACTTGTTATCCATTTCTATTTTATTCACTCGTTCAATTATGTTCTAGACTGCCAAAGGGCCTCTAGCCTAGTGGCTAGAGCACCCGAGTGGCACCCAGCAGACCTGGGTTCGACTCCTCGTGGGAGCGAATTTAAACAGTCTGCATTATTAAAAAACTAAAAAAATAGGCCAGAGTTTCCCTTGCTGACTTCGATCAAAAAAAAATTATGTTCTAGACTAGAGTTAAATGCACTGTAGGGATGAGAATGTCGTCTCTGTCCTGGTGTCCTCGAAACAGGTGATCACTTCTTCACTGCTTGCCCCCGCGCCACTCAGGTCTGGAACCGCCTGGGGTGCTCTGTCAATTCGGGTGCTCAACAAACACCCTGGCTCATTGGTGACAACCTCAACCTGCCCCCCACCGCTCGCCTGGACGTCATGTTGGTAGTGCTGTTGTGGTAGTGCTGTGGAATATCTGGAAGGCTAGGAACGCACTCATCTTCGACAACAAGACGGTTAACGCCGATGCTATCCTGTGGAATGTCATCAAGGACTTGAGGGCCTGGTCTTGTCGATTCAGGAGACGGCAGCTTCACATTGACACCTGGAGAGACTACATTCAGTCTAGATTTTCCCATGTAAGTTCTTCCTAAGTTTTTTCTCATTGCTCACCCCGGCCCCCTCCTGTACTCTCCCGCCTGGTATGCCGGGTGTTTGGTTGTACTCTTGAGCTGTTCCTCACAGCTCCTTCGATTAATGAAAGTAGGTGGAGCCCCGCTCCCCAGAATTGGTCGAAAAAAAAAGAATGTTGTCTGGGTCGGAACAGATTCACACACGTTTGGAGGAGGATCGAGAATGTCGTCTGAGCGCGATGGAGGTGGCCTTGGTAGGCGACGCGAGCACGGATCGACACGGCACTTGCGCATGTGGCGGCGGTGGCCGAGCAGGGCCGGCGTCGATGTGGTGGCCTGGTTGAGCAGGGCCGGCAAGGGCACCAGCACACGAGTGCGGCGAACGGCCAAGATCGCCGGAGGCGGTGGAGCATCAACACAGGTTGCCGGCGCCTGAGGTAGAGGTAGAGCTGACCTGACGGCTGTTAGATGTTTTGGGCCATGGGCCAAACAATTCCAAATAAATCCCAAAGGCCCACTTACACATGCATGTATATGAGCTATGGAGGGGGACTTTAGTCCCACATTGATACTCCAAGTGGAGTGAGGCCAACTTAAATAGTTGAGCTATCTCTTCCTTGTTGAAGCTATAGATGAGGAGAGGAAAAGGAAGAAAGACATGCGCGCGCTCGCCTCGCCTGGCCTCCGACATTGCGGTGCGCTGCTTTCTTTTGCCACTCGTTATTTTTGAATGCATGGAGAAAATTGCGCTGGCCTATATGGTAAGCAATTATTCTCGTGTTATGGTCAGTGTACAAACGGCAGGTCAATTACCATAACATTGTGATTAAGCGGCTAATCGCTTTCCTTAGCTGCGACACGTGTATAAATAAGGGGCGAGACGTCGTCCTCAGTACACCAAAAATTCATTCTCTCCCTCACCACAGTGCTGCGCTGCCGCCATCTTTCCCATCTGTCGCTGACGTGCCATCGGTTCGGGAGTGCAGGCTTCAAAGCACACATCTCATCGCGTCCCTGCACGGGATAGGGGACGTATTAGGTTTTTGGGAAGCGCCGTCATGACTGCTCGCTGGATGTCTTCTTCCCTCTACGCTGCCGATCCATATCTTCGTCGACGGCCTTCTTCGCCTTCGTCTTCGTCTGCGCGCCGACATCCCCACTGTAAGGATGTCTCGTTTCTTTCTGTTCTCCGTTTTCGCCTTTCTTCCGTTGTTAGCACTAGATGTCGCAGCTTTGCCTCGGATCGCAGTGCTAATGTTAAATCATTTACATGTTGTTGGTCTTTTTCTTATTGTCGGAATTATTTTATGCATCGCTAAATTGCTCTTATTTCCAACAACAGCTACCAACAGACTCCCCTTGACAATGCGAACCTCACGGGCGGAAGTTTGCTGGCGGCTGTGGAGGATTGTGGCACTGTGGTGGTGGCAAGTCGTCTTCCCTGGTCAAGACGACGTGAGCCACGACACTCACCAGCTGCACGAGATCACGGCCAGGCAAGGACTAGGGTTTGCGCTGGCTCGCACCATGGTTGAGCGGGCTAGCCGCCTGCACGGTGGCAGCGGCGCAAGTTGCGGCCCGACGAGCACAGGGCCCTAATCGGTCGCATCTTTGATTCCTCCCTCTACGAACACAAGCGAATCCCGAATGGTGAGAAAAGGGGGGAGAGAGGGCTAGAATAGGGCCAACGGTGCAGACCGAGTGCTCCACCAGAGTTCGGTCCATGGCGCGCGCGCACAAGGAAGAGTTCGATAAATGGTTCAAGCTTGGCGAGGACAATGCTCCAGCAGCTCAACCCTTGCATTATCTGGAGCGTGGCCAGCCTCCACTCGATCTTCATTGGGCACTTCTAAGGTATCTACACTCCACCTGGTAACCCTTCAGATTTGTGCAATTGCAGATAGAGGTCAGGTGAGATCTTGCAGGAGTACATCCAACGCTTGTCCAAAAAGTGGATTTTATCAACCTGTGAGGCGCTCTTCCACGCACTCAGTAAATTTTTTCTTCCAACTGCGAGTTTTTGAATTGTCACTCCTCTGTAATCCTAGCAAGTCCTCATGTTTGAGACAGCCGCTGACCAATTGAATTACATGATTTGATTTCTCGATTTTGTTTTTTTCCTAAGAAGTTCATAGCGTTCGTGTGTGTTGTGGGCGTTGCGTTGTACCACGTAATCTTAAAAAGAAGAATAAACTACATTCTATTGGCCATTAGTCCGATATAAAAAATAATGAATCTTTATTCAGCAATTTAATGGTGACAAGAAGAAATTGACATGAACAACAACTGGTGTGCCTGTACAGGCATACAGCAATCTTCACAGCCGTTTGCATAAAAAACAAAGTACTCCTAAAAATATTTAGCGTAATCATATATCGTTATTGATTATTACTACTGTATACTAGTAGTACTCCTAAAAACTGATCTTTATACTAGTGGAGTCCTCATCCGTTGAAGGCCTTGTTGATTCAAAATTCAGAAGTCAGAGAATGAAAACCGAAGAGTTCATTCAAACCTGAATGAAATATATTTATCAAAAAAAACAAAACGTGTCACATTCATTCCATATATAAAAAACGTCAAATCAGGAGATCTACCAGAAGAAAGCCCTTGCCGCGGGACCTCTCCAGTGATCGAACCTGCACTTCCTCCTCCAGTGACTGACCCCGCCGACCCCATCAGCAGCCTTCCGAAGGAGATCCGCGAAGAGATCTCGTCATTCGTGCCGGCGCAGGAGGCCGTGCGAACATGCATCCTCGCGCGGACTTGGCGCGATGTCTGGATGTCCACCAGGCGCCTTCTCATCACAGGTGACTCCGTGAAGGCGGTCCGTGAATTCGTGGATGGCCTGCTTCGCGCTCGCGGTGATGCATCCCTTGACACGATAAAGTTCAGGTTTCGTCAGGCCAAGGAGATGGATGAGGACGGTTACATCTATTACGAGGATGTCGAACTCGACGGTGATGACGATGAGAGCCTCAACAGATGGATCCTCCATGTCCTAGAATGTCAAGTCAAGATGCTCCAGATCGACATATCTGCTCATACGGACTTTAAATGCTACTTGCCGATAGGCAACATGCCCCTCCTTGACTCGCAGCACTTGACCAAGCTAGAACTCACGGGTATGTAATGTTCGTTTGTCATTGGATCAACCTGGATGGGTGTCCTAAATTAGAACATCTGGCGATTATGGAGTGCTGCTTGGAAGATGTGAGGAAGATGACGTCCCTGTCACTTAAACACCTCACCATCAGTTCCTGTGAGTCTAATAATGATGAGAAGCGCTTTCAGATTTGTGTTCCACGTCTAGTTTCATTGTGGCTGGATGTCTTCGATGTAAGGACTCCCCTGCTGGATAGGTGCCATTGTGATGATCCCATGGCTGGTGTGTTCACATTACACGGGCTGGTGACACTTCATATGTTGAAATTGGATGGGAACAGTTGTACTTTCATATGTTGAAATTGCTTATGCAGAGGTAGGTTCGAGTCGGAACCGGTGCTCAAGGCAAGATCCCGCCATCATGGAAGCTAGATGAGATGTGCATCATGCTCCAATGAGCCTCCAAGAATAACAACTCATTGCCTCAAGTGAGTTGAGCCTTGAAATCTCCCATTATTTCATGATCTCAGTCATCTGTTTCTCAGTGTCATATATGTATTAGAGGCATCTACTTTTTGTTTGGGCAAAAAATGCTCCTCTTGAGTGGTATAGTATGTTGTTGAGCATTGTACACATAAATGTATAAAATCAATAGTTAAACAGGGTAGTTGTTGCTGTAAAAACTTTTCAGAATAGTAATGAAGGCAGAAAAAGAACCCCAAGCAAATCTTGACTTGTGACATGAAAAAAACGAGTTTATGTACCCGTAGCAACGCACGAGCATTCAACTATGTGAAAAGAAGTAATATTCACCATGCTGCCTACAGACGCCCTATCTAACAGGCGTCTGTAATCTTATAACACAGACGAGTGTATACTACGCGTGTCTGAAGAAAAAACGAACAATCGATGGTTGGCTGTACAGGCGTCTGTAATAATATACATTACAGACGCACGTACTGACCGCGCGTCTGCCCTAATACTACAGACACTCGTTTGTACAGGCGTCTGAATGAATTTGGGTCTTACAGACGCTCGTTGTTAATACTGACGCGTGGTTAACCACGCGTCTGGCGTCGCGCGCGTACTGACCGCGTGCCTGCAGAACTAGGCAGTATTGCCCGCCCGGCCGCGCGCGCCCGCCGGAAGGTCCGCTGCCGGGTTGCGAGCTAAAATTTCCTCGCCGCAGATGAACTTCATTATGTCTTTAGATGAACTGTGTGTGTGTATTTGCTACATGAATCTTAGATGAACTGTGTGTGTGTATTTGCTACATGAATCTTATGTATGAACTCATGTGTATTTGTGTGATGTCATGTTGCACTAGTTGAACATGCATGTATATTTGATATTGTCTTGTGAGCGAATGTCTGTGACGCGTGGTACGTATCACAGACGCGTTCAGTAGTTTGCGCGTCTGAAGCTATGTGAACGTCACAGACACGTGTTCGGAACGGGCGACTGTGGAAACCCACATTAGAGACGCACTTTCGAGTGATTACAGACACGTATTACTACCGCGTGTCTGTAGTGTACCCCGATTACAGACGCCTTAGGACAGACGCGCGGTCACGCGTCTGTGAACCTCTGTAAACGTGTCTGAAAACATAAACTTTCACATGGTGCCATACCTGATGACTGGTTTCATGATGATCAGAATTCGAACAGTCGAGATTGGATTGTGGCAGTTGACACTCGGCTCTGTTCAGGTGTTCGGACCTTCAGGTGACGTGATCGTGTTCCATACGGAGTATGTACCTTGCCAAAATTCCAGGCAACTGATGTGAGTCCAACTCCGACTCGAATCGACGACTCAAATTATACGTACAAATACCGTACGTAACAACAAAGGCCTCGCCTCACGTCTCGTGCCCGTCGTATGATCAAATTGCCTCCATCGTTTGCCGTATCCCATATCGCGCCCATCTAGAACCGGCCGGCGCCCGGCGGCGACATGGCTGCTACGTTGGTGAAAGAGCTCATCGAGGAGATCCTCATCCGCATCTCACCTGACGAGCCGGCACACCTAGTGTCCGCAGCCCTCGTCTCCAAGGCCTGGCGCCGCATCCTCTGCGACCATGGCTTCCGCCGTCGCTACCGCAAGTTCCACCGAACTCCGCCCCTACTCGGCTACATCCAGAACTTCGAAGTTCTCCATGCACACGCCCGCTTCTTCCCCACCACGTCTACCACTTCCCCTATCTCCATGGCTGCACTGAAGAGGGCGCTGGAAGGCAGCTATTGGACGGCCCTGGACTGTCGCCATGGCCGCGTACTGATCTTCATTGTCTGCGACGATGACACAAAGCAGCGGTTCCGGCTCATCGTCTGGGAACCCATTATCGGCCGCCAGCACCACCTGAGTGTGCCTCCAAACCTGAGATCAGGGTTCAAGTCATGCACAGGGTCTGTGGTATGCGCAACCAATGGCTGCGACCACCTCGACTGTGGCAGCGGCCCATTCGCCGTGGTGTTTGTGTTCACGCATATGTACAATACCAGGATGCTCACATCAGCAAGCATCTACTCATCAGAGACTGGTGCGTGGAGTTCCCCATCCTCCGTTAATATCAGCTGCCACTTCGAGGAGATTCCTGGTGTTTTCATTAGAGACGCGCTGTACTTCATCCCTGTTATTCCGGGGTTAAGCATCCTCAAGTATGACTTGTACAATCATGTGCTATCCATCATTGGTGCACCGCGTGTGACTACAACTGCTCTTGTCATGGAGGGAGATGATCAAGGGCTACAAGTTGTGACCTTATCGGACAATAATTGTATTGACATGTGGTCGTCGCAACAGGATAGTACTGGAATTTGTGGGTGGGTGAAACACAAGTCTATGGAGCTCCCTGCACATGTACTGGAACATGGATCATTCATGGGAGAAGTGATTGGTTTTGTAGAGGGTACGGATATGATTTTCCTTAGGATGACATATGACGGAGTATACATAGTGAACCTCAAATCAAGGCAGGCAAGGAAGATATATGAAGGATCACCGTGCTCCATCTTACCTTATATGAGCTTCTACACTCCAAGGTAGTAAAAGTTAGATGATCGTGAATTAAGAGCATCTCCAACAGTTCTGTAAAAGAGGTTGCTATCTTCTAAATTTAGTAAAACAAGCAAAAATAGCTCTCCAACAGTTTGACATCCGACTTTGGAAATTTTAGCAACTTGCCAAGGAGGCCATCCGCGCGCGTATTTACCCGCGCGCGTATCCTACTGCGAATCGCGACTCCGCGCGGTGCCGCATGCCTTCCCGCGCGCTCGTGGAAAAATCTGCGACTCCTTCCTCTTGCATGCCTTGGCCGCCGCTGGCTCATGCCTTGGCCGCATGCCTTGGCCGCCGCTGGTACCAGGTACTTCTTCCTCCCGTGATTTGCTTGGCCGCCGCCGGTACGAGGTATTTCCGTGATTTGCTTGGCCACCGCCGGTACCAGATACTTCCTAATCCCTCGATCTCTCTTGTACGTACTGACCGATCCATATATGTTTGCTAGTTCATGTTGGTACGTACTCATCTTCATCCTCTGATTCATCTTGGTACTGATCCATGCGTACTGCTCGTTCATGTGTTGCCATGCCTGCCGATTCATGTTGTAAATATGAAGATCATGCCGGCTATTAATGTGAATACGATAGTCTATGGCCGATAGAAACTGATTATGACAGAGAAGATCGCCCGTGCTGATCTACGATGGGAGCTAGACACATAGCTGAGGGACTGCGGCGGCGTACCTTCTTCACATGTGTGGAGGAGGTCAGGGTAACTGTCAACGACTTATGCGGTGGGCCATTCTATTTTTTTTTTGGCAAGTTAAAAATAGAGAACTATTGGAGAGAACCTCTTTTTAACTTGGCATATTATTTTAGCAACTTGCTAAAACACAAAATTTGGTAAGTCAATTTTACCAAACTGTTGGAGATATACATAGAAAAATTGTTATCCATGACTCAAGAAGCCTATGCAATACAACATGCAGCCAACATGTTTTTGAGCCACGATTTGTAAACTAGGAAAACATGCTCGTGTGCATCCGGAAATTGTGAATGCTGCATGTCTATTTTTTCCCGTTTTATAAAACTTATAAAGCCATAATTTTTATGACCATGGAATTGGCAATGTAAGTTAATGTTAGCAATAAAAGGACATTGTTTTTATACCACTGAAATACGTGCAACGGCGTGGTTTCGAAAAAACAATATTTTTACCGTGAAAAATCGAATAATATTACAACGTAGATATATTTTGTTCCCGGGATACAAGACATGGAAATAATTACTATCCATGTGTTGGTGGGTTACATATCAAATTCCATGAATTATTTATGGATCCACAAAAAGTTCCTCCAGAAAAATATATAATTCTAATATATCTCTCTAAAGTTAGCAAAATATATAGTGAGCTATCATCATATCAAAGATTGGTTTGCTCCTTGATGATTATGAGAACTCTTCAGATTTCCACATGGTAGCCTTATTGTGGACAACTGTATCGGTGCATATAGCTTGAAGATATATTTACTTTGACTAGATTATTAATTGGATAATAAACTGCAGAATAGTTGGACCATCGGTTGATCCATGTTTTATAGGAGGGCTGATCGTGCTGTAGGCCATCTGCACGGCCGTGAAGTTGTGTATGGACTGTCAGCGCTCTGGTTTGGCGCTAGTATTTCCTGAAGCCTGTTCTAAACGTCTCACCAGGCACTTACTGAAGCTTTGCATCAAACATCTCAGCTATAGTCTAAGTCCATGCCCATGTTGAATCAGCTGATCAGATTTGTGAGTAAGTAAAATAAAATAAGTAATATATAGAGTAAAGTTCATGGCCGGTGTTCGAACTTGTGCGGGTATGAGTCCTTAAAGTTTGGTTGGACCTCATATTCATCCAAACAGGCCAGTATGGATCTATACCTAAAATAGAAAAATTCGGGGGTGGGGGGGTATATGCATAATAAGCTAGACACAATAATTACACAATATTAATAAACTTTATGAGGGTTGTTTTGGAAAAAAGGTTCGTCTTCTTGTTCTCATCCCCCTTCGTGGTGTTGCCGCTTCACCATCATTGCCGGTGCTGCAGGACAGGCCAGACGGGCCATCACCGCAGCCGTGTAGGCGTGTGGGCCGTGGCCAACCCGTCGCCGCTGCCACGCAGTCATGTAGCGACTAATTAATGACTCCTCACGCCCTGTGCCCGTCCTATCAATCACTTTGTTTTCCATATATCCCGTATCGCACCAAACCAGAACCGGCCGGGGGCGAATCCGACGATCGACATGGCGGCTATGCTGATGGAGGAGCTCATCGAGGAGATCCTTATCCGCATCCTGCCGGAGGAGCATGCCCGCCTAGTCAATGCAGCCCTAGTCTACGGGGCCTTTTACCTGTGTGCCCTTATAAAAAATGACCAGGTCCTCCATGCCCCTCCGAAGATGGTTTGCTCCTCTGTGTACAACACAAACTTCGTTTTGCCCTCCATGCCCTTCCGTCTATTTAAGCCCCTCACGGTGTCAAACAGCCATGGACAAAGTCTGAAATGCCCTTCCTTCTATTTAAGGTCCTCAAGAAGAAGAGCAGAAAGCAAGTGGGCACTCCCACTCCTGCGCGCCGCGGCCGGCGGCGGCCATGGCTGAGCTGCGGCACTCGACGGCGGCGCACCCACCTCATCGGCCTCTCCCCACCACGCACCGCGACGGGCAGCCCTGGCGCCCCCTCCGCTTCCTCCTGCGCGGCTCGCAGGCGGCGGCCCGAGCGGACACGGTCCCGGTGGATCTCCGGCGCGGCCAAAGCGCGCGGCCCCGCTCCTCCCACGCGCTTAGCTCCTGGAGGCTGTGCGCAGGCCGTCAACCGCTGCTCTCGCGGGCTCTGGGCGCCCGGCCGCGCAGGCCGCCGCCTCCACTCGCGTGTGTGCGGGTGCCGCCATGGCCGCTTGAAGGCGCATGGCGCGGGCTGCATGTGTTCTGTGCGGCTCTCACGAAGCCTCCTCCACTCCTATTTTTAGTCAATGCATGTAAGGCTCACCCGATCCGCACGCTCGCGGTTGGAGATGCGGAGCGGAGATGCGGAGCAGCGCATGCGGCCGACGCGGCACGCGGGGCAGAGCGAGCCGGTCGCCGCGGGAGAGCGCGACACCAGGGGAAGGAAGAAGAAGGTGCTCAGGCTTGGCCCCACCGTGCAGAGAGAGAAAGAAGAAAGGGCATTTCAGACTTTGTCCATGGCTGTTTGACACCGTGAGGGGCTTAAATAGACGGAAGGGCATGGAGGGCAAAACGAAGTTTGTGTTGTACACAGAGGAGCAAACCATCTTCGGAGGGGCATGGAGGGCCTGGTCATTTTTTATACGGGCACACAGGTAAAAGGCCCTAGTCTACGAGGCCTGGCGCCGCATCCTCTCAGATCACGCCTTCTCCCACCGCTACTATGGGTTCCACGGAACGCCGCTGCCCATGCTCGGCTACATCCAGAACCTCCACGGCCGCGTCTATTTCCCCCACCTTAACCGCCTCCCCTTTTTCCGCGACTGCATTTACATTGAAGACGATGCTCGATCCCAGTAGCTACTCGGTGGCCCTGGACTGTCGCCATGGTCGTGTACTGATCCATGTCCCCCATAACCGGGAGCAGCTCATCGTCTGGGAACCCATCTCCGGCGACCAGCAGCACCTAAGTCTGCCTCGTTTCATCCACTCGCTGTCTAGCACAGGGTCTGTGCTATGCACAACTAATGCCTATGACCAACTCGACTGTGGTTAGGAGCCGATCTTATCGTATTTGTGGGGATGTGGTGGATGAATGATGCCACAGATGATGGTATAATCACTTTTGCGAGCATCTACTGATCAGACACCGTTACGTGGAGCACCGCAACCTCCACTGATACCCACTACCAGACCAGGGTTTTTTCCTGACGGCCTAGAACCGTCAGGAAAGGCCAAAAACCGTCAGGAATGTTATTCCTGATGTGCAGCCGACAGGAATAGGCCGTCAGCAACGACTCGACAGGAAAGATCGGTTTTCCCTGACGGCTGGCCGACAGGAAACAATTCCTGACGGCAGTTCCTGACGGCCAACCTTTACTGACGGCAGTTCCTGAGGCTGGATACTGGAATGACACTGGGCAATTCCTGACGGTTAACTAACAGAGATAAAAAAAAATACAGATGCAAATTCTTCCATAATTACAACCTCAGCTGCATCCTCGATTCAATTCATGAGAGTTCCGTATCCACAACATTATTCATACATACAGTTCAGGTCCATCCATTATTGGCATCGGTTAGAATGAAAAAATGAACACTAGACATAGACATAAGTCTGACATGAGAACTTCAAATGAATAGGACCTCAAGATGGCTTCTAGCTAACTACACCAAAGGTTAACTAAGCTGGCATGAACTTGAACCGAAGTAATGCAAAACAATAAGTTTGTAGGGTGTCCATGGCTATTCATTTGCTGCAACTGCGATAAAATAAATAAAATTTATTAGATCAGATATTTGCATATTATACATATATTGGTCATGAATCTGCAAGGTGTCCTGAATATGACAAAGGCAAGGCAAAGCATAAAGTACTAAATCACTGGTGTTTGCAAGCTCCTGAATATGACAAAGGCAAGGCAAAGCATAAAGTACTAAAGCACTATTAATAGTATACAAAGAGCTGATAGGTATCAGAAAATTTGTATTTGGTAAGAACAAATTATACCTATGACTATGAGTGCCTGAATTCCCAGTTACTAATAGAGTGCCTGAATTTATGTGCTTCCTAATGAAGTCAGAACACCTGCGATCTGCCAAGAGCCAATAGCTAAAAGAAATCTTCGGCAGCCAGTTCATTCACGCTTATTTTGGACTATGGAAATCAAACATTGGCCTATCATTTTACTTTGAACTCCATTCACTAAGTCTGATACAGAATAAAGATACGTTGGTACAGAAAGAAAAAGGTTGTGCAGTTATCTGACTACAATCTGCTAGACTGCTAGTAAGCAATAAGCATTCATAAGCTCACTAGAGGTTATGAGAAACCTTGATTTGTCCAGGATGCAAGTAAGCATCTTTTTCTTCTTTTTTTTGAGAAGATAAAAATCACAGAATAATCTATAGCAAAGAATGATCTTTGGATACTTACCCCCACTTGAAGCCAACTTTAGAATTGGGTTCCACTACCAATAACTCTACTTGTGTTCCTTCCATGTTGAGAAATTCCATCAAAAGGATCAGTAGCTTTCCCCTGCAGTTGTGATATAACAATCAATCATATATCCTCCAGAATTATGATCAAAATAAATATGCATAATCAGCAGTATAGGACAAATGAGGAAGTGATTACAGATGATTTTTGCAGCATCCTATCGCATAATCACAATTCACATATACCAGATAACAATGACTAATTGTAGTTAATTACACAAAATGAGAAAATAAGCAACCATCTTATGCAAGGCAGCACACAAACATTTGATTCCTCACATGTAATAAGAGTTACCGAAGACATTCTTAAAAATATGCACGCCACCACCACCAAGTGGCTTGTAGCTTATTCAATTGAACTTTTAAGATTCAGGGAATTAGATGGCAAGAAAATGCTATCCTTTTAGGATGGGAAGAAGGGTAGATCCTAAATAGTTATCATTTCAGCTTAAAATTTCTAGCTGAAAGGGCATAAGATTGCTTGTCACTCCTTTGCAAGCCCACCGCCTCAAATGCCCAGCACAACTCAACAAGCTTTGTTTTTTTTTTCTCTGAACATTGTGCATTGTTTTGTATGTGATCAATCCATCCAATCTATCCTCTATATCTCAATCTGAACAAACCAAACTTAATCTAAAAGTTGCAGAATGATGATTATGGAAACTAAAAACGGAGGAAATAATCTCAGTACCATCAGATAATTACCTTGTGGACAATACAAGCAACAGGACCTGAAAATCCACCCTGCTCCACTCTGGTCTACCATCCCAGTCACAAGATTAGCACTAGATCTGTATCTGAAACTTCCAAGCAGCTCTGCTCGCAACCAGCAGCTAGCACTAGAATAGAGAAGACATTAAGGATACACTAGCACCAAATTTCAGTTGTATTTTAGTTCATACAGATCATGGGAATAGTATTTTAGCTGCCTGGCATTCCAAAAACACTAACAAATCAAGCAAGCATCTCGTCCATGGCAAAAATTAATTGCAACCACATGCATGTACCGATTCATCCCTAGCAGATCTATGTATTTGAGAAAAAAAAATCTAGCAGATCTGAGAAACAGCAGCAGGGCCTCACCTTCGAATGGGAGCACTGGCGTCTTGGAGGAGCTCGACATGTGCGGACCTGGAGGCGACCCGGAGACTTGCACGGACAAGCTCAGCCCCGATCCGGGGGGTTGCAGCACGGTTGTAGGCCTGCAGAACTCGCCTCTGATGTGGGGATGGGGCGACATCCTCTCAACTGGATCTGGGCGCCGCTTGGTGGAGATGACGCCGGTGGAGATGCCGCAGGTGGAGGTCCGACCCTGCATAGGGCTAGGGTGGCGAGGAGAGCACGGCGTGGATGGGGAGGAAGTGAGGGCAGCGCGGCGGATGGGGAAGAGCCCGTGACTGCGAGGAGCGGCGGCGTGGATGGGGAGGAGCTCGTGCCTGCGAGGGGCGGCGGCGCGGATTGGGAGGAGCCCGTGCCTGCGAGGGGCGGCGGCGGAAGTGGAAGGATAAGACTAGGGTTAGAACTTCTGCGGATGGGGATATTTGTGTGCTGGTGGGCCCGGTTGACGGTTTCCTGACGGCAAATACGAAACCTACAGGAATATATGGGTGATTCCTGTCGGTTTCTGCGCTGCCGACAGGAACAGCCTCTAATCCTGTCGGCTTTTGAAAACCATCAGGAATAAATGCAACCGTCAGGAATTCTCCTCAGTCTGGTAGTGACCGGTTGCTACATCCATATTGCATCGGGTGCCCTTATTGGAGATGTATTGTACACTTGTACTTCAAAATCAGTATTGGTCTTATCGTATGACTTGTGCAAGCGTGGTCTATTCATCACCGACGTGCCACAAGTGGCTTCGATTCCTCTTGCCATGACGAAGGGAGAGGATCGAGCTACTACAACTTGCCACCTTATCGGACAATTGCATCTACATGTGGTCACAAGAGATGTTACTAATGGCATTCATGGTTTGGGTGAAAAACAAGGTTATTGACCTCCCCCAACTAATATCACAACATGAATCACACCCATGCACACGAAAATTAATTGGCTTCGCCGAGGTTACGGAAATTATTTTCATTGGCACATATCCAGGAATATTCGCATTCCACCTCTAGTCAAGGCCAGTGAAGGAAGTATGTGATAGAAAGACGTACACTATGTTCCCCACGCTACCTTATATGAGTATCTATACTCCAAGGTAGCCTTGTACACATTATACATATTTGTGTTACATCACAGTGGTCCGCAAAAAGTTCAACCATAGATGAAAAAAAAAAGCCATTCATCAAGTGGTAATGAGAGCAATAACCTGTTAAGAATAGATCATCGTGATCAAATATGTATCAACAAATTACTGTCATCTTTAATCCTAGAATTCATATGCATTGCAACATGATTTTTACATGCTTTTGAACCATAATTTTTAAACCATCAATTATGATGCAAAACCAGTGTTGAAATTAGAGTGATGCAAAAATTGCTCTAACTATCTGATTTGTTTTAGTCAACATAACTTCAGACATGTCTAGAGCCTCCATTCAGCAACCAACATAGAATGGTTGGGGTTAATCCAAGCAGAGCGGACCCTCGGCACGGGAGACCGCCACCTCAACAGGGACACCATGGGAGCGGCAACACCGAGGAAAGGGAGTGCCGCTGCAACCACAGAGGCGTCACTCCGATTTCTAGCAAAGGAAACTCCCAGGGCCTCTATCACAGTCACCTAGGGTCACAGTCACCTAGGCCGGGTCGCATGTAGCACAGGAACTCACCCGTAGCGACGAACGTGGTGCCTGACGCCACCTACAAAGAGCGCAGCGGCGGTGCCGCCGCCGCCCACCCATGGCGCAAGCTCGTCATAGCTATCGAGATGGAGGGGGAGAGAGGGGAAAGGGGGCTCTTACCCTTAACCCTAACCCTAACCCTAACCCTAACCCTAACCTGAGGCACATTGTCAACATCACCTGGTAACGGAGCTCCGCGCGGAGGAGAGCTGGAGATGGAGGGAGGAAGAGGGAAGGGAGGCCGCCAGCGCGGCGGTGCGGAACAAACCGCGGCGGCAGCGCCAGGTCGCGAGCGGGCGCCGACGCGGCGCCGCTCCGCGGCCCACCGGCCGGCAGGAGGCACGCGCACGCCGGCGGCCGCCCCTGCCATGCGTCGCGTCGCCGCGCCGCCGGCCTGCACCAACGTCGTCGCCCGCGCGCCGCCACCGCCCCGCGGCGCCGCGCCGGCCGCTCCACCCCGCGGCCGCCGGCGCCGCGCCGCCCTGCCCGCGGCCCAGGGGCGGGCCGGTCCGCGCCTACCTGCGCGGCGCCCGGCGGTCGCCGGCCTGCGCCGCCGTGCCACGCCGCCTGCTCGGCCCCACGGCCGTGCGCCGCGCCGCATCTGAGAGAGGTGGAGGCGGGCAGGAGGATGGTCGGGGAGGGGAGGGGATGTAAGTTTTTTTTTTGCCGAAGGGGAGGGTTCATTTTATATGGAGGGAGGCGGCGGGGGGTTATGTGAAAAAGTTACAGGTGGGCGGGTAACTGTAAAAATGCTGATTTTTGGAATTTTGTCTTCTTCGGGTAAAGGATTTTACTTTTATGGGGTAAAAAGGAAAAAAAACTACCGCCGTCACTGTTCATGGAGGACCTGGATGGAGCAGCTCGTGATTTCAATAAAAAAGAAGAGTTTTTATGAAAAATCATTTGGAACGACGTGGATAGCTCCAATGAATTTGGAGTGACGTGTCTAGCGCCTCCTTTCAGCAAACAACATAGAATGGTAGGGGGTAATTTCAATTTTTATATTGATAATCGGCATATTTCATCTACATAATGCTTATTTATTTTTTCATAATGCCACCACTTTTTTGGACTCCAACCTGACTATCCTTGATTGTTCCTTGTTCCCAGGTGTACTCAAGTCACTACTGATAGATGGGAATTGTAGGATGGAGGATATGGAGCTCAAAAACTATCTTTTTTCGCGATCGGGTCTTTTACCCGTATTTCATTAAGAGGAAGGGACAAAAGAAAGGCCAAAGCACGGATACAAAGAGCTCACAAGTAATCCAGACATTACCGGTGAAGCCCAAAGAAAAAAAACACAAAGACACTAAAACACACAAACAACAAGATTACACGGCAGGGGACAACCCCGCCACCACACACTAGCCAACTATGCCTGCAACATAAAAATACACCCACGCAATGGTCGCCAAGATGGTAGAGATCTTCCCCAGCGACCAGGTAGCCGCTGCGGGGTATGAACGAGCCACTGCGAGGAAGAGCAGCAATGACCAGGTAGCCACTGCGTAGAAGACAACATCCGCCAACGACCAGGAAGTCGTTGCGGGGTAGAACGATGAAGACGATACCAAGCACTTGTCAAACCATTGCGAAGGCGACTATGATGCACAGACATAGAGACTCCGATGAGAGTGGGCATAGGCAGGCTGCGTTAGTGCTCCAGCGAAGCCATGAGGAAGGGTCTTGACATCCGCGGACGCCAACAACGCTAGAAGAAAGCAGGAGTAGGTCTTTCAACCACAGTCCTCCGAGACGTACAGAAGGTTCGGCGACACCTCCAATGAGGATCATGACACTAGTTGCGTCATTGCCGCCGGCCCGGGCTAGCTGGGCAAGTTTTCACCCAGCTGCAGCATGTCCGTCAGAGAAGGCCACCCCTAGTACCTTCAGTGGAAACATCGACAGCCGGTCGAGGGCACTTAACACGGCACTGCACAGACACCTCAACACCACCGCAGCCAGCGAACGGCACCAGGGCACCAAGGCACCATGGCAGCCGAATGTCGTCACCGACCACCTGCGCCCCAAACCCGGGCCATCGGCACCATGGCACCAAGGCACCACGGCACCGGGGCACCAAGTCACCATGGCAAGGTCCGTCGAGGCCCACCCTGGGCACCAAGGCACCACGGTGAAGTAGATCCATGGCCCACGGCCACGGAACCGGCCATCGCCGCCCACTCCAGGGGCTGGAGGCGGGGCTCGCCAAGGTCAGTGGCCAGGCCACTTTCGCATGACCAGGAACGGGAGGGTGGGGGCCGACCGTTCGAGGCCAGATCCACGGCCCATGGCCCATGGCCCCAGATCCGGCCCCGGAAGCCGCCGTCGATTGCCCGTCAGGACGGTGGGACGGCCACAGTTTCCTGACGAGGAACGGGAGGCGTGGCGCCCCCACCGGGGAGGGGTGGCCGCAGCATCCACACGGGTCGGATCCTGCCCGAAGGGAGCCGGATCTGGCCAGCCCACGCCGGTGCTCGCCGGAATCCGACGGAGGAGGGGATGGGGGGAGGTGGGGGAAGAGAGCTGGAGGGGAGATGGAAGAGGGAGCGGACACTGCCCCTTTTTGAGGGCACTGCCGTTGGCCGCCGCCGCCGCGAGCAAGGGCGGCGACGGCGGCCGGAGGTAGGCCGGGGAGCTGGATTGGTCAGGGCGAGCGGCAGTGCCGCCCGCGTCGCCCTCAGCACGAGCGACGCGGGGGCCGGGGGAGGATGTGTCCGTTCTAGACCCTTTCACGGATTCGGATGACCTCGATCTCACTGCAGCCAAATGATGCGTCGACGTTGAGCTCAAAAACTATCATGGGAAATTGAGTTTGTCTTCCAATTTTGTTTACTAACTTGAACATGTAGTCAGTGATCTTCATACACACGGTGCAAATGGTACTGCATCTAGCTGCAGGTTGCAGCTCTTCCAGTTGCCTGTCGAGTTCCCTCCTTGATGCCATTCTTTTTTTTTTTGAGACAAATGTTTGTATATTCTGCTGGGCGTGTAAGTGTGTAAATTGGGCTCTAGCCTGCCCAGCATAACAGGAAGGAGCGAGCAACCTGCTCAATGCCCAAGGCCCATCCCGATTGACGAACTTCTGCTTTTAGTTTTACTTGAAGTTGAAGGACAAATCGCCAAACCCTCAAACCGCCGCCGCCACTCCATCTCTGCGTGTCCCTGCATCCCCGTTTCCCTGTCTCTATGAAACGGTGATTGCATGATCTCTCTGCCGGCCGCCGTGCCGCAGCCGCAGCTACTGAGGTGAATTGGGAATCTTGCATTGCTTGGACTCTGTTTGTGCCTGCCATCCTTCTATTCCTCCGCGCTGGTCCTGTACTGTATGTACTCGTCGTGTTTATCTCTTGCAGGTAGCCATGGCGCCCCGATTCAATCGATGACGCCAATGACGAGGCGACAGAAGAAAGCCCTGCTTGCCGCGTCATCTCCGCCTCCAATGATCGACGCCGCCGACCGCCTCAGCAAGCTTCCCGAGGAGATCCAGGCGCAGATCCTCTCGTTCCTGCCGGCGCCGGAGGCCGTGCGAACGTGCGTCCTCGCGCGGACTTGGCACCACGTCTGGAAGTTCACCAGGCGCCTGCTCATCACAGGCAAGTCTGTGAAGGAGGTCTATGAATGTGTGCATCGCCTACTACGCGTCTGTCGTGACAGGCTCGGCGTCGCTTGCCTTGATGAGAGCGAGATCAGGTTCGATGCGTTCGAACCATACATACCGTTCGGACCAGATCCCGAGCGCAATCTCGACGAAGAGGACATGTCCACCATCATCAGCTGGATCCAAAGTGTCCTAGAATGTCAAATCCAGATGCTCCGGATCAACATAGATACTGGTGGGGACTATGAGGGCTACATGCAGATGAGGAACAGCACGCCCCTTCTCGTCTCGCGGCACTTGACTAGGCTAGAGCTCACAGGCATATGGTTTGGCCGATGCATAAACCTGGATGGTTGTCCTGCCTTGCAAGATCTGGAGATTAAAGGGTGCGACATGTTGGGTGTGAGGAAGATCATCTCCCGGTCAATTAAGCGCCTGGTCATCAGATCCTGTGATTCTAATGAGGATAATGAACGAATTCAGATTTGTGTTCCAAGTCTTGTTTCATTATTGCTGGATGCCGACTATTTCAGGACTCCCCTACTAGACAGAATGCCTGAGTTGGTGGGGGCAAAGGTCCGGATTAAGTCATATCTGGATGCTTGCCATTGTGAGGATCCCATGGCTTGTTATCTCATTACACGGGCAGGTTTGGATAACTATGCTGGACAATATACTACAAAGTGTGTGGTTCTTGAAGGATTAGCACAAGCTAGAGATCTAGTGCTGATAGATGACAATAGCCGAACGGTACGGTACACCCAGACACACATGCCTTTCAAGTCCTTGTTGATTAGTCACTGTTAAACTATATATGTTTCGAGGCAGATAATTGTCGATACTTATAGCAATTATATATTTCCACACTCATGTATTTCTCACTATATGAACATGAAATTTTACAGTTTCATGTTCACGTAGTCTAGATAAAAAATAATTTTTTATTTACTATCTTATTTTTCCCTTTTGTGTGCAATATGTCCAGTATATTTTTAGAAGGGATTTGAGGTGGTGCCCCACTTTTACCAATTTGAAAAATTTGGTACTGATTGAGAAATACAGCCATGAGCCTGCTGATTGCAGTGTACTAGCGTGTATGGCTGAACATGCGCCACTTTTAGAGAAGCTCACACTTATTTTAAAAAAGGTAAAATATTTCTAAATGGGGAAACATGGCTTCTTTTTGTTTCCTTTTTCTGTCCTTTCTTTTTTGCTGTTTTTGTACTTGTGTTTGATTTTAATATATTTTCAGTAGGAGCCCCTGGCTCCTCCTGTCTTTTCAAAAAAAAACATGGTTGCACTACTAACTGAGTGTAGTGAATTATTACCGATTGAACTTGAATTCATTCAGGTATCGCCGGGCAGCAAATATAAAGTGGAAATTAAAGGATACCCTGATGCAAAATTGACATCGACCAAGATATCGCAATACCTGCAGACAGTCGAGATCATTTGTGAAGGTGTCAATGTAGTATTCATTGATGTCCTGAATTTGCTGGATACCCTCAACATATGTAAGATGACAATCGGTCTGCTTTTACTCTACATTTGAATGCTTTATATTAGGAATATGGTAGCAAGTTAGCAACAGAATACTATGTCTTGGTAAACATGGTAGAAAACTATAATTAAAAAACAGTAATAAAACAGTTATATGCTTTAACACAAACTTGAGCACAGAAAAACCCTTCATGTTTTACTGTTTGCATGAATATATTCTGCAAATAATGAAATAGAACAATGACAAATGACACTTGTCATTAAAAAATGTAGTTTTAAATCAACAGTTCTACATAAATGAAGGTAATCCGGTTTTTGCAGAATGGAAATAGTAACCTAATTCATATTATTTTAGTTGTTACCCACATAAAAAATTCTGAGTTGGAGAACATATATTAGTTTTGATCAAGTAGTTAAACATGGTCACTTTTCCATCTAACCCCAAACAAAACAAAATTATACATACCAGAGTCCCTAAACTAAATAAGCATGTTAAACACATATATGCAGGGTTCTCAACTATAGTATTTTTCTCGGGGATGGTGTCTATAATGCAGCTGCCTATAATTAATTGTTGCCACTGGTCATGTCGTCTTTTACAATGACGTATGCATGACAAAACTATCAGAACCTAGTCACATTGTGCTACTAGCATGCCAAGTAGCACAATGATAAGGAGCTCATGAATGAGCCTTTGCTCTAAGAATCTTCTTTGAGCTAGATGAGAATGAATGGAGTATATTGGGGTTACTTTGGGCTGAGAGTACATAAATAGATCAGGACCTTTGCAAATTTTAGTGTTTGGAGACATAGGTGTAGTAACCTTGTACTTATAAGCTACGAGCGCACATGCGGTTCCATGCTGAAGTATCACATCAGCTAATTTGTTATGACGTGACTGCTTTGGGCCAAAATTTGTGTAGTCAAATAATTTAGGTACCTAGGTATACAATTCTATATAGTTTCATGACCAAGATGAGAATGACGTTGTAGTTTATGGAGTGCTACTGTATTTTACTCTATTCTGTTAATGTTATGGCAAAAAAATTATACCTTACTAAAAGATGGTGTCAAATTTGAAGAATGTAAACCTCGCTTAGCATATGGTTCATGTTCAGAAGCTTATTGCGCGGTTGTCTTAGGTATCAATTATACTCCTTCCAAACAAAACAATTGAGTAATTAGCTTATGGTTCATGTTCAGAAGTAAATTCTTATGCATTCTTGTATAGATTCTTTCCATGTTTAACTATTGCGGTTGATGCTCCCTTAGCTTATCATGCTTATGCTTGTGCAGGTTTCAAGACGAGAGTAACAAAATATATGCCATAAAAAGCAAAGCCACATTCATCATGGAAACCACCATACGATCAGTGATCATCATATTTATCTGTTCATTCCCACTCCTATAACCAAGCTAATTATCAGTGTGGTTTTGGCATCCAGATTGCCCACAATGTTCCAAGCCGTTTCCTGTTATGTTTCAAGAACATACTACAGAATAATAGTATTTGGTTTACTAACCTGTGCTTTTGTGTTATATTGGATACTTCATTTCTTCTTTAAGTGAACATACTAGAGAATAATAGTATTTGGTGTACTAACCAATGCTGGTTGGAGACAATCAGGGAGGCCGCAAAACAAATCATGTCTTAAGGTGCCTTCCCTTCTCGTTCTTGGTTCATGGCTGTTGGCGAGGAAAGAAAATGTATGTCCTCTTCCAGCTTGAAGAGACAGTACCCCCGCTGGTGTGGAGTGCAAGCACATATATGCAAGCATAATCCAGAGTCTTGCCGAAGACCCCAACATTTAGCATTGCTCTATCAGTAGAATTTTTCTAGCACCTATGGTGTGCATCATTGTGGTGGACTACAACACTTAACAATATCTGTATGTGGAGGGTTTTCTCCCATGGAGATGCCATGCTCACATCAACTAGCAAGATAAAAAACCAGGTATATGCACACTGGATGTGTGTCATATATATAGTCGAGTTGGTGGCGGTGGAAGTAGTGCCATGTTTTCTATTTATTCAAAATTTAAAGATCTTTTTTTTAAAAATACACATCACTACTGGATTCTAATAAGCGTCCGCAGTGATATAGGAAATAAAAAAATTCAGAGAAAATTTGCTGCCGCCTGGACTCGATCGCGGGTGGTGGGGCTCGTAGCATGCAACTCTAACTGCTGCGCTAGGATAGGATAAGTGTTGGATTACGTTTTATATTTTATTTATTAAATTATGCAATTAAGTTTGTAAAATAGAAAAATAAACAAAATAAATTGGCATGATAGGCTAGAGCCCGCGACCTTAGAATGGGGGACATCGGAAGAATGGGGGAGTTTACTATACTTAACCCATTCTTCCCGCCCCTCATCACTGCCGGTTCTTAACAAGAGCCGGTAGTGATAGGCGCCCCTTTCGTCTTCGTGGTCAAGCGTGGGAAACTAAGATGCGCTTTGATGGCGGTGGTAGTCGATTGGTCATGGGGAGCCGATGAGGCGACGGTGGGCTTGACTCCCTCGGTGATGTCCTTTATAAACCGGCCTCCTCCGCTCCATCATCGTTCACAATGGAGGCTTGACTCCATCATCGTTCACAATGGAGGCTGGTGGCGATGTTCACAAGCACATTTTCTTCCATCTTCTCCTTCCAATCTTCTCCTTCCATCGTCGCCAACAATGGAGGCTGGTAGCGTCGGTGGTGGCCGCGGCGGCGACGACGGAGCGCGCCACAGTGCATGGCGTTGTCTGAAACCCAACTTCTCATCCTCTGCCCGCCGCCACCTACTCACGCCGGAGAACCAAGTCGTCGCCTAGCGTGCGCAGCTGGCCCAAGAGCAGGGCTAGCGCAGGCGGCCGAGGTGGAGGCCCTGAACAAGCGCGAGGCGCTGTAGCTTAAGGGCAAGGCCCGCACGGCGGCCAAGGAGGAGGTCACCGTCCTGCACGATGCGCTGGATGCCGAGCAGACGGTCCACGCAGTTGCCGAGTCGGAGGAGCCGGCTGCTCGCAGCTAGCTAGTGGCGGCGAGCCCCAGTTAGGCGGCGGCGAGGGCGAGGTGGTGACTGCGGTGGCGAGCACGATGTCGAACGCAATCGACGAAATATTTTATTAGTATTTATTTAAAGTAATTTTATATATGTATTATATATGTAATGAAATTTTATATGTGAAATATTATATTAAGAATTTCTTTTTGTTGTATTTATGTTTTGTTGGCCTCTGTTCTCGTGGAGGAATGAGAGGGAGAGGTTTGTGTTGTCCGGCATCCACTGCCAGCTGCAGCATAGACTCAGCAGTGTTGACTCTCAACACTGCCGGCTTTTGGCTCGCGCCGCTGCCGGGTCGATACACAGCCCGGATGTGCATCATCACTGCCGGTGCTCAGTCATAGTGACGCAAGTCAAGTCTGTGAAGGCCGCGCCAGGCTTGGTACTAGCAGTCAAGACTCATAACTGTCGGTTGCGTCATTTCCGGCAATGATGAGGTCGGAAGTGATGACGCGATCTGTAGTAGTGATAGTGCATGATTATTAAGTGTAGCCGTGAAACTTGAGGTGGAACTCCTGCATCGATGGGCAACAGTGGAGCAGGTTTGCTATCGCCAGCGCTGCGCGGTGGCTGTCCTTCTGGTAAGACCCTTTCAGCTTCACGAACCTGAGGTTGGGGAAGGAACGTGCCTTCCTGATCTGTTTGGACGGCGATGTCCTTGATGTCTCGGAGCTTCAGCTGCAGAAACCGTAATAACCAGCTGAATCTGCCAATGGATGCCCAGAAGATGGCGTGGGGTTCATCAACGCCCATCCTCAAAGGAAGCCTGCAGGTACACCATGTGCAGAAGCAAAGCTCCATGTGTTGCAGGTTCGCTGGCAGGCTGGATGGCGTAGCCGGGCTGACCGGGAAGTGCTCCAGAAACCCCGTGTAGCGCAGGGTGCGGACGCCAGGCGCGTCGAGGTCCACGCCATAAGTCCAGCAGCAATGGCAGTCCATCAGCGTCAAAGGGACCGTGGCATTCGGGCAGCGGAGGAGGATTCGCCACCGCATCGACATCGCAGTGTCCCATGGGAGGCCAGCAATCTTAAATGACGGGAAGCTGATGCGCTCCAGCCATAGGGTAGAGAGATTCGGCGCGGCGTCTTGCATTGACTGGAGGATCTCCGTGGTAGTGATGCAGCCCACCATCCTCAGAGTCTCCAGGCTGCGAAAGACGGCAACGGCGGTGCCTTGGGGACCAAGCGTGCAGCCGCTGATGTCCAGGACCCGGAGAGAACCAGGGAGGAGATCAGCTGGCAGCACGTACTCCTCGCACGTCTGGTAGAACTCGCCCGTAAGAAGTATGCGGAGCTCCTCCAGGCGTGGCATCGCCGGTGCCGCAAGGAGGGCGTCCATCCCGGGCGAGGTGCGCATGATGTCATCCAGGAAATCATTCTGGAAGTAGCTGTCGGCATGGATGGAGAGCCTCCTGACCGGGCACCGGCTGTCCGCGCCGATGGCCGCCAGGGCGTCGCCGAAGAACTCCCGGCCGACCCTTGCACCGTCGTAGTTGCGGCTCCTGTACTGCCTCGTGTCGAGATTGATGCCGTCCGTCTCGCGCCACACCGTGCTCCACCGCTTCGAGAGGAGGCTTGTCCGGACGGCGGCTTGAGGTGCAGGGAGGAGAGGATGCGTGCCAGCACGGAGTCGGGAAGGGCGGACAGGTGGTCGTCGGTGGACATGGCTGCCGTCTCTGGTGCGCGAGGTCTTCTTTCTCGGCGCCTACGCGAGTCCGGCGAAGAGGGAAGAAGCAGCCTGCTAGCAGGAGATTGGATCACACGATCTGATTCGGATTGGAAGATATACGCGTTGCAGTTCTTTATATGACCGGGCAACCGACGCGTTTTCCAATTTCCATACGGATACGTGATACTTGTTAGCAATTGAACCTACATTTCTATGTACTATACATTATTGTCTACATTTCTATTCTATTCTACTACGTCCTGTTCGTTTGCTCTTATCAGCGCTTTCAGCCAGCGATTCAACAGTGTTTTTCTCTCACACCAAATCAGTAACAGCAAGAATCAGCCAGCCAGAAACGGCCAAACGAACAGGGCGCTAGTCTATCAACCCGTGCTCACGCACGGGATAGAATCTAAGAAGACATGAGTATTAGTTATTGCTGCTCAATATATTTAACTAATATTAAAGTGTACTTTCATTGTTCATTTTCTATCATAAATCCTTGTACTTGCACAATTGCATAGGCTAACGATATGTACATCTATTTTTTTTTCTATGAAGACAATAGTCCTTACTTAAGTGATCATGAACAAATAAAGTTTCCATTAAAATTTGGGTATAGAATATTTAAAGTGTTGTGGCAACATATGGTAACTATATAAAATAAGCCTATGAATTAGTATAACCTTATTCTCCCTCTAGCTCTAGAATAGCTTGTGTACATTTTTCCATTAGGAAAAAGAGATAAATACACACATGTTACATTTGTTGTCATAGAGTGCCCACAAAAACATTGCATCATGATCATAAGAAAGACATGCAATTATTATCATTGTATAGACCATACAAATCAAAACACATATAGATTTAAATGAATTCAAAACTGCTGACTCACATTTTGATGAATTTGCTCAAACATGAACATCCAAAAGCTGTCCAGCATCGACCAGTTTGTTGTTGTAGCAGTAGAAGCATGCCCACACTTCATGGATATAAAATACATAAGAAAGCGAGCATCCAATTTTTTATAACTTGGACTACAATATAGGAGCATCTCCAAGAATGTTCTAAAATTTACTCTTTAATCAATCTATGAAAACTTGTTTTATACCCTGCAACAACTTGCATACATTTGGCATGTAAAACCTGTCTACAATAACTTTTGTACATTTGGCATGTAAAACCTGTATGCGCTCTACAAAAAGTCAACCACTATCTCCATATTTGGGTAGCAAGAAATCTAGAATAAAGAATGTCTGTATTTGGAGATCCAATTAAAGAGACTGCTCGAGGCAAATTTTGTCACCAATAATAGGAATGGAGAGAATGTCTATATTTGGACATCCAATTAAAGATACTGCTGGAGGCAAATTTTGTCACCAATAATCTCCATTCCTATAAATTAGAAAAAAATATTAAGGGTCTCTTGGACTTGCTATATGACCAAATATTTGGATTGGTCATGTGCATGTTGTACTAATCAACACAACAAATAACACAATAATGACCATATGTTTCGTAAAATTCATGTTGTCCTCAATTTAAGCCACAAATAAAATAGGACCATTAGATCTTCCACATCCAAAAGAGCCCTTCTTAACTAAATTTAATACCCATAAGGTGCATCTTTACAAAAGTTCTCCGTTAACTATTTTGTTTCTCCAAGATTCCCCAATCTCAACTTATAGGGTGGGCAATTTGCCATTATCACTCCAAATTGAACAGACAAAAGAAGATTTAACATATCACTAAATATATTATGTTGATGGAGGAACTATTGGATGGTAGTTTTTTATTATATACACATTAAGTCTTTAAGAGGTTGGATAGAGAAACTATGATTCGAGATGTTCTGCCTGCATCTTTTATTCTAGGAGTGTACTGGACTATTCTTAGGCGACGAATTAGTTAAACACTTTCTTCCTAGGTTGTTTAACTTCAAAGTGATGATTACATTTACTTAACAATAACTCAAAGCTATGGCCTTTTTCTTTTTCACAAATTTTTTTTTGTTGATCACGCGAAAGATTTGTGCGTTTTTGTATTAAACCAGAATTGTTCAATTACAATGGGATGGCTTAAACCTTTTCAATAAAGCTCAAGGCTTTCCTACCTAAAGCTATAGAATAGAATAGTTTAGTTACATTGTTTTAAAAAAGATACATGCACACACCTTGATGACTGGGACCTCGTGCACTCATTGCAAATCAACCAATATATATATCCTAGGTCCATGCTATGATCTTTATATTCCCATCAGGTGTGCTTTGAATATTGCCTATAAAAGGAAAATAAGAATATGACAGAAACAGAACATGTTATTTATAAAAAAATATTTTACATATAGAGGAAAGGCACCAAAACATTTCCTATAGTCTGGATGATTTTTCTTAGTAAAAAAACAACCTTGTAATTCCCACGATTGCCCAATGTTGCATGATGCATCTTGCCCATCTTGGGGGTTGTTGTCAGATCGATGTTTTGCATAGTGATGCAACCTTCACAGAAAGCAACAAATTAAAGCAGAATGAAATCTGCAACACCCAAATCACAACATGTGTACCAAATCACTCATGTGGCTTGGTAGGGAAAAACGCGCACTTGGCATCTTGGCGTCGTCGGATCCCAGGAACACAGTGGTCCTCGGAATGTCCCGCACCTCGTAGATGGCGCCCTTGAGCTCCCCAAGCCGGCAAGCCCCCTGATCATGGCCGCCAACTGTGCCTTGTGAGCGACTCCGCCCAGCTTCGCTAAGAACTGGTCCATCACCATAGGCATTGGATCGCGTACGGCGAGAAGATGTGAGAGCTTGGGCACGACGGGCTTGACAATCTCGGCGATGGCGAACTTGAACACCATGTAGAGGATTGAACAGTCTGCCGGGCGGCAACCGCCACGGGCGGCGTCGCCAGCTTGACGCGCGTGGCGTTCTTGATCCCAGCCAGCTTCCCACGCACGTCACAGACATGACAGTGTCAAATTACATGAAGTCCAAGCTGGCGATCTACTCTATCCACGGATCCACCCGGTGTTGTTGAGCCTGAGCATGACGTGCAGACTGCCGTGCCACACGCCACGGCCGCAACGACACTGCCCACGACGGCGACGTCGCCGCGAAGGATTAAAGTGTTGGCGTAGATAGAGTAGATTAGATTGCCTCGATATCTTTTACGAAGAAGAATTTCTGTTATGGAAAAAAAAAAGTCAGCAATGAGAATTTTTGTTACGGAACAAAAAGAAGTCAACAATTGGTACAGTTCCCTTCTCGTTGGATAGATTTCCTTTTTTTTTCTGGAAAAAGAAATATATTTTTATATTAATATGCATATAATAATGGCAGAGGTGGGTAATTTCTTAGATAATAAAATAGATCCAATGGTCATAACTGGTTATATACTTCTAATTTGATGGCCGGATGTTTCTGATTAACGTTAGAATTTCTAGTATTTATCTTTTTCTTAGCGTATCTGTTGAGAGTTAACGTAGAGCCTCTGTTGGAGCCTCCGATTAGTAATAGTAAGATAAGATATATTTTATTTATTCATTCTATTATGTTCTATTCTATTTACTACTACATTCTATAACAATAATATTCTAATATCTATCTATACATATGTACTACTATGAAATATGAAGAAAATAGAAAATACTCTTCATCGGCTTAATATATCCTACGCGCTCTAATGTCCTTCATTACAAGTGTTTATTAAAATCTTACATGTAACGCGAATGGGCCGAGGTTCAATAGTAGGAGTGTCTAGTGGGACGCTACCCGCCGGGTTCCAGTCTTGGTGCTCGCAACTTCTGCTGGGATTTTTTGAAGGATTTACCCATTTGGGAATTGGGGAGATTACCGTGGATGCAGTCATGGCATACCGAGGATTTCGCAACTCTAGCCTGGGCATGGGTGATCAAACAGTGCCTAAGTTGCGGTGCAGATGGATCAAGCGGCACAGTGGACGCTGGTGGCGGCGTGCTGCATGATATACCAATGTATGGTACAGAAGTGGCCGGCGGCGATGGGGAAGCCAGAGAGCCAGATGGCGTGGACGGCGATGGCGATGGGCCAATCATGGGTCGTGGCATGGCGATTTGTTGGCGTTTGGGTGTGGCATTTGGAGGAGGGACGAGAATGTCGTCCGGGTCCAAAAGAGGTGCACATGCCGCCGGCAACAGTGCGGACACGGATGAGCCACAGATGGGAAAGACAGTTTTTGCAAACACCACATGACCAGACGTGAGGACACATCCATTGACGAGATCAAGGCAACGATAGCCATGTTGATCAATGGAGTAACCCAAGAAAAGCAGGCACTGGAACGTAGGCAAAGTTTGTGAGCGGCCGTAATTCGGTGGTGCACCAAGGAGGCGCTTGAAGGGTGTGACCGGTGCCCTCGCATGACATGGGCGCCGATTGATGAGGTGAGTGGCCGTGGAGAGAGCCTCAGCCGAGAAAGGGTAAAGCATGCCGACATGAACGAATAAGGAGGCTACGCACACAATCATTTAGTGTGCGAATGATCTACTCAGCCTTGCCATTCTGATGAACTACAAGGGGAAGAGGGACGGAAGGAGATGCCGTTAGCAGCAAGATGATGACGAACAACATTGTTATCAACTCTTTGCCATTATCGGTTTGAAAGGAAATTAGGGGCAACTGAAATTGCCTCAGGACATAAGCATGAAAGGATATAAGCCAGTGAGTAACCTCTGATTTCGCGCGTAATGGAAAGGTCAAAATGAAGTGAGTACAAGCATCAATTAGAACAAGATAATATTTGAACCCAGAGTTACTTGGAATGGTTGAGGTCCAAACACCGCCATGAAAAGCTGAAAGGCTACATAGCAAACTGAAGAAGAAGAATAAAAGGAAGACATGTATGTTTCCCAAGCTGACACGACTGATAAATACGACCTATGGATTTGTACAAGTGAACTCGAACTGATGGATGGTGCGGTTGAAGGTGTCTGGCAGGGGTGTCCAAGGCATTGATGCCACAGATTAGCAGAGCAGGAGCTGGACAGCAGTTCCTATGCGGAAGGAACCCAGAGGGGATACAGCTAGCCATCACTGTTACATCGAAACATCTCCATCTGTCACTACAGCATGTCACTGAATTAAAGGCATTTTGTTAAAGGCATTTTTTAAAAATTGCCTTAATTTATTTTTATTTAAAGGCATCTTTAGAGAAAAGCCTTTAAAACCATTTTTCTGGAGGCATTTTTATAAAAATGCCCTTAAATAGCTCTAGCCTTTGGAGGCATTTTTAAAAAATGCCTTCTATAGTTAGCATTTGAAGGCTTTTTTTGAAAATGCCTTCTATAGTCGTGTAGTACTAATCACTGGTGGGAGTAAGGATGAAAACGGAAATGAAAATCCCCGACCGAATCGCATCGTTTTCTACATTTGATCCGATCGTTTTCACTTTTCTCGGAATAATTCGAATACGGTACGAAATTCGGTAGAAAAATTCGAAAACGGTGCGAAATTCGGTATGGAGTTATTTCGACCGATTTCTACTTTTCTACATTAGATTCGGTAGGTAACTGTATTCGAAATTCGGTAGAAATTCGGTAGAGACAAAAAAATATATTTTCTATTCCCATATCTTTTTATTTATAGCTCCAAATATAGCAAATAATATATGCATTTTGATCAGCGCGATGAGAGCTTCGTAATGGTGCAGTCTATTTCATTGTTTGAGATACTTTTATTTCATGAAATAATATGTTGCCTATAAAACAAGTTTGAAAACCAAAACTCGTGGAACTTGTTAGATAAATAATATATTTGCTATGATGCACCATGAATTTGGTCATTTTGGATTACTTTGGCGGTCACGTATTGCCTTCCCTCCGCTCACGTATTGCGGCGCCGCACGGTCGTGAGTCAGTGACTCCGTCCTCCACTCTGTATTGCGGAGCCACGAGGAAGAAAATGACATGGAAAATGATCCTGACATCATGGAGGATACCGATGAACTGTAGATGTTCATGTCCTATTGATTCCTTGTTCTAGACTTGTATTTGTGTGTCGGCGACTACGTCATGCACCCTTATTGTATTATGTGCACTTGAACTTGCACGTGTTAGTTTGGTTATGCACATCTTTAAAGTGGGTTGGTATTTCGTACTGAATTTTCGTACGCTGACCGTTTCCGACATAATTCCGCTCGAATTGGTTCGTTTTCGAAATACCGTAAGTTCGTTTTCGTTTTCGTTTCCGACTATACCATTTTCGTTTTCGCGTTCGTATTTAAATATAAATGTAGAAAACAATAGAGCAGTTTTTCGACCGATTTCGACCGTTTTCATCCTTAGGTGGGAGGCACAAAACCGACGGGAGTCCTGTAGTGCCATCCCTTGCTCGCGAGCTGCGGCCCACGAAGGTATTGAGCGAGCACCTGACTTGCCCCGTTGCACGCTGTGGTGATGCGGGTCCCACCATGGGAAAAATAAAACACGCCACCAAAGTCCCGAACACTATCCACACCTGCCCGCTCTCCATCTCTCCACCCGCCGCCGCCGCCGCCGCCGCCCAAACCCTAGCACTCGTCACCGCCCCGATTGGTTCGCCACTGCCCGCGCCGTCGCAACCCACAGGCGCTCCCCGCCGCCTGTGCCACGCCACCCCCAGGGGCTCGCCACTGCCCACGTCGTCGCCGCTCACAGGGGCTCGCCGCCGCCTGTGCCGTCGCAGCCCCCAGGGGCTCCCTGCCGCCTGTGCCGTCGCCGCCCCCAGGGGCTCCCCACCGCACGCAGCGTCGCCGGCCCTAAGGCCTTCCCGATGCCCGCTGCTGCCATCCCCCAGGGGTCCAGATGCCCGCACTGCGCCGCCGACGCCAAGCATCGCCACCCCAAAGTGAATCCTCGACGCCCACACCGCCGGCCTCACGGGCTTCTCGCCTCCCGCGCCGCCATCCCTAGGGGCCTCCGGACACTGGCGCCACTGCCACCACAGGTGTTCTCTCTCAGATCTGCTCTGTTTGACCTAGCCTGTACCGTATCTATGTTCACAGCTTCCAAAAACTGATGAGATTGATGTTTTGGTTTAGAATTACTGTTTTGCGTGTAGAATCCCAGGTCATTGATAATCCCCTACACTTGATCTGATGTGCTGCTGCATTTTAATAAATTATCATCCGCATTCATGTAATGAATTGTACAATACTTGATTCGAACAAGTATGTGATTTTTGCACCACAGAGCATGTTCTGCAGCAGCTATTTTATGCAAAATTGATATGTTGAAGACGTAAGTCGAATGCATTCCATCACTGTTAGCGTAATTTTGAACAATATTTGTGAAATAATCATCCATGACATACTGAATGGCACGATACAGTCAGTTTTATTTTCCTAGCTAGGCATTGTAATTTTGGGTAGAGAGGAAGAGAAATCATGTTTTTGGTCCATATTTGTGTGTTTCACTACAAACGACAGTCCTGCAGGAATTAAAATGCTCTAAATAAGCTTGGCAAATTTATACCAGAAAAAAAAAAGTGAACAGTGATATGTGTGTATTTCAAACTTTTTGGGATTGTGCTAGACAAATAACTTTTTTGGGAACAGTGCTACACAAATAAGCTTGAAATATTTGTCTATTTCACTACGAAAGTACAGTCCTGCACGAATTGTGGTATCTATTTTTTTTTGCATCAACCTTTTTTCCTGGTTTCGTCTTGGTACTATAAAATTATTCCCTAATTAATCTTGTGCTCTTTCAGGCTACAAAGCTCTTAGGTTCCACAGGCTACAAGTGGGATGGCAAAGGGAATGTTGACAAGCTTAAACCTTCAGGCAGCAAATGCTTGTGCAACACCAACTGACTAGGTGCAGTACCTTACTATGTGTTCTTTGCCCTGAGCTGGAAAATAGTGTAAACCAAATGAGTAAGTTATGAATGGTTATTACTCAATGACAGTTTCAAAGCAATGTATAATATATTTGTTGACCATTTCATCACTTACTGTGCTTCGTATGCATGTCAGTGGCTATAAGGCATTGTTTGCTTTGCTCTGTACACACAATAGTTTTTTCATTTCTTCTATGTTCTATAAAAAATAATTAGGTAATAGTAAGTAGACATTCTTTAGCTGTTTGTTTTACTAGATGACTAAATGATAAGATTTCCTTGATCTGAACTTCCATTGTGATAGTCGATTTGGCACATTTCATCTAAAATTGTTTATGTTTCATATCAGGCGTGGAGAGAGGGAGGACCAGGTTAAGCTTGGCAAAACCTCTGCAGACAGAGTTCTGTGTAAGTAAAAAAAACTATTTTGTAGTAGGTCCTTCTGAATCATAGTTTGCATTCAGTTCTATTTTTTGTGCCAAGATGAATACTCTGATGGAAGTGCCATAGCTCACTACAGTGAATCTGGTTCTATATCCAACCTTGGCTAACTTGAAACTACTGTACTGATTGAACAGAACTATTGTACTCTTATGACTTCATCCCCGAAGATTTGGAATCTGGTATCATGTAATCTGGAGTAGTTTATTTGTTCTAAATTCATTAGTGGAATTATTATCTGCAAAGTTAAGCAACAGTTACATTTTTCTTAATATCTAAATATCTAAATACAGTCAGTTCAATTTCGTTACAGTGACTCATGATTTGGTGAGATATATTTGTGTGTGCTTTGACAAATAACAAACTGTTTTGCACTGCTATTCATTCTTTTTGGAAACTATTCAGTGGATCTATATACCTAAAAAGTATGTTTTAGATGTCTGATATATGATCCTAAAGGCAAAGGTTGTGCTATATGACCTCTGTTTGTGTATTGATGGAGCATTTTTGTAGCAATTCCTCTTTGTTACTTCCTGTTAGCCTCTTTGATTGGTTTGCAGGGTACTCTGACTTGCTTACATTGGTTGCTGCGTTACACTAGCCTACTGTAGATGTCTGTGTCGAACAGTTGTGCCCTTTCTAAAGGAAAGCTTTTCATGGTTTGCAGGACCTAGCCAATAAAAGGGAGATCAACTGTGATGCCACACTCAAAAGCTTTGCTTGGTGGGAGGGACGAGGTTGGGATGATGGAGATCATGAAGCTACTGCGCCCGCATTTCCTGAAGTACTAGCAAGCAGTCCATGGAACTAGCGATAGTGCTTTGCTCTATGACTTTAGTTGGATGTGGACACTCTTAGAAACTTTAGACTAAACTTATTGATTTTGTTTGGTTATAATATAACTGTGTATACCTGAGATTGAAATGTTTGGATTGTGCTGTCAACGTGTGCTTTGATTGGGTAATTTCTCGACAGATTGTGCTATTTTGATATTAATTAGTAACAATTTTTTGTATGTAAGAGTTGGTTTTGGAGGCATTTTAATAATGCCTTCAAAAATTTTTAAAGGCCTATATAGAATGCCTTTAAAAAGTATTATAGGCATTTAGAAAATGCCTTTATATGTTGATATTAGAAGGTATTTTCAAAAAATGCCTCAAAAGACCTTTTGAGTCTAGGTTATAGAAGGCATTCTCAAGTATGCCTAAAAAGGTTTTTGAAGGCATTTTCATGACTTTTGAAGGCATTTTTAAATGCCTTGTATGAAGGGGCATGTTGTAGTTGGAAGATCCTTGATAGAAAAGCAGAAAGGATCAAATTCGATGGACACATTGTTAACACGAGTGAATGTGCGGATAGAGGTTAAATTCTTGACGAGATCAGGGGAAATAAGAACATTAATCAACTGAAACAGAGTACTCAGTATGGAAGATTGGGCAGTATGGGTGACATGGATAGAAGCACCATTGCCAACAGTGATAGAAGCAGAAGAAGAATCGAGATGAGCAGTGGGAAAGTTACTAGAGCCGGATGCCATATACATGTAGCGCCAGTGTCCAGGAACCATGTATAGGGTTGGGGGCCGGCAGGTGGAACGTTGCCCATGGCCAGCGCTGCGAGAAGGGCATGCTAGTTCTAGACGTCGCCGATGGAGGTAGATGAAGCAGGCGCCACCAATGCTTTAGGGTCGGCCAGGTACGTCGACTGAGGTGGGACGCCGGCTGGAGAGTGCCGGACCGTGGTCCAAGGATGCCGGCAGGTAGGACCTGGAAGGGCATGGGCTAGGCCTGGACCATCTCAGTCCAAGGTTTGAACTCAGGAACCCCGAAGGCGGGTGGTTGCCAGAGGAGGACTGGTCGATGGGCCGTCGACGCCGATATTGTGCCCGCCAGTGGAGTTGGATCCACGCTCGCATCGATACTCTTGCGGTTGTCGAAGCGGTCAATGGCGCCGATGATCGGTTGGCTGGATCGGAGCGTGCTGGTGTTGCCGGCGGTGGAACCACCAGTGTCCACAAAAGAAGTGGGAGTAGGAGGACGAGATCCGCTGTTGGCAAGGAGGGTGTGTTGACTGGCTCATTGTCATACTGCTCTTCCAGCAGCAGATATGAATGGAATGACAAGAAGGTGTGGTGTAGATTCTTTGAGGTGATCACCGGGAAGGTGTGTCTATTCGGGGAGGGGCCATGTTGAATAGACCAACAGGTTGAATCATGTTGATCTCAGAGTTTAAGTACAATACAGGCAGATGAACTGGCAAGGCTTAGGCCAAGTAGCCATGCCGTGGTTGACAGCAAGGGAGCTCGAGTAGGGACCTGTTCGTCCCCGGGCATTCATGGCCAAAATTCGGGTGTCTTGCTACCCCAAGTGCTTTCGACCACAAACCCACATCGGCAGGTAGGATGGGGAGCCCGATCCCAACCACTAGCTCAAGAACTACTAGCTAGCGATGAGGGTCGGGAGGTACTGAAGATGAGTTCACGGTCCAGTACATGCCCCTACTATTGTCAAGCTCGGCGAGGAAATCGCTCCAACAGCTCAACCCCTACATTACCTGGAGCTTGGCCAGCCTCCACTCGATCTTAACTGGGCACTTCTAAGGTATCTACGATCCACCTGGTAACCCTTCAGATATGCGCAATTGCAGATATAGGTCAGTTGAGATCTCCTAGGAGTACATTCAACACTTGTCCAAAAAAATTGGACGTCATCAATGCCTTCACCTACGACACCACCTGTGTTATGGTGGGCCGCGTTTATCAGCGCCGCAAGCGGAGCCGTGGCTGAAGCCGCTGAACAAGACCAGGCAACGACACGCATGGAGCGCACAGGTCGCGTGGTGTCCGTGAACTGAGCGTCTCCAGTCCGTGTGTCTGGGATCTCAGATTTGCATGTGTTAAGTAGTCAATTCAGTTTGTAATAAGTCAGTTAGCAATTCGTGGTGCAGTTTGTATTAGCATTGGCTATATAGCCCAAACATTGATTAATGAGGAACTCAGCTGGAGATTGAATACAATCTCTCCCGCTCACCCTGCTCTGGACGCCGACTGCCAGGACGGCGTCGCAACCACGTCGCCGCCGTGAGCCTAAGCCCCGTCCACCCACGTCCCACAGCTACTATCTCAGAGGTAGTACGAGTAATCCTAACAACCTGTGAGGCACTCCTCCACGCGCTCGGTAAATTTTTTTCTTCCTACTGTGAGTTTTTGAATTGCCACTCCTATGCAAGCCTAGCAAGTCCTCAAGTTTGAGACAGCCGCTGACCAACTGAATTACATGATTTGAAGAAGAACGCTCGTTTACACTTAGATTTCTCAATTTTGGTTTTCCTAAGAAGCGTGTATGTGTTCATAGGAGTGAGTGTTTGTGTGTATTGTGGGCTTTGCATTGTACTTTGTAATGTCAAAAAGAGGAATAAAGTACATTCTACTAGCCAATAGTCCCGTATATGTGAAAATAATGAATCTTTATACAGTAATTTAATGGTGACGAGATGAAATTGACTTGAACAACAGCTCGTGTGCCTATACAGGCATACAACAGTCTATACAGCCGTTTGCATAAAAAAACAAAGTACTCAAAAAATTATTTAGTGGAATCATATATCTGTATTGATTATTACTATGTGTATCTACGGTGGATTGCTAAGGATTACTACTGAAGCCGTTGGGCATGGTCAAGTCTGGGATCTGTTTATAGTACCTGGGGCTACGATTTTGAATTCCGGTTTTCTCGGACTGGCGATCTAAGGGGCGACGGCGGACCCCGCCGTCCACCTTCGCCTGCCGGTCGGGATCGGGATCGAGTTGGTCTGCATCGACCGTGCCCACACCTGCTGCTTCGCGGAGTAAGGGTGCGGTTTGCGTCGCAGATCGCGGCGTCAGCGACGGCAGCGACAACAGCTCCGCTCGGGTGGGCCGCCTTGGATCGGGCGCCGGTTCCCTTCTGGCCGGCACACGCGATAACAAATTGTGCTGCTGATCTTCCTCTCCGGTGATTTTGAGCGGAATTTTTTCGAGAGCGGCAGCGATCTCAGGCTCATGGAGGATGCCGCCAGTGACAATAGCTCCCTCAATCCAGAGAGCTCTGCGAAGAATTACGGCAAAGGAATCTCAAAAACCTGATATCGCTTACGGCAAGAGATTGATGGCCCGTTCAAATCAAGAGGCGTTCATAGGGGATTCATTACATCTCTGTGAAGGCTCCGGGAAATTTTGGGATTCAGACTCTGATTCGGAATACGAAGACTTGGGTGATGCTGAAACACCTTCGCATTGTTTCAAATCCTTTTCCAAGCCAGTGGAGGCACCGGTTGCAGTCGAAGATATTGTCAGCTCTTCGACATTGGTGTCCACTACTCCACTGGAGAGGACTCCCGTTCCATCTTCTCCGTGGAAACATCCACCTTGGCGTCGACTTTGGAAGGCACCAACGCCCCCACGACCACCCATAGTGACTTGGAAGGGACCGCTGCCTCCTCGACGGATTACACCTTTGGCGACCGTCGGTGATTTCTTTCCGTCGGCCTCCACGGTAGCGAACAAGGAAGGGGCCAGGAGCACTCCTACCCTGGGCAGTTCGGTGGGGCCACGCGGTGACGTGAAACAAGCCCATCGGGCGGCCCAACTGGCACAAGGACCGATTCAATCCAATCTGATCGGTGCTTTCGGGGATATCGCGAGACCTACACGGCGCCTTGTTTCTCCGATCCTCTCCATCGACGCCACCTCTGTGCAGACCTACCGTGAAGCCCTCATGGCCGGAGGAGGTTGGCACCGAGGACGCGGCCCTGCTCAAGGGAGAGGAGACGGCCATGGCCGCAACCGAGATCAAACTCGGGGACGCGGCGCTCAAGGAGGAGGCGCGGCAGGAGGAGGCGCGGCACCGGCTGCAGCCATGGCGAGGGCTGCTGCGCGTGGGGGCGGACCACCCAACGGAGGTCGACGTGGCGGCCCCCCTCTCGCTGGCGCTAGATGTGGTGGTCCCCCACCAACCGGCGGTGGACATGGCGGCCCCCCACCTGCTGGTGCTCCGGCTAACAGGGGGCGAGGACGTGGAGCTGGCCCCAATCCAGCGCCCGGTGCGGTGATTCAAGGCGCAGCGGCGCTGGAAGCACAGCCAACAGGGGCGGCTGCGCCCGAACCCCAGCAAACTGTCGATGCCGCTGCCCCTATCGTTGATGAACAGGGGAAGAAGAGGAAGCGGAAGGATCATTTAAAGAAAGAGTGCACAATATGCACGGAACAACACTTCACCAACCAATGCCCGCTGCTTCGAGGCCCGAAACCTACAGTGGCTTATTGCGGAGCTGCTGATGATGGGGCGGGTTTTTTCCAGATCCAGGCTACTCAGCACCACCAAATTGTGGAGTCAAGTCACTCTTCTGCTGTTGCCCGTATCACAGTGGAAAGAGGACAGGTATCTGCGCAGCGGCTGCAAACTGAACTGGCTAGGATCATTCCGTTGCAGTGGAACTGGGAAGTGCAAGAGCTGGGGACAATCCTATGCAGTCCAGTTCCCAAGCAAGGAGGAACTTGATCGCATGGTTCAGATTAGCTCGGTCAACACAAGGGACAAGGATGCAACCTTCCTCATTGAAGAATTTGTTGATGATGTCCAAATAGTCAGAGTGTTGAACCGTGTATGGGTGACTGTCACTAAGGTACCTAGGGTGCTTCGTAGTTTCCTGCAACTTTGGGCAGTTGGCTCCATTGTTGGCGCCACACAGAGGGTGGATATGGTACACCTCCGGGCGACGGGGCAGGTTCGTCTTCAAGTGGCAGTTCTTGATGAAAAGAAGATTCCTGTTTTTGCAGATGTTTGTGTTGGAAACTGCGTTTACCGCCTTTATTTCAAAGCTGATGAGGTAGTCCAGCATGTTGCTATTGATCCGAATGAAGATTTGCAGGGGAATGGTGACAAAGATAAGAGTGCTGATGGTGAGGACCGTGAGATGGAAGAGGCTGAGGGTCATAATCTAGAGGCCCCAAAAAATGATCAAAGTACCTCAAAAACTACTCAACATCCTCATCAGAATATAACCCATCAGCAATTGGCATCCATGGTTGAGGTGGTACTAGACAGGACTTGCTCTCAGCTTTTTGATGAGATCAGTGCCCAGGTTATGCTTGAGCCGCTTGATGCACCCATAGACCAGGATGGCACGGGGATTCTACTGCTGCCCCTAGTGTTGTGTTGGGACGGCGGCCACACGAGGCCGACATCTTGGGTGACCACCGGGACACGGAGGTCTCTCCACCTACTTGCCGAGGAGACGGCGGTGGGGATCACCGTGGCCGACACTACGGGAGGAGGTTCTACATCACCACTACTTCCTCCCCGTGGTCTCGAGAGGACATGGGAGCGGACCGGGTTGGCACGGAGGGCTCTACATCACCCGCTGCCCCTAGTGCTATAGAGACTGCTGTTGGCAAGGCTACGGGGGGAGGTTTTACTTCATCACCACCTCCTCCTGTGGTCTCAGAGGACCTGGGTGCGGACCAGGTTGGCACGGAGGGCTCTACATCACCTGATGTCCCTCGTGCTATACTGGAGGAGGACACTGCCGAGATAGCAGTGGAGACTGTTGTTGGCAAGGCTACGGGGGGAGGTTTTACTTCACCACCACCTCCTCCTGTGGTCTCAGCGGTCTTGGTGGTGGACCAGGTTGCCACTGGGGGTTCCACGCCACTTGGTACCCCTGGAGCGATGCTGCAACAGGACGACGGGGCTTCGACCGAGGTGCAGCCCGCTAGGGTCGAGGCTACGGGGGGAGGCTCTACAGCACCACCAGCCTCTCCTGTTGTCTCGGCTAGTTGTGGAGGGGAATCTACATCGACATTAACCCCTCCCCAGCTACCTCTGTCTGTGGTCGTTGGGGGGAGCTCTACATCACCCTTTGTTTCCCCCGACGTCTTGGACAAGGAGGGCGAGGACCCTACGGCGATGGCAGTGGTGATGGCACCCACACATCTCCTTTGGTGGAGCTTGCCCCCACTGAGGCGGGAGCAAGTGCTTTGGAGGACCAGGTGGAGGTAGCTCCACTTGAAGAGGTGCGAGTTGAGGAGGTACCCAAACTCCCCCGACGCTGCCCCAGATTTGCAGCAACGGCAGATGAGCACGCTATGACCAAGGCACAGCGCTTGACGGCAAAGAAGAACCTGGAATTACAAGGTACTTCTTTTAACAGCTTTTCAGATTCTAAAGTTGCTGCAAACCTTGGTAGGATAGGCATCAACCTAGGTGTGTCTAGTGTGGCTGTCCTTAAAAATCTAGAGGTTGACGGTTGGTTCTTCGGCTAACCAAAAAAAGTTAAAGTCCAATTCCCAAGTCACTATTCTAGACAGTGATGATGAGAGGGAAAACAGACTTGATACAGTTCTCAGCCAAGCATGTGGCGATTTAAAGGAGAACTGTTTGGATATGGAGAGTGATCATATTCAAGATCTCTCCCCTCTCCGTCGGAAGAAAAAATATAACAATGCCAAAAAATTAAATACTGGCAAACTTCCTAGAAAGCAAAAAACCCCTTCAAAAATTATTCTAAAATGAAAGGGATTTTCGGAATAGCGAGGTCTTGCGACTTAGCTAAACACGAGATACTTGGCTGAATTAGTTAAGGAGGAGCAAATTAATTTTATAGCTCTCTCGAAACTGGCGGGGATTCTTTCCCGGATCACGTCCTCAAAAATTTATGTGGAGGACGTGACTTCCTCTCGGCATGCTATGGCGCCACATGGGAGGTCGGGAGGTATTCTCCTTGGAGTCGACTCCGATGATTTTTGACATCGGGGCCATTAGCGAAGGGGATTTCTATGTTAAATTCACCCTTAGATGCAAAGCTAATGACTTCAAGTTTGTGCTTTATGCGGTGTATGGACCCGCCCAAAGCCCAAACAAAGGAGCTTTCCTCTCGAGCTAGTTAATAGCCGCTCTAAGGAGTCCCTTCCATATATTGTAGGAGGGGATTTCAACATAATGAGGAGTCCGAGAGGAAAAGAGCTCGGGGAATTTGACCCCAAATGGCCTACTCTATTTAATGCTGTCATCGAATCCCTGGATCTTAAAGAGATTGTGATGGCTGGCCGCCAATTTACATGGGCGGGGGCGGGGGACAACCCAACTTTCGAGAAACTAGATAGAATTCTCGTCAGTACTGAATGGGAAATTCAATTTCCATTATCTACGGTTGAACCTAGAGACAGAAATATTTCTGATCACACACCCCTAGTCCTTAGCACGGGGGCTTCGACCCACCTTTCCAATAGCCGTCCTTTCAAATTTGAGAGGGGATGGCTCTTACGGGAGGGTTTTTATGATATGGTTGCAAATATTTGGCAATCAGAAAGTGCTGGTTCCACATCCCTTGAGCGGTGGCAGTCTAAAATTCGTAGACTTAGACAACACCTAAGAGGTTGGGCTATGCATACAGCAGGGTCTTACAAAAAAGAGAAAAAGAAACTGCTGGCTCTTTTAGAGAATCTTGATAAGAAAGCTGAGGACTCCTCCTTATCTGATCAAGAAATTAATCTAAAACATTATTTAAAAGAGCGCTTAGTTTCCCTCCTAAGGGAAGAAGAGATAAAGTGGTATGAAAGAGCCAAGGTAAAAACCCTATTGGAAGGGGATGCAAATACCAGGTTCTTCCATCTAGTGGCAAATGGGAAGAATCGCAATCAACATATTTATAAACTTGAAGATGATCAAGGGGTTGTTGTTGGCGATAATCGTCTCAAAAGCCATATTACCACATATTATAAAAATCTTTTTAGAACACCAGAACATTCAGAGATCACACTAGTGGAAGATCAGATTTCAGATATTCCACAAGTATCCCCCGAGGAAAATGATATCCTCATCAGCCCTTTCACTGAATCTGAAGTGAAAGAAGCAGTGTTCCAAATGGAGCATAATAAGGCTCCAGGTCCGGATGGATTTCCGGTAGAATTCTACCAGGTATTTTGGGGGATAATAAAAAATGATCTCCTACCTCTCTTTAATGATCTACACGAGAGGCCCTAGACCTTCACAGTCTTGACTTTGGCATCATTACTCTAATTCCCAAAGTTTCAAATGCTACTAAAATTCAGCAATAGACCAATTTGTGTCCTCAATGTGAGTTTTAAAATATTCACAAAGGTCGGCACAAATAGGTTGAATAAAGTTGCGAAGACTGTTGTCAATCCAATGCAAACTGCCTTTATGCCAGGCCGGAACATCATGGAAGGTGTCGTTATTCTACATGAAACCATCCATGAGTTACATACTAAAAAATGGGATGGCATCATTCTCAAAATTGATTTTGAAAAGGCTTATGATAAGGTCAAATGGGACTTCTTACAACAAACTTTACGTATGAAAGGTTTCTCAGCTAAATGGTGTAGATGGGTACAATGTATGGTCTCAGGTGGAAGTGTGGGGATTAAAGTCAACGATGAGGTTGGCCCCTACTTCCAAACCAAACGTGGCCTAAGACAAGGTGACCCAATGTCACCTATCTTATTTAACATCGTTGCAGATATGTTAGCTCTTATGATTAATAGAGCAAAAAACGATGATCAAATAAGAGGAATTATTCCCCACCTGGTAGATGATGGTCTGTCAATATTACAGTACGCAGATGACACCATCATCTTTATTGATCATGACCCGAGCAAGCAAAGAATCTAAAACTTTTGCTATGTGCTTTTGAACAAATGTCGAGTCTTAAGATCAATTTCCACAAGAGCGAGATTTTTTGCTATGGTGCAGCCAAAGAGATGGAATCCTATTATACCACTGTTTGGATGTAATATAGGGGAATATCCCTTCCGATATTTAGGGATCCCAATGCACCATAGACAACTCCTAAATTCAGAATGGAGGAGGGTGGAAGAACGGTTCCAACAAAAGCTCTCTTGTTGGAAAGCAAAGTATCTCTCGTATGGTGGGAGACTTGTTCTGCTTAATTCGGTTTTAAGCAGTCTACCCATGTTCATGATGTCCTTCTTTGAGATTCCTAAGGGAGTCCTAAAAAACCTGGATCATTTTAGATCAAGGTTTTTCTGGCAAGGTTCTTCGGATAAACATAAATATAGACTTGCCAAGTGGAACATCTTATGCCGACCCAAGGACCAAGGAGGTCTAGGTATCCTTGATTTGAACTTACAAAACAAGTGTCTCATGGCCAAATGGTTGGTTAATTTACTCAACACAGATGGCTTATGGCAGTCAATGCTAAGGAATAAATACCTAAGATCTAAAACACTCACTCAAGTGGCAGCCAAACCGAATGACTCTCATTTCTGGAGAGGCCTCATGCGTATTAAAGAGGAGGTGTTGGCTAATGGGTCCTTTAATATTAAAGATGGGACCCATACGAGGTTCTGGGACGATACATGGGTAGGAGATATGCCCCTAAAAGTTAATTATCCATCTCTTTATAATATAGTAAGAGATCCTCACGCAACTGTCTCAAAAGTGTTGACCTCAACCCCTCTTAATATATCTTTTAAAAGGGCTTTGGTGGATAATAAACTTCTAGAGTGGCAAAGCCTAGTAGCAAAAATTTTTAATGTTGTTTTGGTGGAAGGGTCGGATTATTTTAAATGGAATCTAACCAGTTCTGGGCTATTTTCTGTGCGATCCCTGTATCTCCATCTCATTGATACACAGCCACCTTTTCAGCATAGGAAAATATGGAAGATGAAGATCCCCCTAAAAATTAAGATCTTTCTTTGGTTCCTCCAAAGAGGCGTTACCCTAACCAAGGATAACCTTGCTAGGAAAAACTGGAAAGGGAGCCAGAAGTGCATATATTGCAATAGGAATGAGACTATTCAACACTTGTTCCTCGATTGCCCTTGTGCTAAGATGATTTGGAGGATTATCTTCTTTGCTACTAGTCTACAACAACCAAGATCTATTCGCCATATGTTTGGCAATTGGCTTAGTAATCAACATAAGAAGGTCAAAAATATGATCTGGGTTGGGGTAGCTGCTTTATGTTGGGCTATCTGGAGATGCCGGAATGATGTTATTTTTAATAAATTAAAAACTAATTCCGTTATGCGGGTTATTTTCGGGGAGCGTGCGGTTGCGCTTCTGGGCTCAGCTGCAGCGTGAGGAGGAGACCAAGGACGCACTCTCGGAGTTGAGCAAGAAATTAGAAATAATTGCTCTAGAAATAACAAACAGAGGGTGGAAGAATATTTATCGTCTTCAGTAGTCCTAGTCATTGTTTTAAGACTTTGGGTCTCCTTTTCCTTCTTTTTATTCACAAACACTGTAATAATTGGCTGTGTACATCTACGGATGTAGAGGCCGGATATTTTATCCTTTATCTAAAAAAATGTGTATCTACGGTGGCTTCGTCCAATTTCGCTGCCGCACCGCAATGGGCTGCCTCGTCCCAGATCACGGCGGCTTCGTGCCTGCGTCTGATTTGCTCTGGATACGGTGTGTGGCCGTGGTAAACGTGAGCTGGGTGACTGATGCGGATGTGTTTTATCAGGCGACTGCGTTGCAGTAAATCTCTTATTACTACTGTATATACTAGTAGTAGTCGTCCATAAAAACCAATCTTTATACTAGTAGAATACTCATCCCACGAAGGCGTTGACGATTCAAAATTCAGAAGTAAGAGAAAGAAAACGGAAGAGTCCATTCAAACCTGTATGAAATATATTTACCAAAAAAAAGGGGTCACATTCATTCCATATATTAAAAAACGTCAAATCAGGAGATCTACCCATGCATGAGATCAATCATTATCAATCACACTAGAACTGATAGATCCAATCTCAAAATATTTTATTTGCCTTTTTTCTAAAATAAGAAATATATTTCTTCTGTTACCATAGCCAACCAATGTACACCTAAAATTATTTAGTGCAAATTCCCTGTTAATTGTTGTATGTACTCGTGCTAGAGTACTATTCCGTGAAATGCGTCGATTCAAAATTCAAAAGTAAGACAGAATGGGAAACGAAGGGTCCAGTCCAGCCTGTGTGAAACTGAAAACCCAATGCAAGGGTTTCCCTGGTTGGAACTTGCGCTCGGTTTTAAATGCCGCCGCACGCTGCTGCCTATATATTTGATTGAAGCGACGACGACTGCAGATCCAGTTCGTTACGGGAGAACTGAACGACGAGCAAGGTGTCTCTCTCCTCTCCGCCACCGCCGGCCATCAGCAATCAGGTGAGTGGACTTTCAACAATCTTGCCTGACTGCAGTTCTCGTTCGTCCACTGGTAATCCACTTATCGAAGTTTCTGTTCCTCGCAGTGGCTGGCGACGGTGCTCCGATCAGTGGCGATGGCGCCTTTGACGAGACGCCAGAAGAAAGCCCTTGCGGCGGCACCTCCTCCTCCAGTGATCGACCCCTCCGACCCTGTGATCAACCCTGCCGACCGCATCAGCCGGCTGCCTGAGGGGATTCAGGCACACATCCTGTCCTTCCTGCCGGCGCAGGAGGGCGTGCAAACGTGCGTCCTCGCGCGGACATGGCGCGACATCTGGAAGTCCACCAGGTGCCTGCGCATCATGGCCAAGTCCGTGGATGAGGTCCAGCAATTCGTGGACATCTTGCTTCGCGTCCGCCTCGATGGACTCAAGGTCGCGTCCCTCGACGCGAGCGAGATCAGTTTCGATCCGTCTGGGGAGGTAGAGGATCCGTCCTGGTACTACCTCCACAGTAAGGACATGTCCAGCATCAACGGATGGATCTGCCGAATCCTGGAATGCCGAATCAAGATGCTCCGGATCGACATTGATATTTGTGGGAGCTGTGTCGGCTACCTGGAGATGAGCAACATTCCCCTCCTCATCTCGCGGCACTTGACAAGGCTAGAGCTCAAAGGAATATGGTTCGCCTGTAGTTGCCTCGACCTGGATGGCTGTCCTGCGTTGGAACATCTGGAAATTACTGAGTGCCAACTGTTGGGTGTGAGGAAGATCATGTCCCGGACACTTGAGCGCCTCATCATCAGGGACTGTGATTCTAATCACTATGAGAAACGTATTCGGATCATTGCTCCACGTCTCGTATCTTTATTGCTGGATAACACAGACTCCCCTGCAAGAGAGGATCCCAGGACTCCCCTGCTGGGGAGAATGCCGGATTTGGTGGAGGCAGAGGTATGGATTGACTCATATCTGGATCAGTGCAAATGTGATAATCCCATGGCTTGTTATCACGTTACGAGGGATGGTGACACTTCAGATATTGATTCTGATAGCGATGATTGGGAAGAAGGTTCATGTGATTATGCTGGACAAAATACCACAAAGTGCGTGCTCCTTGAAGGTCTAGCAGAAGCTAGAGATCTAGTGCTGATAGCTAATCACCCAACGGTACAGTACACTAGTATATATGCCTTTCGTCCTTGTTGACTGTTCACGGTTAATCCAAGAACCATGTAAACAAAGTTTATTTACTATCTTTTTTCTTTCTTCTATGTGCAATCTGTCCAGTATATTTTCAGGAGGGATTTGAGGTGGTGCCCCACTTTCTCCCATTTGAAGACCCTTGTACTCTATGATGATTCCTGGTGGCAAGCGGATGATTGTAGTGCACTAGCGTGTATTCTTGAACATGCACCACTTTTAGAGGAGCTCACAATTAATTCATACAAGGTAAATTAGTTGCTTGTTAAAATGTCTTGATAGGCAGCCACTACTGCATTGCCAAATAGTTGCTGGTACAAATTATTATTGATTTAACTTAGTGACCTCATTTTGGTAGCTTTCAAGCAAGTTTGGAGTGAAACTTGAAGGACATCCTGATGCAACAGTGGAATTGACCACAATGTCAAAACACCTTCAGACAGTGGAGATCAATTGTGAAAATGTCGATGAAAGGATTCTTAATGTCCTCGACTTTCTTGGTTCACTGAACATATGTAAGACAATAATCAACCCTGATTTTATTTTACATTTGTATTTTACGTTTTATATCATCAATATGGTAGTCAATGTTTTTTACGTGAGGCTGCCAATCACTAATATCAGCATACCGTGTTTAGATCTTGCCAGGTCAAACTTTTTATTCGGTCTTCCTTGCATTTTAGAATTTGAAAAAAGAACTGGTGTTTGCACAATTGACATTCCTGGCAATCATATATATGGCTGTATTTAGACTAATCGTGGTGAAATAACATCATCAGGTTTGCTAGAAAATATTTGTGGCAATCATATATATGGCTATATTTAGACTAATCATGGTGAAATAACAAGATGTTCCATATTATATTTTCCAGAGTATCTTACAATGGTGGTCCTTCACCTAACACATCCCGCTCCAAAGCGACCACATCATAGGGAATTAGCTCGAAGCGTTGTCCCAGTTCCATAGTGCGACAATATGTGGGTGCACTGTTCCTAAACTATTAGTGATCCTCACCTTGATCCTAGACTATGAAATTGCTACATAATCCATTAAAGTATACAATATCAATTCAAAGGATCTATGCCATTACCACTGAAAGTATGAGGATATGCCCAGCGGAGCTAACAAACAATAGTAGTTTACTATGGCCATATACAGTATTCAAGCACTCACCAAGAACAAACTGCGTCCATTCACACTACTGGAATGAGCTATGTAGGTTTCTCAACTATAGTGCTTTTTGAATGGATGTCAAGTAGGTGGTCCTCTACAAGGAAGTATGTAAGACAATACTTTCTGACCCTAGTCACATTGTGCTGCTAGAATGGAAATTGGTGCCAAAGCTTTGATTGCCAAGCCGAGGGTATGGAGATGATACGGAGTACAAGAATTTAATGAGCCTTTGCTCCACGCCTCTCTAGTGAGCTAGATGACAATGAATGGAGTATGTTGGTTACATTTTGTTATAGGTAGAGTACATATGTAGATTAGGGACATTTTTAGTTTCATAATTTGTCGACATAGGTATGCATCATGTAAGAGTACGTTAGGCGCTGACCTTGTACTTAACTACAGACCAACATGTGGTTCTATGCTGAAACACCCCCTCAACTAATTTGTTTGAATGTGGCTATTTGCTTGGGACAAAGATTGGGTTACTTAAATAGCTTGGGAACCTAGCTTAGCAGGGCAATTTTATAGTTTTGTGACCAAGATGGGAATAACGTAGTTCTGTATAGTTTACAGACTGCAGGGATATTTTACTCTATATTCTGTTGTAATTTTTATTTTACATTAAAAAATAATGGCAAAATTCAAGAATGTAAACGTCTAAACCAACATTTGCATTTTATTGAAACTTGTTGAGTAGTTATCGTAGGTATCAACTAAACTCCATTCCAACTAAATATTTGAGTACCTAGCTTAAAATTCATTTTCAGGAAGTAAATTCTTATGCACTGAATGCTATTCTTGACATCTCCATTCCAACTAAATATTTGAGTACCCAGCCTACCAATTCATTTTCGGGAAGTAAATTCTTATGCACTGAATTCTATTATTGACATCTTGTGTAGATTCTTTCCATGTTTCAATGTTGCTGTCAATGTCATCTTAACTTATCATGCTTCTCATATATATCTGTACAGGTTTCAAGATCACTGCAACAAAAAAAGTACCGATGAAGAAACAACCATTTCACTGAACTGGTAAATATATGCCACCAGCTTCATGATGGGAACCACCATGCTATCAGAGATCATACTGTTTGTCTGTTCACTCCTATGGACATGCTCAGTATGACTATCCATTTCCTGTTATGTTTCAAGAACCTACTAGAGCGTATTTGTTTGCTTAAGTGTGTTTATGTGTTATATATTAGACACTTCATTTATTAAAGTGAAACAATTACATGTCAAGTTAATCTATTCATGTCAAGTTCCCTTTCCAAGTCAAATTGAAGTGATACAGTTTGCTTAAAGAGTTTCATAACAAAACATTCCCGCATGGAGGAACTCTTTATATATGTGTTTGGTTAGGCTTTTTGCAAGTGTTTATGCTACAAAAACGTCTAAAGAACCAAAATGATTGGAAAACCCACTTCCTATCCAGCATAAAATTCGTAGCACCTCTCACCCTCCGTCTTAGGCGGCCTATGAGCTTTTACCGTACCAGACCAATTTTCACCTATTTTTGGCGCACTTTTGGCTAAAATTACGAAAGCTGGGTGGCCGTCTTTCTTGTCGGGCCGGCATTAGTAGCAGGAACCCTTGCTGGCTATTTCTCGTATGCCCCGCAGAGGTGGCAACGTTGCCCCTCGCCAGTAGTTCCAGTCTTCCAGGAAGCACGGTGCAACTGTTCCTGCTTTGATTTTTTCCAGTCGAACCAGGCCAGCATCTGGGCCGGATATTCGATGATTTAAGTCAACTGTTTTCATACTACTCTCTCTTTGTTCCAAATTATATAAGTCGCTTTCACTGTTTTAGTTCATTCATTTTGCTATGTAACAGTATTTTATAGGTTTTTTCCTCTCACTGAAAGAACTAATTAGTGTATCAATTAGAGGACTCAGGAGTAACATGTTCATGTCCAACCTGTTATGAAACTTGTATTCTTATTAGTTATTTATATGCATCATGTTAAGTAATTAAGCAATTTCTGGATTAAAACTAAAATATAAATCATGACAATTTGACAAACTAGATTAAGCAAGTATTTGATACTAGAATGATCAAATAACATATTGCATACTATGATGACAACAACGAGTGTAATTAAGTATAGCTCGTACACCAGATATAGTGGACAGTATTAATGAAGACATGATCACGAGTATTAATATACCTTCCCGTTGTAGTTGTAGTTGTAGTTGTAGTTGTAGTAGACAACAGAGTAGACACAGATGGCGATGAAGTTTGTGGCGTTGTGTCGATTTCAATATCGTTGATGAGCGGCGGCAGAAGAGCTCGGAGAAGTTGATAGTGGTTATCCGTGACTCATGTTGGTTTATACGCGTCACTGATACACGATTATCAGTGATGCTTTTTCCACGTTTTTGTGTGTCACTGATGACTGTCTAGAAGTGTCAATGATAAGCTTTTTTGGCAGTGCACCGGGACATAGTGCCGCTTGACATGGATTAACGATGACCCGTCGTGAAGGTTGGGAGCAGTCTCGCGAAGAGCGCATCCCAAAAACATTATTGTCTTCTCCCAATGCAGGATCACAAAGACGAGAGTTCCAAAGTAGCTACGATGGCAACACAACATCGAGAAGAAGTAAAAACCCTAGCTCAACTGGACGCATTTTGGCATGTCCGGTAGTCTGTTTATGTAGTCCTGTCCAAACTGATATTGTGTTGCGAGAAGCTGGATTGCAGCGATTCACACAACAACAAGAAGAGGCAAAAACCCAAGCTCAATTGGATGCGTTTTGGTCTGGCACTTATTCTATTTATGACCTCGTGTTGGGAGAAGCTAGATTTCAGCACACCATTGTCATGCACCCGCACCATTCGCCCTGTCCGATGATGCAAGCGAGTGTGCGCACATGTGGACGTCTCCTTTATCATCACATTAGACATGAGTCGGGATGAAAATGGTATGGACATATTCGAGACCGAATTCATTTAGAGGGGTTTAAATCCATACGTATCAGTGTTCGGATATTAAATATCTGATACCGTATTCGTATCCGAATATTAAAATCCCATATTTATGATGTCAACGCTCAATCGTATCATATCCGGCATGGTTGACACTATCCATATTAGAATCCGAATCCGGACCTAAATATGAAAACAAATATGATATGACTGATATCCGTTCGTATCCGATCCGTTTTCATCACAGGACTTGAGGAACTGGAGAGGACTCCCATATATGGCTACCGCCAACTCCACCAAGCAAGGTGGGACTAAAGTGTCCCCACAACTCCTCTTGCTCACATGAAAGGCCTTTGAGATTTCTTAGGAATTTTGAAATTTGTTATTCAGCCAGGCCCATATAAATTTAAACACTGCGTCCGGTATTATGATCAGTTTGCAGTCTCTCAAAACTTTAGCGGCATGCAAAATAGTCTCTCAAATCTTTTTTGGGGATTACAAGTATTTTTTTATCAAACCTACAGCTGTTTAACCAAATGACGTTTAGCGAACTTTGTCATAGTTCACGGCTGAAAAGAAACTGCCCATAAATATTATTTCTGGAACATTACTCTCGTGGCCTTGTCAAAATATTTACTTTCATAAAATTACTTAATTTTAATTTAACTGTAAGAGCATCTCCAACAATAGCCCTCAAATCTAAGCCCCTACTTTTGGCTTGAGGACTTCTCATTTTTGTGGGCCTTGTTTTTCACCTCTACTCTAACAACAGCCCTAAATCCTCTTTCTTAGCTACTGACTATTAGGATCCACAAGTCATTCTCGATGGTAGGAGTAGCCTTCTCGGCATGGGGACCACAACCTTCCTATCATGCATGGCGCTGCTCCATGGAGCGGATGCATGCGCAGCCTGCATCTCTGGCTCCCCCGACCGAGCACGACTCCGCCGCAGTGCTCATCGCTACCGATTCCCCGATGGTGCTTTGACAACTCTCTTACCGGCTCTGGGACCTCCTTGTCTGATTCCTACGGAGCAACCCCCTCCCCATGCCTGCAAGTTGTTGATGCAAATTTGCCGATGGTGACAAGAAAGAGGATCACATGTCGACGTTATTGTTGACAACCAAATTGTATATTTTGTGAAGTTGTGAAAAATGAGAAACATACTTTACCATTGTGTTCCTATCGTCGAGATGGTCAAAAGACATAAACAAAACGTTCAATTTGGAGTCCGGATAAGAGAGTTATGCTTCCAAAGAAATTGCCTCGAGTATCGGTACTACCGGTTTAAGACCAGTGCTATCGATAGTTGGCGAAGGTTTGCCGTGGATATAAAATATCGGTACTACCGGTCTGAGACTGGTAGTACCGGCAAGTCTATTCCGAATCTGATTTTCAGACTTCGAACTAATGTATTTCTAGATTGGTTTTTGGTAAGTTTTAGATATGGGAAACTTAGAGATTAGGCCTTGGAGATGTTTCATCCTAGGATAAGACCATCCCCTCTACATATACGAGAAAATCATGGCCGATTGTTCCCATCTAATCAATCGATCAAAAAACCAATCTATCAAATCATTTACCCTAATTTCTCGTCTCAACCCTTTACCCTGCTGTTCGGCATCTCTCTCCACAAGATTCATCGACATCGTAGGAGGCCTTGCTGGTCCTTGGAGATCTTCCATGTGCTCCTCCCTGATGGATCCTTCCGGGAGTAGTTCGGGAGCTTTTCCAGCCAAGGACGAGATCCACACCGGTCGGTTACATTGCATTCTTGCGCATTACAAGTTCCACATGTTGTCTAAGTTCCACATGTGTCCTATAGGGCGTTTGAAGCCGCTGGTGTGTTGACTTGGATCCATTTTGATGTCAACAATTATATTTGATAGTATTGCTGGAGTTGAAGCAAAAAATTAGTAGTGTATAAATTATGAAAGTATGGGTGACTGTATACGTGATGAAAGTATGATATATTTTAGGTAGTATTTCTGGAGATCCTCCCAGTGAACTATCTTGTTATCATGTTACTGTTCTGTTGCTCCTGTGACCATGGTTTTTCTATGTTGGGTCATCTCCATTGTCAATGCCAACTTTCATTCCATTATATGTGAGTTATAGGCATTCAAAATAAATGTGTAGAAACTGAAAATTAAACGCCAAGAATGGAAACAAAACATATGAAGAGGTTGAGGATGAAAATCAACTGCAAAAGGATTTGAAGAGTCATTTTTTCCCCTCATTCATCACCGCTATGCAACCAGAGATATATAGGCGAGCACGTGCAAGGGACAGTACTATGTGCACTCCCTCTATGAATGTAACATAACTTTTTTTTTTTTTGAGAAATCATACAATACAATGTAGATGTCCACAACATGCACACTACTTCTCATGACAGGTTTACCTTTACCATATAATAGTATAATGCCCGTGCTAATGCTACGGTTTTATCTTGGGGACGCACATGAAAATATCTAATATTTTTGCTTGTTGCAAGCTGTTTCTTAAAATTGCTGAAATGTGGAAGTCCTGCCTGTATCAAATAAAAGCTTCACCTGACATTTTTTTCAAAAAAAAAAAAGCTTTACTTGACACAACAAGAAAGCACTTACCCACTTAGAAACTGTGTCACATGGGTATTATATTGTATCACAACTTGACAGTAGTCCTCTCCGATCACCCCTTTCAGTCCTAACCCATTTGCATCATTCAATTTATTTAAGTAAGGTTTGTCTGAACCAAGACAACAAAGATCCTGAAGCTGCTAACCCTGCACAACCTATGCAGTAACTGCCATTCAAATATAGATAGGCTACAATCCCAGAAAATCATATTGATAGAAGAACAAAAATCTCAGTGTCACCATACTATCTTGTACACTAAACAGTGCACCCCAAACTCAGAACGATTGGCACATGGAACCAAGAATTCCGAGGCAAACCACCCTCCCAATCCACCGAAGGAGTTAGTGGCCCCCAGAGGACAATCACAATGCGGCACGTGATGAGCAGGACTACAAGAGCATTAAGACAAATCGAATCGTAATCAATCGAGAGGAGTCAGATGAGCAAGACAGAGACAGATAGAAAATAAGCAATCCCAGATAGAAACCTGATCAAAGTTTGGTTATGGCTTCCACAGCAGAACTTGGAGAGAATCAATGTGCCACCTCAACTAATCAAAGGAGCACCAATTTGTAAACTAAACATGTGGCTCCTGTCCAGGCGTCCAGCTAACCAACTGAGTAGGATTCCAAGAAGCACCATTTTTAGAGAAAAAAAACAGTTTCTACTTGCTAGCAGCTACACAGGCTTCTACTTTCAAAGCTCATTACGCCTTTGAGTTGTGCCTCATTAACCTGGTGTGAAATCTTGGCTCCCTAGGAATTTTAGGAAGCTTCATTGATATGCATTTTTCACATTAAATTATTTAACTTGCAGGTAATTGCATTTAATTATATGATATAACTTTCTGACTGATAGTTACATGTATTTAAACTGAAAATATATGGTAAGCAATATATATAAGGGTCAAATAAATATCAATCAAAGCCTCAAAGGTTTTGTGACCACTTAGATTCACCATATAGCAATTCTATCAAAATTGCTATATGGTGAATGAGAGCAAACACATCTTTTTGAAAGATTATTGTATCTATGTCATAGGAGAAGTTGTCCAGTACGTACATAGCAATGTAGCAAGCTGTCCATCATCAAGGCTGCAGGGAGAAGTGATTTGTAGTCAGTGTAGTTAGCCTTTTTTGAAAATTATATACCAAGCCATTTAATGACTCCAAAACATGAACAATTTGAAATAAAAATCATGAATAATGACATAAATTGGTTGCTAAAAATGAATTCAGGTGAATAAAGTATATATTTACAGTCACCTGAATTTCCAAAATTGTTTGCTGGCGTGACTCACCTGAATTCCCCAAAGGTATTTGCCGGTGTGACAATCTGATTGCGAGAAGGACAAAGAGAAGGCCCTGTCCACCGATCTGGCTCTTTCAAGGCGACGTAGGAGAGGAAGACCATCAGGATTCAAAGAATAATATGATCAGGACGTACTTACGTACAGGACGATGGCAATGAACATACTGACTGAAACTGAATCCCTGAGCTAATATCTGCGACATGAGATTGTCCTAATTGAATTGTGCTGACTGAATTAAGGCCTGTAACTAATACACGATGGGTACACATGAACAAGATGTCACTTGTCAGTACGTATACCAGATGAAAACGCTGCAACATCGTTCGCGGAGATATGGGCGCCGTCCTTGTGGAGCCGCCGTCGTCGCCTTGAATTATGCTGCCGTAGGATTTTTTGCTATATATATATGAAACATGCGTGATTCCTCAAACGCTGGTGCGCATGCTGTGGAACTCCGGGACGCCCCGGCCGCTGCCCAGGATCTGGCACAGCAGCCCTGTCGTGAGGAGCACGAAGAAGAGCACCGCGATCAGCACGGAGCCGCCGTCGTCGCGACCCTACGGCGATGCGTCACCTCGAGCGACCCTGCGGCGTCATGTCTGTTTACCATGTGAGGACCCCCGAGGACAACGCGACGACGATGACCTCGCGAGGATTTGTTTCCATAATTTGTGCTCAGCATACTATACAACAGGAAGGAGCATCCTGGTCCATACCCAAGGCCCAGCCCAATTAACGAGCTCCTGCTTTTACTTTTACTTTTACTTGAAGGGCAAATCGGCAAACCCTCAAAACGCCGCCGCTACTCCATCCCTCAAAACGCCGCCGCCACTCCATCTCGCTGCACCCCCAATTCCCTGCGTCAGCCTGTCTCTATGAAACGGTGATTGCATGATCTCTCTGCAGCCGTGCCGCAGGTACTGAGGTGAATTGGGAATCTTGCAATGCTTGCACTCTGTTATTCGTGCTTGCGATCCTTCTATTTCTCCACCCACTGGTTCCTGTACTGTACGTACTCATTGTGTTCATCTCTTGCAGTTAGCCAGGGCGCCCCTCTGACGAAAGGCCGGAAGATAGCCCTTGCCGTGGCACCTCCACCTCAAGTGATCGACCCTGCCGACTACCTGAGCAAGCTTCCAGAGGAAATCCAGGCACAGATTCTGTCATTCCTGCCAGCACAGGAGGCCGTGCGAACATGCATCCTCTCAAGGGCCTGGCGTCATGTCTGGAAATTCACCAAACACCTGCTCATCACTGCTAAGTCGGTGCAGGAGGCCCAGCAATTCGTGCACCGACTGCTTCGTGTCCGCCTAGACGGGCTTGAGGTCGCTCGCCTCGACGCAAGCGAGATCAGGTTCAAATCGTTTGAAGAGTTCGAACCAGATCCGGAGCCCAATCTCAATGATGATGACATGTCCACCATCAACAGCTGGATCCACAGTGTCCTGGAATGTCAAATCCACATGCTCCGGATCGACATAGATACTGGTGGGTGCAGTGACGCCTACCTGGAGATTAAAAACATGCCCCTCTTTGTCTCGTGCCACTTGACTAGGCTAGAGCTCACAGGCATAAGCTTCCATCGCTGCATAAACCTGGATGGTTGTCCTGCGTTGGAAGATGTTGTGATTAAAGGGTGCGACATGATGGGTGTGAGGAAGATCATGTCCCTGTCACTTAAACGCCTCGTCATCAAATCCTGTAATTCTTATGACGATCAGAAAAGAATTCAGATTTGTGTTCCACGTCTTGTTTCATTATTGCTGGATGCAGACTATTTCAGGACTCCCCTGCTAGAGAGAATGCCTGAGTTGGTGGCGGCAAACGTTCGGATTAAGACATATCTGGATAGTTGCCATTGTGAAGATCCCATGGCTTGTTATCACCTTACGCGGGCTGGTGACACTTCAGATATTGTTTCAGATATTGTTTCTGACAGCGTTGAAGATGAGGAAGGTTCGAGTGACTATGCTGGACAAAATACTACAAAGTGCGTGGTCCTTGAAGGTTTAGCTCAAGCTAGAGATCTTGTGCTGATAGATGATAGCTGGACGGTATGGTATACTCAAACATATAAGCCTTTTGTCCTTGCAAATATTCGTGGATACATTATATTTTTCAGTCAGAAAGTTGTCCCTGTTGATAGCAATTTTATATTTCCACTCATGCATTCGCACCATCTGAACATAGGTTCCTAAATAAATTTTACAGTTTCACGTTTGCATACTGCATATAAAAACAAGTTTTATTTACTATTTTTTCCTTCGGTGTGCAATATGTCCAGTATATTTTCAGAAGGGATTTGAGGTGGTGCCCCACTTTTTCCAATTTGAAAGCCCTTGTACTCATTGAGAAATACCGGCATGAGCCTACTTATTGCAGTGTAGTAGAGTGTATGGTTGAACATGCACCGCTTTTAGAGAAGCTCACACTTCTTTTAAGAAAGGTAAAATGTTTTTAAATTGGGAACCACGGTTGCACTGTTGACAAAATACTGAGTTGTAGTGAATTATTACTGATTGAACATGATGACTTTATTCCAGGCAAGATGGGACGCCAAATATAATGTAGAAATTAAAGGATACCCTGATGCAACAGTGACATCAACCAAAACGTCACAATACCTTCAGACAGTCGAGATCATTTGTGAAGGTGTCAATGAAATATCCATTAATGTCCTGAATTTGCTGGATACACTCAACATATGTAAGATGACAATCAACCCTGGTTTTTCTCTACATTTGTATGTTTCATATTAGGAATATGGTAGCCACACAATACACTGTCTTGGTAAACATGGTAGAATACTATAAATAAAAAACAGTAATAATATATACAGTTCTATATGCTTTAACACAAACATGAGCATAGAGAAACCCCTCATATTTTACTGTTTTCCGTGGATATATTTTGCAAACAATGAAATGAAACAATGACATGAATGTCACTAAAATAAATGTAGTTTTAAAACAACGGTGTGAGATAAATCAAGGTAGCTCAGTTTTTGCTGAATAGAAATAGTAACTTAATTCATATTATTTAGTTCTTACACACATAAAAGTAGTTCTTCTAAGTAGGAAAACCAATAATAGTTTGGATCAAATAGTTCCAAATCAAACACGGTCACTTTTCCATCTAACCCCAAACCATACTAAATTATACATATCAATCTAAGTTCCTAAACTAAATAGGCGCCTCAATCCCAGTCCGAACCAGTAACATTACAGGAAATTAGCTGGTACGATGTTCATGCGCAGAAGCAATATATGGGTGCACATCTCGTAATTGCATGGTTGCCCCGTAAACTATTACTCACTCTCACCTTGATCCCTAGACTACGAAATTGAAAATCGTGGTCCGTAATCCATTGAAGTACCACAATCTCAGTCCAAAGCATCTATGCCTACACTATGGAGGACGCACTCAAGCAAGCATCATCAGTACATAGCATTGTCCAGAGAGGATACCCAGTGGAGATAACAAATTAAAATAATAGTATACTTTGGCCATAGAGAGTGTCATCAGTACATAACATTGTCCAGAGGGGATACCAGTGGAGCTAACAAATTAAAATAATAGTATACTTTGGCCATAGAGAGTGTCCAAGCATTCACCAAGAACAAAACTTTGTCCATGGGCACTACTAGCACGAGCTATATATGTGCAGGGTTCTCAACTATAGTATGTTTCTCGGGGATGGTGTCTATGCAGCTGCCTAGAATGAATGTTGCCGCTGGCGGTCATGTAGGCAGTCTTTTACAAGGACGTGTGCATGACAAAACTAACAGAACCTAGTCACATTGTGCTACTAGCATGGAAAGTAGCACCATGGCGTGGATTGCCAAGACAATATAGCATGCGGATGATAAGGCGGTCAAGAATGAGCCTTTGCTCCAAGATTCTTCAGCAAGATACACAAGATTGCATGGAGTATGTTGGGGTGATTTTGGGCTGAGAGTACATAAATAGACCGGGAGCTTTGCAAATTCATAGTTTGGAGCCATATGTGTACTAACCTTGTACTTGTAAGCTACGAACGCACATGTGGTTCCACGCTGAAGTGTCACATCAGCTAATTTGTTCTGATGTGGCTGCTCTGGGCCAAAATTGGGCTAATTAAGTAGCTCAGAGACCTAGGTATACAATTCTGTAGTTTCGTGACCAAGATGAGAATGGCATTTTACTTTATTGAGTGCTTGTGGAATTTACTCTATATTCTATTAGAAATGATGGAAAAAAATTTATATCGTATTAAAAGATGATGTCAAGTACTAAGAATTTAAACCTTTCTCTAAGGCTTATTAAGTAGTTGTCTTAGGTATCAATTATACTCCTTCCCAACAAAACATTTGAGTAATTAGCTCATGGTTCAATTTCAGAAGTAAATTATTATGCGCTGAATTCTATTCTTGTATAGATTCTTTCCATGTTTAACTATTGTGGACAATGCTCCCTTAGCTTATCATGCTTCTCATGTTTGTACAGGTTTCAAGACCAGAGTAACAAAATATATGCCATGAAAAGCAAAGCCACATTCATCACGGAAACCACCATATTACCAGTGATCATCCTGTTAATCTGTTCATTCCAACTCCAATAACCAAGCTACCAGTGATCTTCCTGTTTATCTGTTCATTCCCACTCCAATAACCAAGCTATTTGTCGGTGTGGTTTTGGCATCCAGATTGCCCACAATGTTCCTAGCCGTTTCCTGTTATGTTTCAAGAACCTACTAGAGAAGTATATTGGATACCTCATTTCTTCTTTAAGTGAATCATGATATCTTGATTGTTCTTGTATTACAGAAGTATTTGAAACAGTAAGACGTCATGCCATTATTCAAGTTTATCATTCGTTTCTTTCCATATGAAACTAAATGTCTCATTAATTATTCAGATGGGGTGGTACACTTAGGTTAAAGGGTTTCACTGTAAAACTCTATAAAACACTCTATTACAGTTTGAAACACTACTATCATACTCTTACCAAATCATTTACTCTGATGTAAAATTTCATAAATCGAACTGTAGTTCAATTTAAGCAAGACAAAGAATGAAACTCTGAATGGATAAAAACCAAACGTAGAGGAATGAAGTTATGAACCGGTTCATGATTGAAACACTAAGAACTCCAAGAAAAGATTAACCTCATGAATCAGTAAGCAAAAATTTTGTAGCTTTCAACAAATATCAACATGAACATTTTTTTTTACACAAGCGTAGAACAACTTAATAAGCCTTAAGAAAAGGGGTCATGATGACGTAGCAAAACTTGTGGGTAAATAAAGAAATCTGATTCTTTGAAATCAATTCTGGCTAAAAGGGACGTATCCAAAGGAAATTGACGTTTTAATTGGAGTCTCCTTAAGAGAAATTGACAGTAGATGGGTAATACGACAGTAGAATATGGAACCAATCCAAGACGCACAAAACTGGGAGAGGAAGGTAGGAGGGGCGTGAAAATATAGGACATACTTTGACTTGGCATGGTCTTCAAAGACATCCTTGATCTATATATGTTTATTATATTAAATGTTTATATAGCAACAAAAATACAAGTAATAAACATATAATAGAGTTCCTTCAAATACAAACACAGTGACATCATTCTTGTACAACAAGGTTTTGCATTTTGTCAAATATTATCAAATTATGGAAGAGATGAGTCACAAAATCATGCATTACTACTACACATATCTTATCATTGTTGGCTTCTAATAACCTATGATCACAGTTTTGCAATTTGATGCCGATAGTCGATAGTGAAAATGGAGGTCATCTCAATGATTTGCGCAGTGGCATTGGCCCTACACAATTCTTGTAGCAAATGAAGTCCGGCACTAGAGTGGGCACACAAATACTTACGGCTAGCAATACTCTAGTTGAGCTAAACTAGTGAAGTAATTAAACTAGATACTTTTACTCACTACCAATACAACTACTGCTAGAACAACCACTAAACTATAGATCTACTCAAGAAACATCCAACTACATGAGCTATGTATATGAAATACATGAGCTATGTATATGAATGGAAACATCAAAACCAAACTAGGCAAGAGAGATGACACAATTGACTTTTCTCCCAAGGTTCAGTTGCTTGCTGACAACTTAGTCCACATTGTGGTGAGTCTCTGGGTGAGTGATTCTCGCACTAGTCAGCTGCTCTAGCTAGGCCCACAACTTGGGTTCTAGAGGAACCAATCACAAAGAACACTCCAACTAGCCATGAGCATTCCACTAGAGTAGTTGTTGCCAAATATCCCATAGGGCAATTGATGCTAAAAACCCATTATAAGAACTCGATCAGAGCCCTTGCACAACCACCCCACGGTGCTCAATAATCTAACAAACTTGGCTAGGTGATTGCAATCACCAAAGAGTAGCAAGAAGAGCGCAACCACCACACTCAACTAGTGGATGCACTAGGTCACTCTCAATATCCAAGGTACTGATGTCCATGAGGAATGTGAGTGCTCATCAGACAATAAACAAGATCATCTGATGGCAGCAAAGAGGTAGGTGATGGGCAGAGAGGATCTATATGGTTATATATATGCTGAGAGATCAAGCAAAGATACACTTCTCTCATTTAGTTCGGGACACTGAGATTAAAAGGGTGAGAAGGATGTTAAATTGTTCCAACATGAGATCCTAAAATTTTAAAAATTGCCCAAACTTGGTGGATTATGAAGTTCACACATGGACGTCACCATCTAATGACTGCAATAATCATCTGTGGGGCAAGCCACAAACATAGGTAAACTACAGACTAAGCACCGCGATTACACTAGAGATTACTACAATAATTTGGATCCCAACAATTGATTAGAGCACTTAGCGGTGACCCCATAGGCAATATAAGATAACACATACTTAACTCTTACCAAATATCATCTAAGAATCTTGAATGATCACTCGAGCAAAGGTATAAGTTGGGACGGTGCTGACAAACATGAATTCGCCTCAGTCTCTCCGTACCCTCTAATACTAATAGAGGATGTAGAGCTTCGCCAAGATATGAAAGTGGGAACTCATCTATGCTATGATTACTGAGAGGGAGACTGAGGAAATAGGCCCCTCAATACATGGGAGAGCTCCTTGATGACTCTTGAATCAAACCGACATGCATACAACACACAGAAGTGTCCTCTAGGAGACATTCTCGCATGTGGATAAAGTTGAGGCGGTTTGGTGCTATGGGGCATCAGACGACGTGGGGCGTGTTCAACCAAACCACCACTGAATCTGATGCACCATGCCGCCATATATTTTGCAGGGTGTTGGGTCCACTGCTCAGGGTCATGGCAAGGAGGTGTTGCAGTGCATTTGGTCATTGTACGTTACATGGTGGGCCTATTGATCCATTGACTGCGCGTGGAACCATCGATTGACCATTTTCTGGGGCTGGACCCCCGACTTGGCTTATTCTGGCCCATCTTTTATAGGTGAGTTCTTGCACGTTACCTCTACCCAATAATGAACAACTCATCATTTTTTGAACAATATAAGTAGGTTCGGTTATTATTCATCTCAAATGTTGATAATTTGTTGGTGAGATTGATCATGTAATGACTATCAACACCCATTGTCAGACATCGGTGCTGGACCAAGGACCTCCATATCCTTAGAGGAGCGCTGCTAGGGTGTCTCACACATGGACTGGCTTTATTGAACTCCTTAGATGCAATGCATGAGGATCCTGATCATGACATGTCCATGTCTCCTCTCCCACCGACAATGCTTGCATCACCATCTTCGTATACGGTTGTGGTGGTGACCCATGGTCGCTATTGCTTCCCTGGTCGCTAGTGAGTACAACAAGTAGATCCATGCAGAGAGGGGGTCACCATTAGGGGAATGAGATCGGACTGATCAAGGCTTGAGTTTAATGGACCAATGTGGAGAGAGAGAAGGGTGGCACGTGGAGTGAGAGGGAAAGAGAACGAGAAGTTGTTGTGTTATGGTTTTGCTAGTTTTATGGGTCTTTTCTTTAACAGAGGGAGACCTGATATGAGGCCCGCCTTTGTAAATAAATTTTCAAATACAACAAATTTTGTTTCTCTATAAATGGATTCAACGTCTGCGGTGCATTTTTGGAGACAGGGTAACTCTTCGACAGCGTAGATAAAAAGAGGTGTATCCTAAAAGCATTTTTAGTAGTGGTTACATACGGCCCCCAATGCCTATATTTTCCCTTTTTTCCTGGTTCCTAATTATTTCAATTTCATATACTTATTTTATCTGTCCCACAAATCAAGAGTTGACATCTTTTTGTGCTCTTATACCTCCGAGAGGGTAACTGGAGTGTGCCATAGTAAGGTCCTATATTTCAATCAATGTTGCTATCCACAAAATCAAGTGGCAACCATAAGAATGTTTTTTTTTCAAACAGAAATACAATGATAATTGCATTATTATGGAAGAAAGGTACAAACACAAAGAAAATAAACTTTCACATCCACACGCATCCTCCCTGCTGCTATGCATTCATATGACCCTATACATCATTAATACATATAATAACTAGAATGCACAATTTGGTTCCTCCTGGCTCTACCACTGCCTATACTTAAATGTTGCTAGCCACAAAATCAGTGATAACAATAAGATTGTTCTTTCAAACAGAAATCCAATGATACTTTATTTGAATTTTCAAATGCATGCTCGCTTCATTAAAAGAAAAGGATGAAGTACAGTGAACCGTTTGTCGTTTGATACTCTAATTGACAAATCATGCAAGAGACCAGATGCTCAATCAGGCTTCACTCACTTCCTTTATCAACAATGATACAACGTACTAGTTACTGAATGAATGCGTCAATTAACCAGTTGCTTCATGGAGTTGTGTTGACCGCAGCAGCAGTAGTACTTCCCTTCATCCACCTTACATTTGGCCACTGGACATTGTAGCCCAAGTTGTAGAAGATTCCCTCACAATCGGCTCTTTCAGCATCTTGAGCACTTCCGAAGGAAAGTTACCTGAAGCCGCCGCCACTTGGATGGCCGTCAGCAGCATTTTCGCGGCTATGAAGACGAGAGTCCTTTTGAAGCAAACTCTGTTCAGCGCCATGATCGATGATGCTTATATGTTTTTGCATTTCGGTGCTCACTCTTTGTCTACTTATGATTTTACAATAGTTTGGTACATTTTTTTTTTTGTTTTTTACGTGAAACATAATGATTATGTTTTCAGCTCATATTTATGTCTACTTATGATTTTAGACTAGTTTGACATGGCTTCTTGACGGACTTCATGGCACGTCAGATGAATCCCTTTACAATTCTAATAAAAATTCTCTCTACAACACAGACTTTAAAAGAGTGGAGTCATTTTTTTCCTGCTATAAGGGCCTGGTATGGCTCCGGTTCCAGTTGTGGCTTCATATATTGAGCAGCTTCGATTGTGGAGCTAAAACTAGTTTTTAAATCCCTTTCGAGTGCTAATAGAAAATATCTCTACAACCACGGTTTTAAAAGGGAGGAGTCATTTTTTTCTACTATAAGACCTCCGGTTCTAGCCAAAAACAGCTTCAGTTGTGGATTTATATGTGTAGTAGCTTCGCTTGTGGAGCTGAAACCGATTTTTTCACCGTTTGGCAAAACAGTTTCTCTACTTCTCCGTTGATCAAGAAGGGTATAATGTCCATGTTACCCTTATTTTTCTTTTTTTCTTTTTTTCTTTCCTTTATCTTTTTCCAACTTACCTTTTCTGTTTGCCGCTCTCCATTGCAACCGAATGTGCTGGGGCACCTCGTGTTCCGCCTCGACTGCATCTGGACCCCTCGTATTCCTCCCTGGCCGCATCGAGGCCCTCCTCGCCAACACATTACCGCAACTCGTGTTCCACCGCCTGCCCCAACGTCCACGTCGCTGGCACACCCGCCGCAACCTCCACTTCTCTATCGTCCTTCACCACACCGGAGCACCCACACCTGAACACACCTCCACTTTGCCAGTGCACCCGCCTCTAGCTCTATACCATTAAAAATTGATTGGCAAGGATCAAAATAGATATGATCGTATCAGGCAGCTTATGCATACTTTTTATAACAATTGTGAAATTGTAAACATAAGATTTACATAGCATCACCGTTCATACAAACATTAAGTTGGTAATATATTTTTGAGGATATTTGGTACTACGAGTAGAAAACTCAATATATAATATTTTTTAGTAAAATGGTAGACATTAATTGCTCGAGGTAAATTTGGTTGTGGCTCAAGCCCATATAAGCAAAGATCCACAAGCATGGGGGCACTGCATTCTCTATAAACAAACAACCACAAAGCAAACGACCAAGGATTAAGTAGCCTCTTCTTACGGAAACCTAGCCTAGAGCTTAATGGCGTGTTCCAAGAAGACTCTTGCTATTATCCTTATTCCGCTGCTGATGGCTCTTCTTGCCACGACCGTACCAACAAGCCAAGGCAGTCGTGCCCTGTTAGGAGCAGAGCAGTGCTCCACATCTAACAACTGCAACGACCAATTATGTGGGGCGACGTGCGCTGTCTTGGGCCTGAATGCGGTTGGGTTATGCAAGGATGTAGGTGGGGTCTCCTCCTGTTGTTGTGTCCCTAAACCATCCATGTCCATCGGGATCTGCTACTAGCTTATTCACAGGTTCATGAAATTCTCGATTCAAGATATAGAAAACGGATTTTTTCTTAGCAGTATGTAATGCGTACTGTAAGGGGCAAAATTTGTGACACAATGTACTGCATCTATGCTAGTGTGGCAATAAGTGATGCTTTGTATCTCTGAATCAATTTAATATATAAAACGTGTTCCTGGAAGACTTTACCTTTTGATGACATGCATGGTGATTTCACATCCTACCTCGTTTTCACTTTCTCGGAAAATTTCCAAATTATCGGTAACAAGAATTAGCATGTGTTGTCTGTCCTGTTGGTTTGTGATGCAGAGTGGACAAGGTTGTCATCCTAGCAATGTCCAATCCTCCCAACTAGTGTGTGCATGTTGCTACTTTTGGCACTATCAGTATTGCTAGAGGGAGTACTAATTTCACCTTTGTGATAGTTAAGGTACTTGAAATTGTGATACAAGGAGATTCAACTCCAACAAAGGGCTTAAAGGTGACCATGCGATTGTAGGGGTTCACATAGATTAAGTTGCTGATTATTTTTCTAACAACGATCATGGGACTAATGCCTCATTGTTTATAGTAACATCTAGAACATATGCTTCTTGCATATCATGATGGGAAGTCAAATTTTTATTATTGTAAAGTCCTCTGACCATGCGGAAAGCAAGAAAATTGTGTGTTGAATATATTTCCAACTAACAGGTGCACAGGTGAATGAGAGATTCGTCAACACAACTGACAAATATAATCTAATAAACTTTTACCTTCTTCTGTACCGAAACATCTTCTGGCACCCTTAATATACTCTGAATTTTTCCACAAGATCAGCGGGTGTTCTAGACGACCTTGATGGGTCATCCTGTGAGGCGTTCGTCAATAGCAGAGAACTAGCTTGAACTAGCATTACTGATGGGCTAGTCGGCCTCATAGTTTAGATCTACCTCTATAGCATATCTCGGACATGTCCGTGCAGCCCGGACGATCAAGCTATCGTGTGACCAAAATTCGCATCAGCATAGATTTTTCAACTTTGCTAGGAAGAAAGCAAACGTATTTACTGCTATGGATGATTGTAAGCAAGATGATCCAACTAGTCCAAGAAGCACCATGTACTTCATCAAGCCTTTGGCCAATGTTGACGAGACTAGCAAGATTCTGGAGGAGTGGGCATAGGCCCGAGTTGCTGCTAATCTAGAGCATGCTCTATTATACGGGTCAGTGGATCGTCTAGAATCTGTTGAGAAGCTCAAATGCATCGAAATTAATCTTGCTCTGACTACAAGTTCATGTGAGGCAAAATCAAACGACAATATGCAAGATCTAATGGGTGGGAATTTTTCCAAGCTGACCAGCAATTAGCTGCTATAAGTTTGATGTGCTTAGGTAACAAGATGGCTGTTGGCCATGGTGTACGTCCAATAATTAGCTAAACTAATAGCCAGGTCAGTTTAGATCTGCCACGACTTATTTTTAGCAGCTAATATTTATTGATTGGTTGGATCCATGCGGACCATTAAATCTTGCTAAAATATGTTTAATTCTAGGCAATATAATATTGTTGACAATGAAAATGTATATGATGTATTAGTAGCCAATAACTACATACAAATGGCAGATTATTATGAGGTTAATCTATATCATTAAAAAATTGATTGTCAAGGATCAAAATAGATATGATAATATCAGGCAGCTTATGCATACTTATTATGAAGAATGTGAAATTGTAAACATAGGATTTACATAGCATCACCGTTCGTACAAACATTGAGTTGGTAATATATTTTTGAGGATATTTGGTACTACGAGTAGAAAACTTGATATATAATATTTTTTAGTAAAATGGCAGACATTAATTGCTCGAGGTAAATTTGGTTGTGGCTCAAGCCTATATAAGCAAAGGTACGCAAGCATAGGGGCACTGCATTATCTATAAACAAACAACCACAAAGCAAACGACCAAGGATTAAGTAGCCTCTTCTTACGGAAACGTAGCCTAGAGCTTAATGGCGTGTTCCAAGAAGACTCTTGCTATTGTCCTTGTTCCGCTGCTGATGGCTCTTCTTACCACGGCCGTACCAACAAGCCAAGGCAGTCGTGCCCTGTTAGGAGCGGGCGGTGCTCCACATCTAACAAGCAACGACCAATCATGTGGGGCGACGTGCGCATTTGTCTTGGGCTGAATGCGGTTGGGTTATGCAAGGATGTAGGTGGGGTCTCCTCCTGTTGTTGTGTCCCTAAACCATCCATGTCCATCGGGATCCGCTACTAGCTTATTCACAGGTTCATGAAATTCTCGATTCAAGATATAGAAAACTGATTTTTTGTTAGCAGTATGTAATGCGTACGGTAAGGGGCAAAATTTGTGACACAATGTACTGCATCTATGCTAGTGTGGCAATAAGTGATGCTTTGTATCTTTGAAACAATTTAATATATAAAACGTGTTCTTGGAAGACTTTACCTTTTGATGACACGCATGGTGATTTCACATCCTACCTCGTTTTCACTTTCTCGGAAAATTTCCAAATTATCGGTAACAAGAATTAGCATGTGTTGTCTGTCCTGTTGGTTTGTGATGCAGAGTGGACAAGGTTGTCATCCTAGCTATGTCCAATCCTCCCAACTAGTGTCTGCTTGTTGCTACTTTTGGCACTATCTGCCACATCTAGGATTTTTGGACTTCTTTTCACAAAAATTCTAATGTGACCACACATTGCATTTGAGCATGAGCATGTGCATTCATAAGTAAATTGCTTGATAATTCTAGTTTGTTTGCAAAAACATGATAACACCAAGTGCTTGATGTGATGCTCACTAATCTCATCTAGACTTAAAGATAGCCTAAATCTATTAGGGGGTCATGTTAATGACCATAGTCATAAAAACCTTTTGTTTGATTTAGCCAATTCTGGATGTGCTAGTTAGTAGCTTTGAAAAGTGTTTTCCGGAAACTCCAGATGATCTCGGAGTCTAAAGCTTTTAGTTAAAGAATTTTATTAGGAGTAAAAGTCCTAAAGACCACTTCTCCTAATTTTGGGTGCAAGGCATATATTTTTTAGGGTTAATATCAGCCTAGGGGCTGTTTTTCTATTAAAAGGATTCTAAAGCTATTTTTTTTTTGGGAATTTATATTTCCCAAACCATTAGGAATCTGGCCAAACTTCCTAAAGGTGAAATATTCTACTCGCTGAGTGGATCATTTTTCGTGTTGAACGTTTTTGCCATTTCTTTTTAGTTTAGGAGATATCGTCGCTTTAATATTCGTGCTTAGTCACTATTAAAAATAAATAAAAATAAAAATCGGTGGGACCCACCTGTCGGCCTCTCCAGACCGACAGGAAGGCCCCCGTGTCCTTACGCCGTGAAACGGAGGAGGGCCGATGGCCGCGTGGAGGGGCGCGTGTCCGCCGCTCCTCACCTTCCTGGGTGACGAGGACGCGGGAGGAGGTCCCGAGGTCCTCATCCCCTCATTCCATCGCCTCCCTCTCGGTTTCTTCCCCATCGAAGAAACGGAGCCGCCATTGTCGGGGCAAGCAGCAGCTCGCCGGCAGCCACTACACCTCCTCGCCGCGATTCGACTGAGCCGTCGCGTTCGCCAGCTCACGCTGCCCACTCGCCGCCCCTTCACCCTCGTTAAGCGCCGCCAGAGGCCACCGCCACCGGAGCTCCGTCGGGTCGAGCCGCCGTCCGCAGTGGCCGGGTCGCCTCAGGCCGCTCCGGGCGGAGCTGGGACCACCGGCGGGCGCGCACGACCGTCGCGGTGCTCCGCCGTCACCGCGACGCCGCCGGCGAGCCCCTGTCGGCCGGGGAGCAGCAGGAGCGGCGCCTGCTCTGTTTTTCCCCGAGGAAGGACCACTCGATTAGAATTTTATAAAGGGTAATGGTGGTTCTGTAAAGTGGACAGACTCAGTGGTTCTCGGATTCGGGCTTAGCTAATTTCCACAAAGTTCAGGGTCTTAATTGAAAACTGCTTGTCCTATTCGGAATTTGGAAATTGATTTTCAGATTTTAGTTTTAATCTTGCAAAATCCATAGAGGGAGCTAGGAGCATCCAAATCCAGTGATTCAACTTGCGTTATTTTTCTTATGATGTGGGCTATGCCTAGAAAATATGAGATTGCATGTTTGTGATGATTTTCTGTGTAGCATTTATTAATTATTGAAATGTTGGTATTCTTAGGAAATTCATAAGTAATTCTCTGTAGCTCAGAAAAATATGATTATAGTCTTCTTCACCTTGTATTTACATGCTATTCCTGTTGTATGCTTAACATGGTCATGTGTTGTGTGAAAATATGAAGTTGTAGTTCAAGCCTAATTTAGGAGCTATGTTGGAAATAATTAGTAAATCAATTGTGGAGAAATCATCTGAGGTTGGTAATTTTTGTAGGCACATTGTATGACATAATGTAGCCTCTGGTTCAACCCATTGCATGTTTTGGTAAACTTGGTAGTTCAAAGTATTTTCATGTGACCCTCTGCCCAGTCATTTGTTATTTTTGTGTAGGGCAGTAGGAACATCAAAATGTGATGAAATTTGGATGGTAGTCTATTATTGGCATTATTTATCTGCTGTAATTGTTATAGGATTTTAGGAATGGTAGTATAGCTATGTGTTGCTGTTCAGCCATTGGTTGGTTAATTAGGGGTTAACCCAATGATGTCATGGTTAACCTAATTATATGTTGGTTTTCTGGTTAACTTGTCTATAGATGAAAGTTATATTATTAGCTTAGCTATCTACTGTTAAAGTTTCATGGTCATTGGATGAATGGTTTAGGAGTTATGACCTTTACAATTTGGGTAACAGGGCTGTTTAGTGGCTGTTTTGCCAGGATCAGTCCTGATGTTGTCGGTTTTAGGTATAG